>CM063181.1:37616800-38141800 GCA_031835075.1 Saguinus oedipus
AGAGTCCTCGTCAACTAGAAAAGCAAAATCGTTTGCAGCCGGAAAAGCTGACGTATGACGAAGCAAGGACGATGCCTTCAAGTTCAAGTTGGGAATCTGCTGCTGAGAGGAAACAGAAATGAAGAGTGTGCTTTCTTGCCAAGATTTCAATAGGGAGAAGAGGAAAAGATTTTCTGCACGCCTTCACTTCTTCCCAAGCCCTACCCTCGAGAAGAGGTTTTTTTCCCAAGGGAGAGGCTGTTCCCTCATGCTCACTGATGCTGTAAGCAGTTTGCAGACCAAGCCCATGGCTCCATGTACAGACTCACTGCCTGCAAAAAAAAAACAAACTCCAAGAGGGTATGCTCAGAAAGTGCCACCCCTTCCATGAACAGCTCTTTCGGCCCATGGTGTGGTTCAGCAGCACGAAGCACCGCTCACTTGACATATTTAGTTCTGACAATCCCATCCCTCCCATCAGGAAAAGGCACAGGCACAGAAGGGCATCACCTGAAGGAAGGGACAAGATGCCACAAAATCACAGATGGCTCCAGAGGAACGGAAGGGAGAGAAATGGCTGGGTAGGCCATTCATTTCTGAGCTTCACCCTACTGTGACCCCAAAACCCAGAGAGGTTAGCGAATCTCTGCTTTTCTGCCCACCTTACATAGCACACCATCAGAATTAGATGAAATCTTTACCTATAGAAAAAGAGAATTCCAGCCAGGTGCAGTGGCTCACGCCTGTAATCCCAGCACTTTGGGAGGCTAAGGTGGGAGGATTGCTTGAGCCCAGAATTGCTTGAGACCAGCCTGGGCAACGTGAGGAGACCCTGTCTGTAGAAAAAACAATTAAAACAAAGGAAAATTAGCTGAGCATGGTGCTGTGAGCCTGTGGTCTCATTTGCTCGGGAGGCTGAGGCAGAATGATTGTTTTGGCCCACGAGGTCAAGAATGCCGTGGGTCGCGATTACACTACTGCACTCCAGCCTGGGTGACAGGGCCAGACCCTCCCTGTCTGAAAAGAAAAGAAAAAGGATTCTTAATTGTGTCCAGAGTCATTAATTTATCAGTGACATTTTAAAAGATTGATAAAGTATATTAATTTATCAATGCTGTTAAAATAAGATTTTTTGTGTGTTTTACAGAAACACTGTCGTTAGAAGAAAAACAAAAGAATTTAATTGGAAATATAATGACAGAAGGAACTTTTACCGCCAATACCTCTGATCAATTGCTCAGTTTCTGCCAGTGTTATAGAAAGTGATTTCGACCCACTTATAATGCAATCCTTACAACATTATAAAAGAGACTTTCTACCTCCCTGTTTTCAGATGAGAAAACAGAGGGACAAACAGGTCAAGTATTCTGCCATAGGTCACACACCTCCTGGGACGTGAACCAGGATTCTCACCGAGTCTTAGCTGCCTGCTGTGCATAAGTCATTCCATCGGCCTTGCTTCCCCATCCCTTTTCCCTTTCTGTAAACATTAACCAAACCCCTCGTGTCAAGCTCCCCTTGAAATGCTCTACTACTCATCTATAAAACAGGCACAATTATCACTTTAACAATCGCAGTCAATTGTGAGGACTGACTACAGTAATAAGTAGAATTTAGGAAACTGCCAGTTTGAACAGTCTTTGGCTATAAAAAGCAATAATTAATTACATATGAAACATAATCTGTAAAAGGTTGGTAAAACTTAAATATTTGGTAATCTTTTTTTTTGAGGGTGGGGGATGGAGTCTCACTCTATTGCCCAGGCCGGAGTGCACTGGTGCGATCTTGGCTCACTGCAACCTCCATCTTCAGGTTCAAGGGATTCTCCTGCCTCAGCTTCCTGCGTAACTGGGACTGCAGATACATGCCACCACACCCGATGAATTTTTTGCATTTTTAATACAGACGGGGTTTCACCGTGTTAGCCAGGATGGTCTCGATCTCCTAACCTCATGATCCACCCACCTCAGCCTCCCAAAGTGCTGGGATTACAGGCGTGAGCCACTGTGCCTGGCTGGTAAAGTTTTAAATAAATGCATATACCTGATTATCTTGGCTTTTGACATTTGCTTTTTTTTTTTTAATTTGAGAGTTTGGGGGATTTTTTGTCACAAGTTGTTGTTTTACTATTCACACACATAAAGTTGTATATCACAGAAGCTGACCGTCAGACCCTGGGCTTGGTCAATCTTGAGTTTTAATCCCTTCATTTTCTCATCTAAAAATGAAGAATGGTGTCCGGGCGCGGTGGCTCACGCCTGTAATCCCAGCACTTTGGAAGGCCAAGCAGGAGGGGGATCACCTGAGGTCAGGAGTTGGAGACCAGCCTGGCCAACATGGCAAAACCCCATCTCTACAAAAATACAAAAATTAGCTGGGCATGGTGGCATGCGCCTGTAATCCCAGCTGCTTGGGAAGCTGAGACAGGAGAATCGTTTGAACCCGGGAGGTGGAGGTTGCAGTGAGAAGAGATCGCACCACTGCACCAACATGGGTGATGACAGCAAAACTCTGTCTCAAAAAAAGAAAAAAAAATGAAGAAACTAATGGTACTCACTGTTAGATGTAAATTATTTCATGTAAAGTGCTTAGCACAGGGGACAGAGATTTTAAGAGCACAATCAGTATTAGCATTTTCTATTATTTATTATTATGGCTTTTATTAATAGACTTGCTTTCATTAAGATGCTATTTAATAAAGCTGCAGCATTATTTATAATAAAAACCAGACACAAATTAAATTTCCCACTATAGGGAAATGGCATAGTAGGATTCTGAAAGAACCATCTTTAGAATTAATGCAAATCACTTTAATTAAAATGTAAGTCCTTGCTTTGCTACTTGGGGGCAGTCTGATTTTGGATAAGTCATTTCTTTTCTCTGGACCTGTTTTCTTACCTCAGAAATAAAGGTTTTGCTCTCAAGGACTCATATGTCCTCTCGTGATTTAAAGTTATATAGTCCTGGCCAGGCGCGGTGGCTCATGCCTATAATCCCAGCACTTTGGGAGGCAAGGCAGGCAGATCACTCGAGGTCAGAAGCTTGAGACCATCCTGTCCAACATGGCAAAACCCCGTCTCTGCTAAAAACACACACATACACACACACACACACAAAATTAGCTGGGCATGGTGGCGCGTGCCTGTAATCCCAGCTGCTCAGGAGGCTGAGGCAGGAGAATTGCCTGAACCCAGGAGGCGGAGGTTGCGGTGAGCCGAGATCGCGCCATTGCACTCCAGTCTGGGTAACAAGAGCGAAACTCTGTCTCAAAAAAAAAAAATAAATAAAATTAGCTGGGCGTGATGGCACGTGCCTGTAGTCCCAGTTACTCCGGAGGCTGAGGCAGGAGAATCGCTGGAAGCTGAGGTGGGAAAATCTTGAGCCTGGGAGGCAGAAGTTGCAGTGAGCCGAGATTGTGCCACTGCACTCCAGCCTGGGCGACAGAGCGAGACTCTGTCTAGAAAATAAATAAATAAATAAAGTTATTTAGTCCTAAGGGTCTCAGTGAATTAAAATCCATCAACATCAAAGACAACATACGACTGAGTACATAAGAAAATGGTAGAAACAGGTCGGGCGTGGTGGCTCATGCTTGTAATCCAAGCACTTGGAGGCCAAGGTGGGCAGATTACCTGAGGTCGGGAGTTCAAGACCAGCCTGACCAACATGATGAAACCCCATCTTTTAAAAAAAAAAAGGAAATGGTAGAAACACAAGAAACTATTTTATAAATTAACATCCCAGTCTTTAACCCTACTCTTTGTTTCCATAACAGTTGTCACCTAACATCGTTTGTATGTTTATTGTCTTTCTCCATGAACTAGACCTGAGCCCATGACAGCAGGAGTTTATGGCTGGTCTGTCCACTAATGCATACCCAGCCCCTAGAAAAATGTCTAGTATATACTAGGAGCTCAGTTAGCATTGGTTGATTTTTAAAATGTGAATATTAAGTTAAAAGAACAAAGTATAAAACTGCATATATCAGGCCCGGCATAGTGGCTCACACCTTGTAATCCCAGCACGTTGGGAGGTCGAGGCGGGTAGATCATGAGGTCAGGAGATTAAGACCATCCTGGCCAACAGAGTGAAATCCCGTCTCTACTAAAAGACAAAAAAAAAAAAATTAGCCAGGCCTGGTGGTGCACGCCTGTAGTCCCAGCTATTAGGGAGGCTGAGGCAGGGGAATCGCTGGAACCCAGGAGGCGGAGGTTGCAGTGAGCCGAAATCGTGCCATTGCACTCCAGCCTGGCAACAGAGCAAGACTCCATCTCAAAAAAAAAGTACAAAACTACATATACAAATGCAAAATTACATTTATAATTATGCATATCACATGTATACGTAGGTAGAGAAATATGTAATAAAGTTACATATATAATAGAATGCAAAATTATGTACATAATTAATATAAAATATGTACCCCTATGGGGAATGGTAGAAAGGTCAGAGAAGTTAAAACTCAATGATAACAGGATGAATGTGGGAATGAAATCATATTCTTTTTTATTTTCCTTTAATGTTTTGAACCATTTTATTTGTCCAAAAATATGGCATTTAAAAAAGGAAGAGTGTGGACAGGAGAAAATGGAAAAGAAAAGGAAGCAAAGCGGTCAAAGGAGAAACCAGATAGAGAAAATGAGGGAACACAGGAGGGGCGAAAGAAACAGAAGACTCATGGCTGGTAGTTATTCTGTTAATGGGAATAGAATCACAGAGGCAGAAGGAAAAGTGGGTAATGTCATGCAGATAAAGGAAAGACAATTTACCTTCATCTATTAAACTATTCCTAGGTTGACAGAATTTCCCCCATTAATTGGTTCAATCCACAGAAGCACTGGTAAATTTCAGCACACAGGAACAGTTGGAACGGTTTCGTGTTACCGTTCTCCTCCGTTCCCAACCTGCTGCTGATCTGCTGCTTCGAAGGCAAAAAGAACAAGGCCCACATTCTTTTTTTTTTTTTTTTGAGATGGACTCTCACCCTGTTACCCAGGGTGGAGTGCAATGGTGCGATCTCAGCTCACTGCATCCTCCGCCTCCCGGGTTCAAGGGATTCTCCTGCCTCAGCCTCCTGAGTAGTTGGAATTACAGGCGTGCACTACTATGCCTGGCTAATTTTCTGTACATTCAGTATAAATGGGGTTTCACCATGGCCCACATTCTAAGACCAAATGAAGGGCCACAGGCATCTTCATCAACCATTCCATCTAGGGCCACCTACTTAGGGGAACACACAGTGTAGGAAACAGACTTCTCTTCCAGGAGGTGAAAGGCATACTACTTACTCCAATACAAAGCAGCACACAACCACCAAATAAATGGCATGGACAATATCAATACATCCTGTAAAATAAACGGGCTGGAAGCGTTCCCTCCAGCTTTGGAAGGTCAGGGGAGAGGGAGCAGGGAGATGAAGGACTTGTCCTGCACTTTATGCAATAACAGGGACCTGTTCATTAGCTGACTCTTGACCCATTCACCTGGTCCCAACTTGTACTCGAGATTGCTTGCTGCTCTTACTGCCTCCAGCCCCTAACTGCTGGCCTGGGCTTCTCATCATGACCATGCATTTGCCGTTTTGAGCAAACCAGGTCAGATCCCCTGTGCAGGTGCTCTCAACCTCTGCTTCTTGTTTACAGCACACACCACCACTGTGATTGGTTACTGAACACTGTGAGCTCCGGGAGGGGACCGGCCACGCCGTTTTGTCATGACTGTATCCCCAGTGACAGCACGGAGCCTGCACAAGGCATGCACTGAACAGCTGTAGCTGGTCAAGGAGATGACGCTGGCCCAGCCTGGATCAGCACAGGCCTAAGTCCTAACACTACTGTGAATCCCTAGCATGGCCATGGAGCTGGAACCAGGGAAACCAGGGAATCAGATAAGCAAGACAAGGAGGTAAGACTTAGCCCTGCCCAGAACTAGCCTAAATGATCCGGTCACTAGTGTGTAACGTAGCATTTGAAACACAGAGATTTAGACAGAATGACGGGGAGAAGTCAAACGTGAACTAAAACTCTGAAAGAGCTGAGGTTCTCACAGTCACTTTTTGAGGCTACAGAAGTAAAGATATTGCATAAGGTGTTTAAAAAAGTAAGCAATATGGTCCAAGTTAAGAAGAGGTTAACTGGTTTAGGAAGCTCCCACTCAAAATCCTGGTGCCAATTCCACGTTAGAACACAGGTTTAATGACAGTGCCTACCTCTCCCCAACGTGTAACTCACAGAAGAGGGCAAATGGCAGAATGTTACCTTGCCGGAGCTCTGGTCTAACCTCAATCTACAGACTTGGAGAAAATGTATATCATCTCAGTACTTATTTAAATTTTTAACTTTTTCTTTTTTTTGGCAGACTCTCACTCTGTCGCCCAGGCTGGAGTGCAGTGGTGCAATCTTAGCTCACTGCAGCCTCTGCCTCCCAGGTTCAAGCAATTCTCCCACCTCAGCCTCCCGAGTAGCTGGGACTACAGGTGCCTGGCACCATACCTGGCTAATTTTTATATTTTTAGTAGAGACAGGGTTTCACTATGTTGGCCAGGCTGGTCTCGAACTTCTGATCTGCCCACCTCAGCCTCCCAAAGTGCTGGGATTACATGCTTGAGCCACCGCACCTGCCCTAGGTCTTAATTTAATAGGCCATTTGTACTTAATAAGTGCCTGGGCATCAGAGTTTCTGGATGAAATCAACTAATTTTAGAAGCAGAAGAAACTTTGGAATTCACCTTCAACCTAACACTTTTGTTTATGAAAATACAGGGCTCAAGTGGTTATGGAACTTGTCCAGGGCGCAATCCCCTAGTCATGAACTCTAGACCCAGGGGAAAATCAGAGGGGTTTATGTCTATACTGTCTTTATTTCCAAAGATTCTTCTGTATCACTGAGGCATCAATAAAATCCTGTGAAATAGCTATACTAATAAGCAGTGTACATTTGGTATGGTATCTGGTGTAATCTTTCAGGGTAAAAGTAGGTCAATTAGGCTCAGCACAGTGGCTCACGCCTGTAATCCCAGCTCTTTGGGAGGCTGAGGCAGACGAACCATGAGGTCAAGAGATCGAGACCATCCTGGTCAACATGGTGAAACCCCGTCTCTACTAAAGATACAAAAAATTAGCTGGGCACGGTGGCGCGTGCCTGTAATCCCAGCTACTCGGGAGGCTGAGGCAGGAGAATCGCTTGAACCTGAGAGGTGGAGGTTGCAGTGAGCCGAGATTGCACCACTGTACTCCAGCCTGGCAACAGAGGGTGACTCTCTCAAAAAAAAAAACAAAGTAGATCAATTAATTGCTGTCCTTATTCGACCCTCATTACACACAACACACAAATCTCTTCCACTATTGCAAAAATGTTAGATGTATGTGCTGCGGACAGGTGCGGTGGCTCACACCTGTAATCCCAGCACTTTGGGAGGCTGAGGTGGGCAGATCAGGAGTTTGAGACCAGCCTGGCCAACATAGTGAAACCCCGACTCGACTAAAAATATAAAATCAGGCAGGTGTGGTGGCACACACTTGTAGTCCCAGCTACTTGGGAGGCTGAGGCAGGAGAATTGCTTGAACCCAGGAGGTGGAGGTTGCAGTGAGCCGAGATCACTACACTCCAGCCTGGGTGACAGAATGAACTCTGTGTCAAAAATAAATAAATAAAAAACAAGAAAGAAAAAAAAAAGACATATGTGCTGCATGATGAAGAAATAAGTCGAAGTGCAGGCTTTATGAGATTTCCTAATCACCCACAATAGCGAGGAACGGTATCTTTCCCGGTCATAACGCTAACCTGATTACAGAGTTCATGTAAATACTGTTTCTTGCTGTTCCACCTTTCTCTATGCTGTTCCTTTGCCGGGAACACTTTTCACAACACTCCCATGTTTCCCAGCCAAACTCCTACCTACACATAAAGGCTCCCATCAGAAATCTCTGCAGACTTCAGAAATCTATAGAGATGTTAGATAAGCATTTCAAGGTAACTTATTTCCTCATTTTGCCTTACGGTAAAATGCCCTCCTTACCTCTCACAAACCTTCTGTGGTCTATCACAAAGACTAACAACAGTAGGAGGTGTGCACAGCACTGCGCATTCCGCTGAGAAAAGTGCCACAGAAGACGACGTAGCATTTTATTAATTTATCAAGTGCGATTCCTTGAGACACATACAAAGTGGTTTTGATGGATGAACCAAGCAACCCAAGATTAATAGCCTGGTCTACTGCATTCTTCTCTCTCTCCAAGCCGCAAGCCAAAATAAACTACCCTCCATTTATCACGTTGCAAAATGTCCTTCCGAACACCGATGCCTGAATCCACTGTGGTTATTAAGAGGATGGTTGCATCCATCAGGATGGGATAGGTTATGCTGTGGTAACAAAGAAACCCTGAATCTCAGCCCTAAAGATGACCACAATGGTCCCTCTGGGGTCAAGAAGGTAAACCCAGCAATCCCATCTTACTCATTTTCACCTGACAATCTGGTTAGCCAGCTCTGTGGTTGACATCAGTTTGAAGGATATGACCCTCAGCCAGGCACAGTGGCTCATGCCTGTAATCCCAGCACCTTGGGAAGCTGAGGCAGGCAGATCACCTGAGGTTGGGGGTTTGAGACCAGCCTGATCAACATGGAGAAAGCCCATCTCTAGTAAAAAAAAAAAATACAAAATTAGCCAGGCATAGTGGTACATGCCTGTAATCCCAGCTACTTGGGAGGCTGAGGCAGGAGAATTGCCAGAACCCAAAAGGCAGAGGTTGCGGTGAGCCAAGATGGCGCCATTGCACTCCAGCCTGGACAACAAGAGCAAAACTTCGTCTGAAAAAAAGAAAGGTATGACCCTCTCCTTTCCTTCTCAAACAACCTACAAAATTGTCTAATGCAGTGCAGTGAGAATCAGACATGATCATCTTTGTAAAACACCCAGGATACCGCCTGGCATATAGGTAGCAGCCAGTAAATGATGATGATGGCTACTCCCACTACCACTACCATTATGCCCACTCCTCCTCAAATAATCATCATCATGATATTGTTATAATTCTCACAGAGCGGTGATTCCCAACTTCAGTTGTCCTGAACATTAGAATCACCTGGAGAGCTTAGGAAAACTATTAATGCTTCCATCCCATCCCTAGATCTATGAAGTAATTCGTCTAGTGTACGGCGTGAGGCTTCGGATTTTAAAAGGTTGCCAGGTGATTCTAACGTGTAGACAAGTTTGGAAACCAGTTTCAAGAGGCAGCAAGATTCATACATACACATACATGTCTTTGCATGCACACGTGCGCACACACACACCTGCTCCCACGTTCCATGAATCGTGCTCCCTCTGTGACAGTAGTGGTTACGTGACTTAGGGTGAGCTGGGCTGTGGTGTGGTAACAAAGCCCCCAAATTCCATCCCTAATGAAAACCAAGTGTCACCCCTGCAGGGTCACAATGAGCCCAGAGCCTTGTTTTTCTGGTCATTACTTGACATTTAAGCCTTTTCTTTTCTTTTCTCTTTCTTTCTTTCTCTCTCTCTCCTTCCCTCCTTCCTTCCTTCCTTTCTCTCGCTCTCTCTTTCTCTCTTTCTTTCTTTCAAAAGGCTCTTGCTCTGTCACCCAGGCTGGCGGGCAGTAGCATCACCTCCAGGGCACTAGGGATGCCCCCGCTTCACACTCCCAAGTAGCTGGGACTACAGGCATACACCACTATGCCTGGCTATTTTTTTCTTTTCTATTATTATTACGGATGCTAGGTCAGTCCTAGCAACATAGCAATACCCTTGAGTTCAGGAGTTCAATACCCTTGCTATGTTTCTAAGACTGATCTCAAACTCCTGGGCTCAAGCAATCCTCCCAGCACAACCTCCCTAAGTGCAGAGATTACAGGCACGAGCTCTGTGCATGGCCTAAGCCTCTGCATTTTATCCCCAGAACTTCCTCATGTTCTGTTCACTTCGACTTCATACCTTTCCCCAAGTCCAGTAAAGTTTGCTTGGCCCAGAGTAAATCAGCAAAGACCACACCGATGTGGGCAGACTTCGGGGAAATCTGCTTAGAGGAAGGCCACTAAAGGCAGTTAGCACTCACGGCTGTGCTTTGCTCAATTCTCTGTCCCCAAGACTTAAAACACTGTACATAATGTGCTAGAAATTTGGATAGATAAATCAATTATCATCAGTAATAACCCGGAAAAAAGCAGATACAAGAACTCAAAAAGCACAGCATCTAAGCTGAAAACCTTATTCATCAACTTGTCACCAACCACCACTTGGTTTCAAAGTTTTTTATTGCCGGGCACAGTGGCTCATGCCTGTAATCCCAGCACCTTGGGAGGCCGAGGCGGGCAGATTACTTGAAGTCAGGTGTTCAAGACCAGCCTGGCCAACATGGTGAAACCCCATCTCTACTAAAAATACAAAAAATTAGCCGAGCATGGTGGCGCACGCCTATAATCTCAGCTACTTGGGAGGCTGAGGAATGAGAATCGCTTGAACCCAGGAGACAGAGGTTGTAGTGAACTGAGATCGTGCCACTGCCCTCCAGCTTGAGCAATGGAGTGAGATTCTGTCTCTGAAAAAAAATGATTAATTTCTCCCGGGATGAAACTGTATCTGCCTGGATGGAATGGAAGTAGGGGAGGGTGGGGGACCTGTGAACAAACGAGAGCCTTTCCACTGGGCAGCAGTGAAGGGCAGCACGCGCACTGTGGGCATGAGCGGCACGAACACGTTCTGCACCAGCACACGAATGACTTTCGGCAACTCGTCCTCCTGATCTGTCGGATGTTACGTCTCTGCAGAACCCGGAGAAAGCTGGAAAACCCAGCTTGTTTGCCCTCATTTTGGCAGTTTAATTTAGGAATCACACTGGCTTTACATAAACTCTTCACCAAAAAAACTGTATTCTGTATTTTGAAGGCACAAGTTAACTGTGGGCCCAAGGGAAGGAAGCATTGTACACAATTACATAATAGCTACTCTATTACTTTAAAACCTAATGGCAGCCTCAGGCAGAAAAGGCAAAAGGAGAGAGAAACCACTTCTGTAAAATTATCTGATGCAATCACCTCTTTGGAGACATTGTCAGTTGACAATGGTTCTGCTTTTTCTCTTGAACTCATTCAATTTGTTATTTACCTCAACCTGGAAGAAGAGTTTTCCTCCTATCTACAGCTAGTTTAAAAAAAAAAAAAAAAGGCCGGGCGTGGTGGCTCAAGCCTGTAATCCCAGCACTTTGGGAGGCTGAGGCGGGTGGATTAGGAGGTCAAGAGATCGAGACCATCCTGGTCAACACGGTGAATCCCCGTCTCTACTAAAAATATTTTTTAAAAAATTAGCTGGGCATGGTGGTGCATGCCTGTAATCCCAGCTACTCGGGAGGCTGAGGCAGGAGAACTGCCTGAACCGGGGAGTTGGAGGTTACAGTGAGCCAAGATCATGCCATGATGCTCCAGCCTGGGCGACAGAGTGAGACTCTGTTTAAAAAAAAAGAGGCAGGCAGGATTCCTCTAACAAAAGCTTGAAATGAAAAGCAGTAACTACTCCCAAGGCCCCGTTTATGCAGAAGAGTCATTCAACAAACCTTTTTAAGGTCTCTATTAACGATTTATTTTCTCTACCACAATCACAAAAAAGCAGAGGAAGCAGTGTGGAAGCCACAGCCACGCCCCCGCCTGCTTCCCAGGTGTGTGTGGCCTGCGACCGCTGGCAAACAACCCAGCTCTCTGAACTTGCTTCCTCGTCTGTAAACTGGAAATATTTATTTCTTTGACAGGGATATGATGAGAATTAACTCTGAAAAATGTATGTCGAGTACCTAGCATTCAATTAAGGCTAGGTAAATGCCCTTCTCAGGAAGCTCACTAGAGAAGGTGAGTTTCTGGTCCAGTGTGATGACTCACGCCTGTAATCCCGGCACTTCAGGAGGCTGAGGTAGGAGGATCGCTTGAACCCAGGAGTTTGAGACTGGGAACCTTAGCAAGAACCCATCTCTATTATTAATATTTCTAAAAATAAGAAACAGATGAGTGTCTAATAAGAGAGGATACTTTCACTGATATTCGTATGCCACTCCTAGCACACTGCCCACTAAGAGGCTGCCGTCACCTCTTTGTCAACATCTACCCCACTCCTCCCCCATGGAAACTCAGCCTTCAGTCAAACACACCTCACCTCCAATTCCAAGGACAGGTCCTGAATGGTCTAAGCCAATCAGTGTTATCCCATCTCCCTTGCCACCACAATTAGTTCAAAAATAAATGCATGTCCTGAAATGATCCAATCAGGATGAAGTTCAGGAATTTTGTTCAGTGACTCCAGAGAGAGATGGTAGCTCTTTTCTCGTACGACTTTGAAGGAAGTCAGCCTGAGAACAGACAGACAGAAGTACAGAGCTGGGAGGATCACAAAGAAATGCAGGCGGAGCCCCGACCCCTCCTCCCTCTGCACGTTCTGGTTGTGTGAACCACTTAACCACTTTTATCAATTGTCCCTTTTGAACTGGGATTTCTGTCACTTGCAATTCAAAGCACCTAACTGATACGTCCTGGTGCATGGCTGAATAAGTCACTGAATGAAAGATGGTGCACCTCCAATTATTTCACCCAGACTTTAAGTTCCTGGCAGCAGAAACCCTGGTCAACCACGGTCACCCAGGGCCTAACGGTTCCTGTACCCAGGCCCTCCATAAGTACTTCTTCAGATAAATACATGAAATGAAACTTAACTCAGTTGGTCACAATGGCTCACTCCTGTAATCCCAGCACTTTGGGAGGCCAAGGTGGGCAGATCACCTGAGGTCAGGAGTTCAAGATCAGCCTGGCCAACATGGCAAAACCCCGTCTCTACTAAAAATACAAAAATTAGTTGGGTATGATAGCAGGCACCTGTAATCCCAGCTACTCGGGAAGCTGAGGCAGGAGAATTGCTTGAACCCGGGAGGGAGAGGTTGCGGTGAGCCAAGATCACGCCACTGCACTGCAGCCTGGTGACAGAGCAAGACTCGCAAGAAAAAAAACAGGCAGGCACGATGGCTCACGCCTGTATTCCCAGCACTTTGGGAGGCTGAGGGGGGCGGATCAGAAGACTGAGACCAGCCTGACCAACGTGATGAAACCCTGTCTACTAAAAATGCAAAAATTAGCCAGGAATGGTGGCCGGCATCTGTAATCCCAGCTATTCAGATCACCTTGCAGTCCAGAAGCTTTGAAAGCCCTACTCCCCAGACCTGTCTGGATCGAAGGAGGGTCAAGAGGAAGCCCATGCCATTTTGGAGCCATCAGACAGGACTGGGCTCAAATCATGACTCTTATAAGCCTCAGCTTCTTCCCCTGAAAAATGGAGACAATAATACCTACTTCCCTGGGCAGGGGGAGCCATATCAAAGAACCAGGGGAGGCCTCATTCAAGAAATATTTATTTCCCTCCTATTCAGCTAACCCTGCTTCATCCATGGGTTCTGCTCTGGGGTTCAGAAAAGGAAGTTATCATATGGACAGAGTAGTGGGACACAGCCCAGAGCAGCCAGCAGAGCCAGCCTAGGAGGGTGAGGGCAGGTGAGCCACACTGAGCCTTCCATACCTCAACACCCATCAGCCCCTTTAGGAGAGCATCCCAGGCAGACAGCAAAGATAGGACTGAGCCATCCAGCTTCTCGGTTTTGCTGGCTGCCTCCTTACAGAGGGGTGGGACTAGTGCGACTGGTGTTATCACAGATCTGCACATCCTTAGAGGCTGTCATTGAACCACTCAGAAGTAACATGGAACCTGGTCAGACTACAAGCTCACGGAGGGCAGGGGCTTGAATCATTCACTGGTCTATCTCTAGTACCCCAGTAGGCAATCAAGGGAGTATTTCCTGAATGAAGATGAACGAGTGGATAAACAAATATTGGTGAAATCAAGATTCTCAAAAGAGAACTATGGCAAAACCCTATTATTTGGTACAGTCTGCTGGCTGTGCAGCAGCTACATCAAATACCAGGAAATCTGAGGGGCTTCTGAACTAGCAGACCCAGACTGGATTCTGGCCTCGTCAGAGCCCAGGCCTAGGACCCCAGGCAAGTTCCTAAATTCTCTGAGCTAGGTTCTTTAACAAACACAATTATCAAGATTAAATAAAAATGTTTTGATTTTGTGAAGAGACGAAGACTGAGCGGTTGTGTCCGCGTTGCCGACCTCGAGCGACAGTCGGCTTCTGCACATAGAACCGGGAGTGGGAGACTCAGGATCGAATCTCTTCTCCCTCCTCCCTCCTGTTTTCGGCTTTGTGACAAACCTTATCATCAGACGCGATGGCCAGCAACGTCACCAACAAGACAGATCCTCGCTCCACTGTGTGTTCACTGGGAACCTCAACACTCGTGGTCAGGAAATCTGAGGTGGAGGCCATCTTTTCCAAGTATGGCAAAACTGTGGGCTGCTCTGTTCATAAGGGCTTTGCCTTCGTTCAGTATGTTAATGAGAGAAATGCCCGGGCTGCTGTAGCAGGAGAGGACGGCAGAATGTTGCCGCCCAGGTTCTATATATTAACCTGGCTGCAGAGCCAGAAGCGAACCGAGGGAAAGCAGGTGTGAAAACATCTGCAGCGGAGATGTTCGGCTCCTCTTCTGACCTGGACCATGACTTTCAACGGGGTTGTTATGACAGGACGTACAGTTACAGCACGCGCACCTCCTCCTCCTCCTACTGCTCGGGCTGTAGTGCCCTCGAAACCCCAGCGTGTATCAGGAAACACCTCACCAAGGGGCAAAAGTGGCTTCAATTCTAAGAGTGGACAGCGGGGATCTTCCCAGTCTGGAAAGTTGAAAGGGGACGGCCTTCAGGCCATTAAGAAGGAACTGACCCAGATAAAATGAAAAGTGGATTCTCTCCTGGAAAAAAACTGAAAAGGAACAGAGCGAACAAGCAGAGATGAAGAATAAGTCAGAGGAGGAGCAGAGCAGCCGCTCCGTGAAGAAAGATGAGACTCATGTGAAGGTGGAGTCTGTGAGGGGGTGCAGATGACCCTGCTGAGGAGGGGACCTACTGGATGATGATGACAATGAAGATGGGGGATGACCAGCTGGAGTTGATCAAGGATGATGAACAAGAGGCTGAGGAAGGAGAGGATGACTCTTAAGCACATCGTGGGGTTCAGAAGTCTTATCCCATTATTTCTTTACCTAGGCGCTTGTCTAAGGTCACATTTTTCACCAGATCCTCTCCCCTAGAATCTTCAGCACATGCTCACTGTCCTCCCCACCCTTGTCCTTCCCACCTTCATTAATTCGTATTTCCCTGCGCCTAGTCCCATTCTCACATCCTTTGACGCTGCTAGTACTTTTGTTAAGTCTTACCCTGTAATTTTTGCTTTTAATTTTGATACCTCTTTATGACTTAACAATAAAAAGGATGTATGGTTTTTATCAACTGTCTCCAAAATAATCTCGTTATGAAGGGAGTGCAGTTCTTTTCATCCATACATATGTTCAGAAGTTGCTCCCCTAACTGCAAAGGAATCTCATTTAGTTGAGTAGCTCCTGGAAGCAGCTTTGAGTCAGAAGCATGTGTGTTACACGCCAACATTAATGTGCTGTGTGGGGCAGTTCAACACAAATGTAATGATGTATTTTTGTGAATGAGAGTTGGAATGTCAAATGCATCCTCTAGAAAAATAGTGTTATAGTCTTAAGATTTGTTTTCTAAAGTTGATACTGTGGGTTATTTTTGTGAACAGCCTGATGTTTGGGACCTTTTTCCTTCAAAATAAACAAGTCCTTATTAAACCGGGCGGGGGGAATTTTTTAAATTGCAGACAGGTACAGTGCTCATGCCTGTAATCTGAGCACTTTGGGAGGCCAAGGCAGGAGGATGGCCTCAGCCCAAGAGTGGGAGGCCAGCCTGAGCAACATGGGAGACCTCTTCTTTACCAAATATACAAAAAATTAGCCACACACGGTGGTGTTTGCCTACAGTCCCAGCTACTTGGGAGGCTGAGGTGGATCACCTCAGCCTGGGAAGTCAAGGCTGCAGTGACTGTGCCACTGCACTCCAGCCTGGGCAACAGGGCGAGACCCTGTCTGAAAAAAAAAATTATCTGAGTGTGGTGTGTGCCTCTAGTCCCAGCTACTCAGGAGGGAGGCATGAGGATTGCTTAAGCCTGGGAGATTGAGGCTGCCGTAAGCTAGGATGGTACCACTGCACTCCAGCCTAGGCCACAGAGCAAGGCCCCATCTCGAAAAAATAAAATAACATAAAATAAAACGAAAATAAAAGTGGGGTGACGTCAGTTAACGTGTAGCCCAGCATATACGGCATAGAGTAGGGACCCAGAAAATGTCCCTTCCCTATGAAAGCCCTTTATGTTTGGAAACAGCTCTCTTATGTCTCCTCCGTCTCCTATTTCTTGTTAAATATTTCAGCTAATTTGATGGTATCCTCAGATGACTTGATTTCAGAGCCCTCTTCCATCCCTCCCCTCTGCAAAGGCTCCATCTGTCAAAGCCCCATTCGGGGTATTGCATAAGCAGCCCGCAGAATCAGCAGCACGCTCCGTTTGCTCATTCATCTGTTAATTCATTCGCTGAGTAAACACTGATTTAAAACCTACGACATTGGACATCCTCGGCTTTTGCCGACCCACCATTCACAAACGGTACCCGCGTCTCCCTGGGGACCTGCAGTCTCTCCCTCATTCTCAGGCCCTGTACCTGAGCAGGCGCAGGCTGCACCCAATCTCCCTCAGGGCATTTGATCCAAGTTGGCCAATCAGAGCATCACATTTGCTTCCCACAGCGATTGGTTCAGGGATGTACGTGTTACCCAGAAAAGACCAATGGGAGAGACAGTTGGACTCAATTCTAAGACTTCTGCTGAACGACTGGAACTCTGGCTGTTTTTTTGTTTTTTTTTTTCCTCCTGCTAGAACTGCTGAGAACCATTTTGTGCCACAGTCCAAAAGAAAAAGGAAGCGGCGCTGGAGATGGTGAAAAGCTGGGTAAGCCTTGGCAACACTCTAAGCCTTGGATCCTCCATGCCTTGTGTTTCATTCCTAGACTCTTCAGTTACATAAACCAACAACTCCCCTTTCTGCGGAAGCCAGTTCGAGGTGAGATTCTGTGTCAAGGTCGACAGAACCCTGACTAATGAAATCCGAGTGCTGTGGTGGAGGCTGCGTGCTGGCTGTACACAGATGAAGCGAGGGGATCCATACCCTCCTTCCGCACTCCCAGGCTGATGCGGAGACAGCTGCAAACAACTACAGTTATTTAAAGCCAACGGGATAATTGCTTTAATTAAATGCTACCCAGTGCAATATGAGCACAGCACCAGGGGCCAGGAAGGCCTCGCACAGCAACAGCTACTTCCTATCCCTATTCAGGCAGTGAAGATGGAATTGCTCTTTGGGGGAGTCAGATAACACTGTTGATTCACATTCATCTTACAGTAAACTAAAACCACCACATCCCACATTGCACATAAGGGTAATGATACTTAAAGCTCTTAACAGCCCTCTCAGAGCCTACAAAACACCGTCTCAAGAGACCAGCGAAGTGCTGAGGTCGAATAACTCTCACTTGCAAGTACTTCATCTGAGTTCTGCAGATAATGTTCCGCTCTTAAACACCACCCGGGTCAGTTTTTGTGATTTTGATTCCATACGCTTAAGTTTTCGTTCCAGTTTTCTTGACCATTCGGGCATTGATCACATCACAACAGCATCAAAACAGCCCTTTCAAGATGAATAACCTACTTACTGAATTTATTTCCAAATGATCGAGGGAAGGGTAGAAAGCCTCCGGCTCTATAAAACATTTCCTGAGGGGTTAGAAATGTGACTGATTGCAGATAACAACAACAACAACAATGAAAGCACTTCTGGGAACATCTATTTTGAGAAGAAAGGCCCTGAAGGGCACTCTTTTAAGTGAGCAGAAGCCGTGTCTCTTAGACCTCTGATGATGCATACTCAACGGGAAAGTTGTAAAGATAAAACAATTCAGAAAAGGAGGGCATCGCAGGACAAATTCTCCTTGCTTTTGCTGTTTCTAAACACATCAGCAATTCACGTGGTCCAGAAACACAAGCTACAGGTTTCCAGAACGAAGAGTCTGACAGTCGGAAAAATTAGTACTGACTGAATTCTTCCATGTGGTCTCAGAAGGTACCAGGGACTAGTGTAAGGAGAAAGGCTCGAGACGCCTCCCAGATAACTCAGATTTCTATGAAGCAGCCAGGTTACCCCTGTTTCCAAAATACCTTGCAGGCTGCCATGGAATTTCCCTTCCTCTACCTGCATGCCACAGGTCTCTGCATAACAAAGGTACCACCCTTCTTCTTGAAAATGGGATTATGGGCCAAGTACAGGGGCTCACACCTGTCATCCCAGCACTTTGGGAGGCCAAGTCAGCAGGATTGCTTGAGCCCAAGAGTTCAAGACCAGCCTGGGCAACACAGGGAGACCCCTATCTCTACAAAATGAAAAAAATTAGCCAGGCGTGGTGGCGCAGGCCTGTAGTCCCAGCCACTCAGGAGGCTGAGATGGAAGGATCACTTGAGCCTGGAGGTCGAGGCTGCAGTGAGCCGTGATCATGTCACTGCACTTCAGCCTGGGTGATCAAGCAAAAGCCTGTCTCCAAAGAAATAAAGAAAAAGAAAAAAAAATGAGATGATCATTCATTACACATTTACTGGGCAGCTGTGTAGTCCAGGTATCAGCAAGCACTGGAGAGAAGTCCAGTGTTATGGATGTGTAAGGACACATCCTCACATCCTGACCTGTGTGATCTATCTTACCTGTGAGCAGATAACACAGGTAATTACCTGGTGCTTGGCAAATGCTCAATAAATTGGTTTTCCATGGGGGATATGCAACCCCACCTAGGAGACCTGCTAAATCTCCTCTAAACATTCAAAGAAATATAACGGAACATATAGCAGGATATCTTCCACCCACCCAAGACCCACAATCCCCTAAGCTTTTCCAAGAAGTATACAGAATTCCCCCAGACGCTGTGTGTCTGTGTGCGTGTGTGTGTGTGTGTGTCCTTCCAGCAATCGTTTAGGCATAATCAAGCCTGAGTATGTGTGTGTCTGTGTGCGTGTGCGTGCGTGCATGTGTGTGCGTGTGTGTGTCCTTCCAGCAATCGCTTAGGCATAATCAAGCATGAGTATGTGTGTGGATGGGTGTGTATAAACACTTACACCCTCTTCTTGTTTTCCTGTACCTGGCAGCGTATTGCTTCCTGCGTATTGCTTTTTTCTTAAACTTAAGAATATATCCTGAAAATCATTCCTCCTTAGCAGATATGACCTACTATTTTAAACAGTGGTGGAGCAATCTACCGTAAGAATACATATTCAATCAATTCCTTATTTTTCATTTTTTTGGGTCCTGTCTGTTTTTTGAGACAGAGTCTTGCTCTTGTCACCCAGGCTGGAGTGCAGTGGTGCAATCTTGACTCACTGCAGCCGCCGCCCCCGCTGGGTTCAAGCTAGTCTCCTGCCTCAGCCTCCTGAGTAGCTGGGATTACAGGCACAGGTCACCACACCGGTTAATTTTGTATTTTTTGGTAGAGATACGGTTTCTACCATATTGGTCAAGCTGGTGTCTAACTCCTGACCTAAGTGATCCACCTGCCTCAGCTTCCCAAAGTGCCGAGACTATAGGTGTGAGCCACCACGCCCAACCTAAATCAATTCCTTATGGACATACATTAAGCTGCTTCCACAGTCTATTACTAGCAATGCTGCAGTGAATACACATTACAGCCATCTTCACACACATGTATTACTATAGGGAAGACAGAATTTATAAGACAAAATCCTTGGAGTGGGATTGCAGGGGCAGAGGGTATGTGCACTTAAAATGGTACACAGTGCCAAATGGTCCTCCAAAGAGGCTGTACTAATTTTCACTCTCACCAGTAGTGGAATGAGTATGCCAGTTTTTCCAACCACATTCACAAAAGGTTGCTTTGTTTTTAAATACAAAAGAACAAAGGCAGAGCTCCACTCTTGCTCCATTGCCTCTTCTTGTCCCTGTGATATCATACATGACATTACTACTTCCTGAAAATTCCACCCCTGGATGTACAACCCAGAGATCAGAGTTTAAAATAGGCCGAGGCCGGGCGCGGTGGCTCAAGCCTGTAATCCCAGCACTTTGGGAGGCCAAGGCGGGTGGATCACGAGGTCAACAGATCGAGACCATCCTGGTCAACATGGTGAAACCCCGTCTCTACTAAAAATACAAAACATTAGCTGGGCATGGTGGCGCGTGCCTGTAATCCCAGCTACTCAGGAGGCTGAGGCAGGAGAATTGCTTGAACCCAGGAGGCAGAGGTTGCGGTGAGCCGAGATCGCGCCATTGCACTCCAGCCTGGGTAACAAGAGCGAAACTCCACCTCAAAAAAAATAAATAAATAAAATAAATAAAAAATAAAATAAAATAGGCCGAGTCTGGTGGCTCATGCCTATAATCCTAGCACTTTGGGAGGCCAAGGCAGGAGGATCAGTTGAGTCCAGGAATTCAAGATCAGCCTCTATACAAAATAAATTTTACTTTCTTTTTAATATTTTATTTTATTTTATTATTATTTTTTTTTTGAGACAGGGCCTCACTCCATGGCCCAGGCTAGAGTGCAGAGGAGCGATCCTGGCTCACTGCCACCTGGGGTCAAGCAATCCTCCCACCTCGCCATCCCACGTAGCTGGGACTACAGGTGCATACCACCACGCCCAGCTAATATTTATATTTTTTGTAGAGACAGGGTTTTGCCATGTTGCCCAGGCTGGTCTCAAACTCCTGAGCTCAAGTGATCCTCCCACCTTGACCTCTCATGCTGGGATTGCAGGCACAAGCCACCAAGCCCAGACAAAAATAAATTTTAAAAATATTAGCAATGAGTGTTTTTTTTAAATTAGTGCAGTGACCCATAATTGCTTCACTGCACCCAAGCCTGGGTGACAGAGTGAGGCCCTATTTTAAAAATAAAAATAACAACAACAAACAGTGTAAAGTAAAGCGAATGCCAAAGGCAGTGGTGTTCCGGAGGTGGCTACACTGACTCAAGAGTCCTGACCGTGTTGATCTGTTCCAAACTCCGTGTTCAGTGGCATCATGTTGGTGAAACTGGTCATGATGGAAGTATTTACACCATAAAAATCAGCAAATGCTACAAATTACGGTTTCTTTTCTTTTCTTCTTAAATCACTGTAAACATTTACCAGCACACCAATGTAGACTACAGTGAAAACTGAGGGTGTACTAGCCTCCTTTGAATATTTTGCCCTTGATGTCCTGGTCACAAATTCTTGGAACCTAAGGATTGGAAGATGTCTGAAAGGACATCTAATCCTATGTCTTCTAATACTGCCTCTCCCTTGGTCCCTCTATGTAGACATTAGTAGTACCATTGATGCTTTTTTACCATTATTTCATATACCCATCTCTTAACCACTTAGTGCCTACTCTTGCTGATTTTCCAGAGTGTAATACTTGCAAACAGACTCAAGGCCAAATCCTAGCTCTATCATTTGCCAGCTATGTGACCACAAGCTAGTGGCTTAAACTGCTTTTTAGTTTGTCTACAAAATTTAGATGATCATCATAATGCCTCCTCATAATTTTGTTCTAAGGAGTAAATGAGTTAATGCAAATAAAGTACATAGAACAATAGCATGTACTATGCGCTTAACAAATTTTAACAATTACTGTCTTCCAGTTCGTTAATTCTCTCTTTAGCTGTGTCAAATCCGTCATTTAACTCTTTTGTTGGATTTTAATGATTTTTTTCCTTTCGATTTGGCTGCTCTTCAAGTCAACCTATTCTTTTTCTACCTTTCTTCACATTTTTTATATTTTCTTTAGTTCTTAATCATTTTATTTATTTTTTCTTGTGAACCTGAATGAAGACATCTTAATCATTTTAAATACCATTCTTAGAGCCTCTTTTAAACAGTTTTATTATTTCCAACTTGAGTGGTTTCCTGAATAGTTTTTCATTGTGAACTCGTCTTCGGAGGTCATTCCCTCTGTGGGAGTGCTGTTAGGTATGGGTTGTTGAAATATACCTATGGAGTGCTTGCTTCAGCAGCACATATACTAACATTGGAAATACGCCTATGGAATGATTTTGTGTTTGTAGTAGAGGTTTTCATGGTACTACACCACTTTTTATGTTAATTTTTCAGGTTGAAAGGTCTCATATCTCATAGAAAATACAAATACAGATTCCACAACCACATATGGTACAGTCCCATGTGTTTAAGTTCTTGCTGGTCACTTTTTTTTCCAGTCAAGACCAGCTTCCTCTCTATTTCTCCAGGCACTGGTTTTTCTAGACCGTTTTCATGAAAAAGTCAGACCTTCAAGGCTCCAGAGCACTCAATTCCACCTTGAGCCCAAGCCTCCTTCCTAAAGCCACTGTGGCATTAAAACCTTGGCCACCAGGCTCTACAGCTTCTGTGCAAAAGCCCCAGGAGTAGTCATGGCTTCAGCTCACATGCCACCATTTAGCTTAACTGTATCCTCTTTTTTTTTTTTTTTTTTTGAGGTGGAATCTCACTCTGTAGCCCAGGCTGGAGTGCAGTGGTGCAATCTCTGCTCACTGCAACCTTCCCCTCCCAGTTTCAGGCAATTCTCCTGCCTCAGTCTCCCAAGTAGCTGGGATTACAGGCACATGCCACCACACCTAGCTAATTTTTGTATTTTTAGTAAAGACAGGGTTTCACCATGTTGGCCAGGCTGGTTGTGAACTCCTGACCTCAAGTGATCTACCTGCCTCAGCCTCCCAAAGTGCTGGGATTACAGGCATCAGCCACTGTGCCCAGTCTGTCTTCATTTTTGACATTTGCAGATGTGTCTTTCTTCAGCACTCCCGAGATAAAATTCTTCTATTTCCGTCAACTCTGTGTTCACACCAGGAAGGACTCACACAAGTCAGCTTAGTCCACCATATTGACAGAAGTATTCCAGGTCACTAAAGCTAATAAAACCACTTATCCACAGTTGAGTTCTGCCCAAATTAAAATTGTATCTACTCAAGGGTTAGCTTCTAAAGCCAGCATGTGATATGAAAATTGAAAGAAGCCAAAATTCCCCTTGAAAATCCCACAATAAGGTCTCAGGTTGGAGACAAACCACCTTTCATGAAGTCCAACACAGACAGTCTTTCCCTCAGCACTGGATTTGATTTCGTAGGTTGAGCACCATATGTAATAGCTGGCTTGGATTTAGGGGCCATGTTGTGTGATAATTAAAATCCACAAATACCAGAAACATACTTGGTGGCACAAGATGCTCACATTCTAAAAAGCCAAGGAAACAAGACCAACAGACGGAACAGCACATCCATGTCTGCCATTCACACCCGCTCAAGAGAGACGCCATTGGGTGGGATGACAGGGTCACCCACGCTATTTAAAGTGGTGCTTTTATCCTTTTGTTCTCTTTTTCTTGAGCAAGTATATTTGGATACAAATAAGGTAGAGGCAAGAATCTATGATGACAGACATCAGACCAGTGCACTTCTCTGGAGCAATACTAAGTGCAAAGGGACATGGGAGACCTTTCTAGAAATATTGTATATCCTGATTTGGGTGGTGGTTACATGGGTGTAACATATTAAAATTTCACCAAGCTGTATGATTAAGATTCGTGTATTTTACAGCATATAAGACAGCTGGATTAAAATACAATTTAAAAGCATACCTAAGAGCGGCCGGGTGCAGTGGCTCATGCCTGTAATCTCAGCACTTTGGGAGGCCAAGGTGGGCACATCACCCGGGGTCGGGAGTTTGAGACCAGCCTGACCAACATGGAGAAGCCCCGTCTCTACTAAAAATACAAAATTAGCCAGGTGTGGTGGCACACGCCTGTAGTCCCAGCTACTCAGGAGGCTGAGGCAGGAGAATCACTTGAACCTGGGAGGCAGAGGTTGCAGTGAGCTGAGATCGCACCATTGCACTCCAGCGTGGGCAACAAGAGCAAAACTCTATCTCAAAAAAAAAAAAGTATGCCTAAGTAGAGAGGGCTGCACAGGATTTTGCCAAAAGTTCCTATCCTATGGTTAAGCCTCACCAGTGAGGACAGTAGGGAGCCTAGAAAACCTGGGGAGAAAAGAGGCAGAAAAGGGAAGTGTGCTGTCACAGAGAGAGGGCACCCAGGCTCCAAGGCGACGGTTGTCTGTGAAGGGCTTTACAGGGTTGACAGGACAACACGGGTTGAGAGCATTGCCTTTCAGTCCAGACTGCTGGGATATGAATACGAACTCTATCCCTTACCAAGAGAGTGACCCTCGGCAAGTTATTTGTCTTCCTTGAACTGTAACTTTGTGGAGGCTGATGTAAAGCTTAAACAAGTTAAAAAGCTCTGGCCGGGCGCAGTGGCTCATGCCTGTAATCCCAGCACTTTGGGATGCCAAGGTGGGTGGATCACGAGGTCAGGAGTTCAAGGCCAGCCTGGCCAAGATGGTGAAATCCCGTCTCTACTAAAAATACAAAAATTAGCTAGGTGTGGTGGCATGTGCCTGTAATCCCAGCTACTCGGGAGGCTGAGGCAGAGAATTGCTTGAACCCCGGAGGCAGAGGTTGCAGTGAGCCGAGACTGTACCACTGCACTCCAGCGTGGGTGACAGAGCGAGACTCCATCTCAAGAAAACAAAACAAAAACAAAAACAAAAGCTCTTAGCCACGGTGTCTGCATATAGTAAATACTCAATAAGTATTAGCTATTAATTACTCACGACAGAAGGCTAGAAAGGTCTCCTTCCCTCCAAAATTATAGTTCTTATTTATTTATTTTATTCATTTTTTTTTTTGAGACAGAGTCTTGCTCTGTCATCCACGCTGGAGGGTAGTGGCCTGATCTTGGCTCACTGCAACCTCTGCCTCCTGCGTTCAAGCGAGTGTGCCTGGCTAATTTTTGTATTTTTAGTAGAGATGGGGTTTCACCATGTTGGCCAGGGTGGTCTTGAACTCCTGACCTCAAGTGATCTACCCACCTCAGCCTCCCAAAGTGTTGGGATTACAGGTGTGAGCCACCACTCCCGGCATATAGCTCTTATTTAAACTAACAATTTGACCTGAAAACTTTGTAGGTTGATGGAATGAGTGAATATTCATTGAGGAAATGAAGGGATGTATATGTATTTTGATTTCAACAGAGGTAGAAGGTCCTTATTTCTATGCAACTGAAATCTATCTTGTAGCCATTACCATCACTTTAATATTTCCTCATAAGAAGTGTGGTTAAGAGTGCTGGCTCTGGGCAGGGCACGGTAGCTCACACCTGCAATCCCAGCACTTTGGGAGGCTAAGGCAGGTGGATCACGAGGTCAGGAGATCGAGACCATCCTGGCCAACATGGTGAAACCCCGTCTCTGCTAAAAATACACAAAAATTAGCTGGGTGTGGTGGTGAATGCCTGTAGTCCCAGCCACCAGGAGGCTGAGGCAGAAGAGTGCTTGAACCCAGGATGGGGAGATTGCAGTAAGCTGAGATCATGCCACAACACTACAGCCTGGGCAACAGTGCGAGACTCTGTCTCAAAAAAAAAAAAAAGAGTGCTGGCTGTGCAGCCAGATGGCCATGGTCAAATTCCGCTCTGTTACTTACCAGCTGGGTCACCTTGAATGAGTTAATCAAATTCCAGGCCTCAGTTTCTTCTCCTGTAAAAGAGTTATAGCAAGGAGTAAGCAAGTTACAATAATTCTCAGTACAAAGAAAGCCCCCAGCAAATCCTTGCTGTTATTTTTTCCCATAGTAGAGGCGCAGTTTGGGAATAAGAACTCCAAATAGCATTTGTTTGTCTGTGTTTTTTGAGACAGAGCCTTGCTCTGTTGCCTGGGCTGGAGCACAGTGGCACAATCACGGCTCACTGCAACCTCCACCTCCTAGGTTCAAGCAAGCACGCCTGGTGAATTTTTGTATTTGTAGTAGAGATGGGGTTTCACCATGTTGGCCAGGCTAGTTTCAAACTGCTGACCCCAAGTGATCTGCCAGTCTCAGCCTCCCAAAGTGCTGGATTACAGGCGTGAGCCACCGCACCCGGCCCCAGATAGCATTTGTACAGACCATTATATCACTGAATTGTTTTGCCAACAGTTTTCTCATTTAATGCTCAAAATTGTCTGCTGTATTACAAATAAATAGAGATTCAGGGAAGCTGAGTAATTTGCTGAAGGTTGCACAGCAAGTAAAGAACAAAGACCTAAACCAAACTCCTGTGACTGAAGCACAGTTTGGCTGGACTGTGCAGTTCTAGGAGCATATCTGGTGGGGCCAGGGCTACCCACAGAGATGGATTTTGGGACCCTGGGCTGCAGCAGCAGGTCTTGGTCCCAGCAAAGTGTTCAGTTCAACTTGGGATTGAAATGGTCTTAGTCACGCTGTCCCCTGAGTCACGTCCTGTTTTAGGTTTCTACTTTGCAGAGAAACACAAACAGGTACGTTACACCAGCCTCGTCACCCTCCAAAATCTCTTACAGCAACAAAAGCTGATGAGAAAAGAGAATTTTCATCACACCAAAGTTAAACAACATCCCATTTTAACGCATTCACCAGCAGTTAGTGTGAAGGTCGGAGCAGTCTGCAGTGTCTACACACTCTTACTATTGAATGGAAGAGCAACAGAATGAGTTTTTCTCTGGCCTTTATTCCGATTAAATCTTTAGCTGCCTTAGTGTTTTCTCTGTGCTTTTCATTGGGTGCTGAAACTGCCGGAAGCCACTTAACCAGCCTTGTTTTATTCACAAAAGGTTTAGGGGCCCTGTCTAATTGTCCAGAGAGAATGCTATCTGCTGATAATTTCAGCCACTTCTGCTGCTTCTGCAGCTCTTTCCGTTTGCCAGAACAGGGTTTCTTTCTGTTGTTCTTGTTGCGGCACGAGTGCGGTTTAACATTCCCTTTTAAATAATAATCACAGGACGGCTCAGTGGCCAAGGAGAGGACTTAAGAACCATCTAAGCCAGGCAGGGCAGCTCGACAATAATCTCAGCATTTCAGGAGGCTGAGGCGGGAGGGTCGCTTGAGCCCAGTAATTTAGGGAGCGCTCCTCTCTACAAACAATTTTAAAATTGGCTGGGCGTGGTGGCACATGCCTACAGCCCCATTACTTGGCAGGCTGAGACAGGAGGACTGTTTGAGCCCAGGAGGTCAAGGCTGCAGTGAGCCATGATATGCATGCACTGCGCTCCAGCCTGGGTGACAGAGCAACCCCGTCTCCAAACAAAATAAAAAAAAGAACCATCTAAGCATACTACACACTCACAAACTATGTCGTCAAGGTACACGCAGACTGCACATATACCGCACATTCATTCCCAGGACACCCACCACATGTACACCATACACACATCCCGTGCACATACCCTACACACACACATCCCAGGAACACACCCCTCACACATGCACACATCACACACACACCCAGAACACCCAGGGCACAGAGTGTGATTCTGATACAAGTAACGTGGGCCTCTAAACAAGCGTGACTTCTTGTCATTTGCAAGCTATGGGCAAAAAGCCTGGATTTCAGCTCTAGAAACCAGATCTCGCCCCCTCTTCAGCCTCATACCATGGATCTCATCCCTTCTCAGTCTTTCCCAGCATCTGATTTTGGGCAAGTCACTTCACTTCTTTTATAAAGTGAGGACACTCATTCACTCAACAGCTACTGAGCATCTATTGTGCGCCAAGCATTGTGGCCATGGAGATAATTCCATGAATCAAACCGTCCCAGCCACCCAGGAGCTCTCCAAGATTAGGGGAGCAACTCCAGCCAGATGAATGCTCTGAAGGAAAGCAGATGAGGCAATCCCTGAAAAGGGTATTTAATTAACTCAGCAGGGGATGGAAACTGATGGATAATGGAAGAAAGGCTTCCCCAAGAAGGTGACATTGAAGCTGAGAAGATAAAGTTAAGTTAGAATCGGCCAGAGGCAGGAAGGGATCCAAGCAGAGCTCTCAGCACATGCAAAGGCCCGCAGGTTGGACTAGTGGTCCACCCAGTTAAGCCCAGGAGATAGAAGAGGGATGGGCCTGAATATGTCAGGGGTGGGCTTGCCAGGGTGACCTGCCGGGGCCAGGTGCCCTCCTGAGGTGCCTCCCAGCCCTCAACGCAGATTCTATGGTCTTCTGAGAGCCTAGGTCCTCTGTTTCCCTGACAGCTTGTCACCGGCATGCTGAAGTCGGCTCCAGAGAACGAGGGGAGTCCCAACCACCTCACGTGGGCTCCACTCCTTCGTCTTTCTTCTCCTCTCAGTAGTGACTCAAGGAAGGGAGCTGTCCTCCACTTGTCATTGAGTTCTTTAAAAGATACTCGCCTATAGTCCCCGCTACTCTAGAGGCTGAGAAAGGATCACTTGAGCCTTGGAGTTCAAATCCAGCCTGGGCAACATAGTGAAACCCTGTCTCTATAAAAATAAAAATTGAAAAACACCCAGGGCTCCTATACCTAACTGGCTTTCTAACCAACTCCCTCCTTTCTCCCAGCCAGTCCCTGACCTAGCTGAGAAATGCTGGATTTCTCTGTATCTGTCTTCTCCAAGAGACTTGAAGCTTTAAGCTACCTGAGGGCTCATGCCAGTTTTGGTCATCCTAGTCTCCCCTGCACCTGGTACTATGCCTGATGTCCAGAAGATCCCCAAAATCCAGGCAGAACCAAAGCAATTTCCCCTCCCTGCCAACGAGCACAGCCCAGAGCCCTCCCACAGGGCTGCTTGTCTGAGGCCAAGGTGGGAGACCCAGAATCAAGCCAACCCAACGCGCCTCCCGCAGCCCTGTCTAGGAGACTCCAGCCCCTGAATCCCAATCTGAAAACCCACAGGTGTGTTAGTGTAATTCCCTTATTTTATTAACAAATAGCCTCAGGCCCAAAAGAAGGGTATGACTTGCCCGAGATCTCTCAACAAATGTGATATAAAGTTTTTAAAATCATTTATGTATTTTTCCTTTTTTTTTTTTTTCTGAGTTGGACTCTCGCTCTGTCGCCCAGGCTGGAGTGCAGTGGTGCAGTCTCGGCTCACTGCAACCTCTGCCTCCCAAGTTCAAGCAATTCTCCTGCCTCAGGCTCCCAAGCAGCTGGGACTACAGGCGGGTGCCACCATGCCTGGCTAATTTTTTGTATTTTCAGTAGAGACATAGTTTCACCGTGTTAGCCAGGACGGCCTCGATCACCTGACCTTGTGATCTGACTGCCTTGACCTTCCAAAGTGCTGGGATTACAGGCGTGAGCCACCGTGCCCGGCCAATATAAAGTTTTTTTAAAGGGGCAAAACATCACTTAAATGGAAACCTATCTATCACCCTACCAGAAACACTCTTTGTTTTAAGCGGAAAACCCTGAATGTTGGCAAGTCGAATGGAAGCTTTCCTTCTCTGACCGATTTCACCACACGGACGCCTGCGATGCTCTAGGTAGCACTAAAAGCTCCACTGAAGCAAATCTGTTTACAAAGGGGACCAGGAACTGTTTTAGGGACTGGATATGTTTTTGATTATGGATCGTTTTTAAAGTTAAGTCTCTATTATGTGATCTAAGGCCAAAATTTATTTTTAATTAAGCCTCCTAAAGCACTTAGTTCCTTCCTGGTTTTTAAAAATGTTTTGCTATTTTAAAATGTTTTGCCATTAAACAACTTTACCCGAAGTAAAAAAAAAAAAAAAACAACCACAGATGATCTTTTTTAAATTTGAAACAGGGTCTCACTTTGTTGCCCAGGTGCAGAGGTGCAAACACTCACTGCAGCCTCGACCTCCTGGGCTCTGAGTGACCCTCCTGCCTCAGTTCCCCCAAATAGCTGGGACCACAGGTACACGCCACCATGCCCAGCTATTTTTTTTCTTAATTTCTTGTAGAGACAGAGTTTCACCATGTTGCCCAGGCTGGTCTTGAACTCCTGACCTCAAGCGATCTGGCCACCTCAGCCTCCCAAAGTGCTGGGATTACAGGAGTGAGCCCCTCACCCGGAACGGATGATTTTTTAATTATTTTTTATTTATTTATTTATTTTTAGATGGAGTTTCGCTCTTGTTACCCAGGCTGGAGTGCAATGGCGCGATCTCGGCTCACCGCAACCTCCGCCTCCTGGGTTCAGGCAATTCTCCTGCCTCAGCCTCCTGAGTAGCTGGGATTACAGGCACGCGCCACCATGCCCAGCTAATTTTTTGTATTTTTAGTAGAGATGAGGTTTGGGTCTTGGTCTCTTTATCTCGTGATCCACCCGCCTCTGCCTCCCAAAGTGCTGGGATTACAGGCTTGAGCCACCGCGCCCAGCCTATTTTTTTATTTTTTAAAGATGGGGTTTCACCATGTTGGTCAGGCTGGTCTTGAACTCCCAAACTAAGGTGATCCTCCTGCCTTGGCCTCCACGTGCCTGGATTACAGGCTCGAGCCACTATGCCCTGCTGGAACAGATGATTTTTAAAGAAGATATTTCTACTCATAATCCCTCCACCAAAAGAAATATTCCTTACAATTCTGTGTCCTCAAACTCTTATCCACAGATCTGTACTCCGGACCTATATATGTATTTCATTAAAACACATTACCTTTAGTATAGAAAATTGTTAGTTTCCTTTTTTTCTTAAAAAAAAAAAAAAAAGACAAAAACTATTAGGCAAGTCACTGGTACCATGTTTCTGATAAACGCCACAGAGCAAAACCCAGGCTACAAATTAAGAGCACCTGGAAATTCTGGGTTTGAGACTTTTAAACAACGTTTTCTAACCTGCTTCATTCCGTTATTCTGACACTTTCCACATCCCACTTAATAGGAAACAGACAAAGGAAAACAGGTGTTTTTGCTCATTCCACCTGGCACAGCATGCTCTACTGCTGATGTTTGAGTTGCTTACTGCTGCATTTTTCCTGCAAGTGAAATGACATCTCTGGTTTGGTCAGACTTTAAAAATACTGCTGCCCGTCCCCGCCCTGCATAATTAAACCGACTCTCTGGGGATGGACCCCACACATCACATTGCTCCAAAGCTCCCCAGGTGATTTTCATGTGCAGTTAGGACTGAGAAGCACCAGGCTAAGATAACTCATTAGTCAAAGGAAGCCCATGGGAAATCTTATCTGGAAATGAAGAACTCTTGTAATTAAATAAAAGAGCAGACGTAAAAGTCCCTAGCAGTGCCTGTTACCCAGAGGACAATACATGTTAATTAAACAAAAACTGATAATTTAAATAATGACTCCTTCCCCTCCGTGGATTCATCTTGTTATTTTATTGGCTTATCACTTGCTTTCTCCTTTACCATGATTCATTCTATCCTTGTTAATAAAATTATAAACTTATACCCATAATCCTGTTCACCTACAAGAGCTCTGCCATATTTCTAACAACCCTAATTGCTTTATTTAATAAAACTTGCCCCCAGACAGTGGCTAATATATAGTAAACATGCAATAAACATTAGTATTTATGATAATAATGGATATTCAGAATTATTTTAATTCAGAAGTCATGAGCGTTTTCTAAACTAGATTGAATTTATTTCATACTATTAGGAGCAGTTTGCAATAATGTAAAAAATTATTAGGGCAATGTTTAACAAACTTATGGAAAGAGACCTTTAAGTAAAGCAATGCTTTTGTATAATTTCATGAGAAAAAACTAAATGCAGTCATTACACAGGTAAACTTATCTCCCCATTCAAGGGGACCCTGCTCAGCTGTCCCCATAGCTGTCTAGAGAAGCTAATAGTTCTAAGTGGTATTTAATTCCAACTTCTCCCTATGGCTGCCTCTCTGAGCATGAATTTGGAAGGTCGTTCTGAATGTTTACCCTTCAGTTCTGAGAAGCCAAATATTTGTTTGAAAAAAAGAAACAGAATTTCTGAATCAGAACAAAGAGGTTTTTTTGTGTTTGGTTTCTTTTTTTTTTTTTTTTTTTTTTTTTCAGACGAAGTCTGGCTCTGTTGCCAGGCTGCAGCGCAGTGGTGCGATCTTGGCTCACTGCAACCTCCACCTCCCAGGTTCAAGAGATCCTCCTGCCTCGGCCTCCAAAGTAGCTGGGATTACAGGCACGCACCACCACCAGCTAATTTTTGTATTTTTAGTAGAGACGGGATTCACCATGTTGGCCAGGCTGGTCTCAAACTCCCAACCTCTACTGATCCAACGGCCTCAGCCTCCCAAAGTGCTAGGATTACAGGCGTGAGACACTTCACCCAGCCAGAGCAAAGAGGTTTTATTAAGGCCATTTCCAAATGTCTTGCCTTGCTGATGCAGGCTACCCCAGTCATCTCTTCTCGTGATGTGCCAGGCATAGAAGGCTTCTAGCAGGCAGGTATGCGGGAAGTTGGGCATGTTCAGCTCAGGATTCACACTCGTTCCAGTAGACCCCCCCGTGGCTCACACATGAACTCTGCTGTGCCTCACTCCCTAAGGCCATCAAGCTCCCCAAGTCTGCCATTTCATGTTTTAAATCAACTGGACTCGACGCCCAGCCGAAAATCATGATGTGCATGTCTCTGTATGCAAATGTCAATTATAAAGTGAAAAATGATCACACATGTGCCAACTCCCACCCTACACCATTTGGTGTTATCACCTAATATTTGTCCTCATTCTTTCAATGACATCCTATGGGAAGTAAAGTTCCTCTTTAACGTTTCTTTCTTGTTAAAGAATAAATGTGCTAATAACTCTTCGTTAAGCCCTATCCTATGTAGCTGTTAAACATGCCATGCTTACAGACATGTAATATATTCTATGTCCTTGTACTTTCACCAAGATATCTGTGCTGGACATGCTCATAGGCATGTCCCAGCTCACAGCCTACGCCCCCTACCTGTTGAGAAAAGTTTTAAGTTATTTATATTACCCAATTGGATTTTAGTTTAAATTATGGCCAGACACGGTGGCTCACTCATGTAATCCCAGCACTTTGGGAGGCCGAGGCGGGCGGATCACGAGGTCGAGAGATGGAGACCATCCTGGCCAACACAGTGAAACCCCATCTCTACTAAAAATACAAAAATCAGCTGGGCGTGGTGGCTCATGCCTGTAGTCCCAGCTACTCGGGAGGCTGAGGCAGGAGAATTGCTTGAACCTGAGAGGCGGAGGTTGCAGTGAGCCGAGATTGTGTCACTGCACTCCAGCCTGGCGCCTGGTGACAGAGTGAGACTCTGTCTCAATAAAACAAACAAACAAAAATATATGAGGTCTGGCTCCAGCCAATGGAGATCAGACACAGCAGTAAGAACAACCCCAAATGTGTAAGGGATAAATATGTCTGCTTTTCCTTTGTTTGCCGCACTCTTGTGGCAAGTTGGCTAGCAAGAGCGGCCTTCCTACAGTCCCGGGAGTAAAAATTGCTTGCCGAGCGATCCTTTGTCTCAGTGTTCATTTTTCTTTGCGGCACCGAGCATCTGTTTCCAACAGATCGTAAGCACCTGGAGAGTGGACATCTTGTATTTGCAGTACAAGTATTCATTTTGTTTATTTATTTGTATTAGCGTCTTGCTCTGTTACCTAGGTTGGCGTGCAGTGACACCATCATATCTCACTGTGGCCTCCAATTCCAGGGCTCAACGGTCCTCCTGTCTTTGGCTCCCAAGTAGCTGGGGTGCTACTCAGTAGTACAGGGGTGTGCCACCGTGTCTGAATAATTTTTTATTTTATGTAGAGATGAGGTCTTGCTATGTGCCCAGGTCAATCTCCAACTCCTGGTCTTAACAATCCGCCATCTAGGCTTCCCAAGGCCACCGTGGGCCACCGTGCTCAGTCCAACTTTAGTTTTTATGCTCTTAATTGTCTATAGTGTGTTATATAGCTAGACAATCAGATTATCTGAATAATCAAACTTCTCTTTCTTATGTTTTCATTAAATATTCATCCAGCCAAGCACTAAATGACTACCGTGAGATGGCTGAGGGGCTTCACACAAGTGATTCCAATTTGTCTTGGTTGATTCGGGCTTGTTGGAAAAACCGCAGTGTCTGAAACCCCCACTGTAACAGATCTGCGAGAGGATCCCCAGAGACCCGAGCCTCGCGCTGTGCGCGGCGTCCCCCCGGGCAAGTTCCAGGATCATACAGAACAAAAGGTGCACCTGGAAAATGAACCCATTTGGAGGAATCCTCCCCCATGCTGGAGTTTTCTAAAGGAACCCTTCATCCATTCCGAACGTGTCCTTTCATATTAGCCAAGTTCTCTATAGCTCTGTCCATGTGTTATGATTTCCCGAGTATACCGTCCAGAAAAGATGCTAATACACTGGGACTGGGGGATGTTTTTTAAAATATATTCCCAGGGGTTTAATTTCCTATTCATAACTAGTGCCAGCTAGTTAAGTGCATGTACACACACACACACACACACACACACACACACATATACACATACACATATACCCTTTTAAAAATATATCAACATAGGCCAGTGCAGTGGCTCACGCCTCTACTCCCAGCACGTCGGGAGGCCGAGGCAGGCAGATCACTTGAAGCCAGGAGTTTGAGACCAGCCTAGCCAACATAGCGAAACCACATCTCAACTAAAAACACCAAAAAAATTAGCTGGGCCTGGTGGTGGGCGCCTGTAATCCCAGCTACCAGGGAGGCTGAGGCAGGAGAATCACTTGAACCCAGCAGGCAGAAGCTTCAGTGAGCAGAGATAGCGCCACTGCACTCCGGCCTAGGTGACCGAGCAGGACTCTGCCTCAAAATAAATAATAATATATCAATGTTTTACAATCCTCATACCAGGAAAATACAAAGTACTTCTGATTTTCAATGCATCTTTACCAGCAAGATGCAAACCCCATACACATTTTGGGATTCTGTGGAGATAACACAACTGATTCTTGGGTCCACCACAAGTCTACGAACATTCTCTGACTTGGATTTTCTGCCAATCGTAGCTAAGGTTAATTTCAACATATCGCTATGCTAACATATGAAGGAGAACAGCATGCAGAGTATACCTTTTGCCCAGAACTGGGGTCCAAGATCTGGGGACATCCTGCTATAATACTAGGCAGTTCTCTTTCCAACATAATCAACAGCAGAAGGGTCTATTAATTATCATTTCCCAGCCGGCCATGGGGCTGGAGACTGTCATCTCAGCACTTTGGGAGGCCGAGGAAGTGGATCACCTGAGGTTAGGAGTTTGAGACCAGCCTGGCCAACATGGTGAAACCCTGTCTCTACTAAAAACGTACACACACAAACTAACCAGGTGTGGTGGTGGGTAGCTGTAATCCCAGCTATTTGGGAGGCTGAGGCAGGAGAATCCCTTGAGCTGGGAGGTAGAGGTTGCAGTGAGCTGAGATTGTGCCATTGCACTCCAGCCTGGGCAAAAAAAGCGAGACTCTGTCTCGACAAAATAAAATAAAATAATTATCATTTCCCTTTAATTTCATTCTCTCCTGGAAATATGAACCATTTTCCAGATTAAATTCTGATGCATGATAAAATAGAAACACAGTTTTTACATTTGCCTACCATTCCCTGGTATAGGCCGATCGCAACTTAAGACACACATCATTTTTCTACAGTATCACGATCTATTGCTTACATAGTTAAAATTGTTTTTAATGGGCCAGAGAGGGAGGTGCAATGAGCCAAGATTATACCGCTGCACTCCAGCCTGGGCTGGAGCAAGACTCCATCTCAAAAAGCTAAAAATGGTTTCTGATGGCGCTGTAGTCCTTGCAGCTCTATGTCCACATGATGAATCTGCCTTCAAGAAATCTGATTTTTGGGGCCCAAAGTGGCTCCGGCTGGATGTCGTGGCACTTGCGAAGGCGAGGCCAAGAGTTCAAGGCCAACCAACCTCAGCAACCTTACAAGCTCTCATTGATTGGCAAAAAAAAAAAAAAAAAAGATATCTGATTTTTGGGGTGGGGAGGACAACTACATGTTGATAAATGTTCAAAAGAAGTTTTCTGAGGGTTTAAGCCACATCTGTTTAAACCAGTAACATTAATTATTACTGTGCACTTAAATAAAGTCCAGTTCAGCACACCATTGACTTAATAAACAATATGGGCTGGGTGTGGTGGCTCACACCTGTAATCCCAGGTACTCGGGAGGTTGAGGCAGGAGAATCACATGAACCCAGGAGGCAGAGGTTGCAGTGGGCCAAGATCTCACCACTGTACTTTAGCCTGGGCCACAGAGTGAGACTCTGTCTCAAAAACAAACAAAAGCCATAATATGAGGCCAGGTGGCTCCCACCTGTAATCCCAGCACTTTGGGAGGCCAAGGCAAGTGGATCACTCGAGCTCAGGAGTTCAAGACCAGCCTGGGCAACATAACGAAATCCCACCTCCACCAAAAATACAAAAAATTAGCTGGTCGTGGTGGTGCACACCTGTGGTTCTAGCTATGTGGGAGGCTGAGGTGGGAGGATGGCTTGAGCCTGAGAGGTGGAGGCTGCAGTGAGCCAAGATGACACCTCTGCACTCCAGACTGTGTAACAGAGTAAGAGACCATCTCAAAACACACACACACACACACACACACACACGCGTGCGCGCGACAAACAACAAAACAGCATAATATGAAGATGGGAAGGAGATAGACGAGGAAGGAAATGAACTATTGTATAGTGAAAAGCCAGATCCCATTATCATCTCAGTTAAACTGAGAGGTAGAGTTAGCTCGCCCACACACACACCTTTTTTTTTTTTTTTTTTGAGACAGGGTCTGGCTCTGTTGCCCAGGCTGGAGCACAGTGGTGCAATCTCAGCTCACTGAAACCTCCACCTTCTGGGCTCAGGACATCCTCCCACCTCAGCCTTCAGAATGGCTGGAACTACAGGCACATGCCACCATGCCCTGCTAATTTATTTGTTTGCTTTTTGGTAAAGATGGGGTTTCGCCATGTTGGCTGGCTGGTATTGAACTCCTGGACTCAAGTATCTGCCAACCTCAGCCTCCATAAGTGCTGGGATTACAGGTGTGAGCCACTGTGCCTGGCCCCAGCCCCACACTTTTTTAGGTGGAGACATGAACAGAACTAATAGATGAGAAGAGAAAAATGATGTTTCTGAAACAAGGGAAAACTGATTATCAAATCCTTCCCTAGCGTAACGATGTATCTCTTTTAAAGGTATGTCACTATTTACTTGAAAATGTGACATTGGCAGAGATCGAGAGTATTATTTCTGGGTATCTGGTCCATTTTCCTGATTTTATAGTTGAGAAAATCTAAAGTCTGCAAGAAAAAAAAACATGCCTGGGGCCTGACCATAGGATCACAACAGAGCAGGACCAGGGCCAAGCTTCCCGACTTAGCTTCCTCCCAGTCCCAAAGCCTTCACCTGGTCAACTGTTTCCCAGGCTCCGGGTCTCAGTGCAGGGAGCCTGCTGTGCAGATGGGTGCCCCCGCTGGCCCACCCGACCCCTGTCCCCGTCCCTCAGAGCACTCCTCACACTATAGGTGAAGGGCATCATCATCTATCTATCTAGTTTCCCAGCTGGATTGAGAGTAACTCAAGCGAGGATTCCTCTTTGTGTCCCGGTACTGAGTGCAGTAATGACATCCACATGGATACTATGTGTAGTGAACACAGTGACCAACTTGTCCCCATTGGCCAGGGAATTTCCCAGCTTTAGCAATGCAAGTCCCAAGTCCTGGGAAATACCCCAGCCAGGATGGCTGGTCACTGGTAGCAGACATTAACAGGATCAGACAGCCTGGTCACACTTCCCCCTTCTCTAACCATCCTCCAACACCCAGGCCAGGCCCCAGAGCCCCATCTGTGCCATGCGGTCCCTCCAGCTCAGCCCTGTCCAATAGAACCTTCTGCCTCGATGAGGATGACTTCTGTCTGCACGTCTAATACCTTTGCTGTAGCCACATGTGGTTACTGAGCACTTGAACTCTGGCTACTGTGACTGAGGAACTGAATTTGTCATTTTATTTCACTTTAATTAACGGAGACATAAATAGCCCCCACGTGGTTAGCAGCAGCTCTGTTGATAGTTTAATTCTGGTTTTCCATTCACGGAATTACTGTGCCATCACTGCACACAGGGATGCACTTTGAAGTCAGGCCTGGATCCAAATCCTGCCTCATTTACTAACAGCCCTTCTTAGGGAATCTTGTTTCTTCATCTGTAATCCCACAAACTCACTTTGCAACAATGTATGGAAAGTGAAGTGATTGGCCCATAGCAGACCTCAAGAAATAGGATTTCTCTAGAAGCAACTAAACCAAATATATGTAAAAATGCGAGAAAAATTTGATTCTGAACCAAAAAAGTAAATACATGAGCATCATTTCCAGCAGGTCTCTAAAACCCTTGTCTGTTTTTAATTCTCATTTTAAACTGTCACGGCTGTAGCGAGGCTCACCACACCTTAATTTGTGTCCCTAGGCCTGCAGTCGGCTGTCACCAAGCCACTTCGCACAGTCCCGCTACAAACACGCATGTCCAACTCTGCAACACGGATGCGTTAAAGTTGTGCATATCAATTACACCTTAGTAGAGCTGTTTAAAAAAAAGAAAACCCTTGGAAGTGGCTCATGACTGTAATCCCAGCATTTTGGGAGGCAGAGGAGAGAGCATCATTTGAGCCCAGGAGCCCCAGACCAGCCTGGGCGACACTGCAAGACCCTGTCTCTTAAAAAATGTATAAATAAAAAACAAAATAAATGCCCTGCTAAATTTTAAAAAATGTATAAATAAAAAATAAAATAAATGCTAAATTTAAACAAAAGTTTTTAAGAAGACAGCATGGGCGGCAGGCCCCGGGTGGGGTTAGTGGCAGGTCACCCAGAGTGTGGTCACTGAGCGCCGGCGACGGCAGCGGGATCCAGGCCGGTCCCGGGGCAGGGACGAGGCAGCGCTCACGTGCGCTCCGCGCCAGCCACAGGGATGCGGGGACACCGGGACCGCCCGGCAGCACGTCCTGGGCCCCGCCGGCCCCGCACGGGCTACAGAGGGCACCGCCGCTCCCGGGGTGCGGGGCCGGGCGCAGGAGGCCGATCTCCCGGCCCCTCCCGGGCCCTGATGAATGCGTCCCCTTGGCGGGAACCGGCCCCAGGTCCCAGGCGAGGCCAGCGCGGATCGGAATCAGCGGGAGCGTTTGAACAATACCTGCCCGGAATTGAGGATGGGGGTTTGGAGGCGGCTCCCAGGTGAGGGGCTGCACAGCCGGGGCCTCCGGCTTTTCCTCTGAATGCCTGAGGAGGTGACCCCGCTGGGCGCCGGGGCGGGAGCACGCCCACCCGCAGAGAGAGGCACCATCTAGGGCTGTGGCAAGAAGCACCGCCCTTCAAGTCCCTGCCTCTTTCTGGGACAGCAGTCGGGGCCGCAGGGGCCTGAAGCCAGACGGACACACAAGCTGCTTCCCCCCTTGCAGAAGGCTGAGCAGTCCCTGTTGTCCAGGACCTCCCCATCCAGGGTCTCTGGGCGGCGCTGGCAGGGGGACCCTCTTCCTCATCCTGAGGCTTCCAGGCCGGGAGCTCTAATCCACGCACCTGGCGCTAGGAATCCCACAGTCACTGCTGTGACTGTGGCTGCGACCGTCATGTCACTGAGAAAGAAGCCGGCTCAGAGCGGTGGGATGAGTCACCCAAGGCCACATGATGCTGGGGGCAGGGCTGGCACGGGAACTCTGGGCTGCAGGGCTCATTCTCCTCCCTGTGCCCCAGGATGTGGCTGCCCAGCCCTCCCCCAACACCTTTTCTCCTCCCTCTTACAGAAAACAGGCTCTACCCGTCAGGGTGGCACTTCACTGCACACGCCCTGGCTTTAATTCATGGGACCCCACCTCTCCTCCCTGAAACGGTCCTGGGTCCTCTAGCAATGGCCTCCCACCACTCCAGAGAGGTGTTTTTTAAGCACAGCTTTGGAGCCTGACACACCAGGGTTGCCGCTCAGTAGCTGAGTGATCCGGAAAAGGACAAGTTTCCTTTTTCTTTTCTTTTTTGAGACACAGTTTCGCTCTTGTTGCCCAGGCTGGAGTGTGCGGTCTCGGCTCACTGCAACCTCTGCCTTTCGAGTTCCAATGATTCTCCTGCCTCAGCCTCCCGAGTAGCTGGGATTACAGGCATGTGCTACCACGCCTGGCTAATTTGTATTTTTAGTAGAGACGGGGTTTCTCCATGCTGGTCAAGCTGGTCTCGAACTCCAGACCCCAGGTGATATGCCCACCTTGGCCTCCCAAAGTGACGGGATTACAGGCATGAGCCACCACACCCCCTGGGACAAGCTGCTTAACCTGTCTGGGCTCAGTTTCCTCTGCTGTAAAGTGGGGCTGATGACATTTACTCCTAAGGGTGGTGGTGAGGATTCTTAGGTGAGATCATTCAGTGGATGGGACGGGCACCACAGTGGCTGGCAGCAGGTAGCAACAGGCAGTAGGTGCCACCATCCAGGAGGCACCATCCAGGAGGCAGTTCCTTCTCACAGCCTCTCCACACTCCATCCTGGCCCGGGAAAACTCCATACTGCTCACCCTCTTGCCTTATTCACCCCCTTGAAATCCCGCAAGCTCCCTGAGCCGGTGACCCACTGCCTCTCACTCGCCACTCCTCTTGGGTGCCTGGGCCAACCTGGAGACACGGGAGACCGACCACGTGACCTCCCCTACCCCCCAGAAATAGTAAACGAGAAGTAACCTTTTTCTATTCCCCATTCCAGACTTCCTTAATTAAAATCAAATATATGCACACTCTCCAAGGCCTATAAACCCAAATCGCAGGAAAAAAAATGCTTCAGAGCAGACAGAGGGAGTGTGGCACAGGTGGTCGGCGGGACCTCGGGGGAACGGGGCAGCGGGTCCTGAACAACTGCCCCAGCCCAGAGCAGTCGACCTCCACAGCAAATCAACACAACATTCACTCTGCAAAAGGCCCACTGAAAAGCCCCTGAGGATAGTAGGGGTCGGGGAGGGTTGGAAGGGAGGAATAGTCTACCCCAGCCCCAAACCAAACACTTTCAAACTAGCCCGGCACGGCTACCCCAGCTGTTAAAATAGGGAGTCCTTCCACACAGGCTGGGAAGTAGCTGCTGCCCCAGGAGCCCTCACCCTAAGTGCCCTTTCCCCAGCACTCTCAGACCTCCCCCAGGAGGCAGCAAGGAAAAAAATTAGTGTCGCAGTACCAGTAGAGGCTTCCAGAAAGTAGTGCGATCCGCTGGGTGCAGTGGTTCATGCCTGTAATCCCAGCACTTTGGGAGGTTGAGGCTGGTGGATCACGAGGTCAGGAGATCGAGACCATCCTGGCTAAATGGTGAAATCCCATCTCTATCAAAAATACAAAAAAGTAGCCAGGTGTGGTGGCATGTGCCTGTATTCCCAGCTACTTGGGAGGCTGGGGCAGAACTGCTTGAACCCGGGAGGTGGAGGTTACAGCGAGCCAAGATCATACCACTGCACTTCAGCTTGGGCAAGAGAGCAAGGCTGCACTATAAAGAAAAAAAGGAGAGGGGAGGGGAGGGGAGGAGAGGGGTGGAAGAGAAAAGAAAAGAACAGAGAGAAGGGAGGGAGGGGAGGGAGGGGACGGGAGGGGAGGGGAGGGGAGGGGAAGGGAGGGGAAGGGAGGGGTGCGAATCGGTGCCTGAGCTTAAATATTCTGGCCATCATTCCTGAGCACAGGTAAGGGGCATGAAGATGCAAACGAAATTCTGAGGGATTCAGAAGAGGGACAAGGTCTCAATAAATGGGTTGCTAAGGGAAGAGAGAGGGGAAGCAGGCGCAGTGGGGAGAGAGGGAAAACTGATTCAAGTGGCAGTTCAGTGGACCCAAGGACAGGCCCCAGAACTGCCACACCTCCCTCCTCTGGGCAACTCAGTCTGTCCCAATTCAGGTCCCCAGTGCAGCAGAAGCCTCCCTAGCCGGGTGCTACGGTTTAAACATGTGTCCCCTCCAAAACGCATGTTGAAACTGAATCCCCAACGTTGCAGTGTTGAGAGGTGGGACCTTAAGAGGCGGCTGGATCATAAGCGTTCTGCCCTCGTGAATGGATTAATCCATTCATGGATTGATAGGTTAATGGATTAATGGGTGATGTCGGGAGTGGGACTGGTGGCTTTATAAGAGGAAGAGAGACCTGAGCTAGTACATGAGCTGGCTCAGCCCCTCACCATGTGACGCTCTGCACAGCCTCAGGGATTTGCAGAGTCCCCACCAGCAAGAAGGCCCTCACCAGATGCAGACCCTCAACCACAGACATCTCAGCCTCCAGAACTGGAGGAAATAACTTCCTCTTCTTTATAAGTTACCCAGTTTCAGGTATTCTGTGGTAAGCAACAGAAAATGGACAAAGACTGGCCGGGCACAGTGGCTCACACCTGTAATCCCAGCACTTTGGGAGGCCGAGGCAGGCAGATCACGAGGTCAGGAGACTGAGACCATCCTGGCCGATATGGTGAAACCCTGTGTCTACTAAAAATACAAAAAAAGGAAAAAATTAGCTGAGTGTGGTGGCACATGCCTGTAGTCTCAGCTACTTGGGAGGCTGAGGCAGGAGAAGCACCTGAACCCCAGAGGTGGAGGCTGCAGTGAGGCAAGATCACCCCACTGCACTCCAGCCTGGGTGACAGAGCACAAGGAAAGAAAGAAAAGAAGGAAGAAAGAGGACAAAGACAAAGGGTTTGTCACAAACAAACCCAGCACTACGTGCCAGCCGCCAAGCCCCTTCTGGTAAGGGCATCATTCTCCTAAGGTGCATCCCCTAACCCTCCCCTCACGTTCCAGGGGTGGCACATTATCCAGAGGAGGGCAGTCAAAGCATGGAACCTCTAGAACCAACAGAGGTCTCAAACCCAGCCACGTGACCCTAACTGGACAGTAAGAGACCGCTGACGCTCTGGCTGAAGCCACTAGGAAAGGGGGACCTTCCCACTCCCCCACAGGGTGGCTAACATGAGTGGATGGAAGCCTGGATCCAAGCTGATGGCCCCTTGCCATCTTTTTTTTTTAAGTAGAGACGGGGTTTCACCAAGTTGGTCGGTCTGGTCTTGAACTCCTGACCTCAGGTAATCCACCCGCCTCGGCCTCCCAAAGTGCTGGGATTACAGGCATGAGCCTGGTCCCTCTTGCCAACATGAAAGGAGAGACTGCTAGAGAAACAAGAAAGAAAAGCAGGACCAGGAAATGGGAGACAAAACCTGGACCACACAGTTGGGTCCCTGGACCAGCCCAGCCTAACTCGACACAATAAATGATCTTTTCTAGATGGAAGCTAGCTTGGCTTTGCTGCTCTCACTTGCAACACAGTGCTGACTGACACGTGCTCTGTGGGTTAACGAGAGGCTGCTGGTTGCTACGAGGCCCCACTTCCTGCCCCGGCTACTATTTCAAGTCTGACCGTGGCTTGTTGATGGCACCTGGGAGGCTGGGTTAAGGCCCCATGCCCTCCACTTGATGCAAACACAACCTCCCTCTCTCACTGTGGGCCCCGGACTCGTCTCTCATCTGCCACCTCCAAGCTCCCACCTTTTCTTTTCTTTCTTTTTTTTAATGAGACTGAGTCTCACTCTGTTGCCCAGGCTGGAGTGCAGTGGCGCAATCTCGGCTCACCGCAACCTCCACCTGCTGGGTTCAAGCAATTCTCCTGCCTCAGCCTCCTGAGTAGCTGGGATTCCACAGGCAGGCACCACCTCGCCCAACTACTTTTTGTATTTTGTGTAGAGACGGGGTTTCACCATGTTGGCCAGGCTGGTCTCAAACTCCTGGCCTCAAGTGATCCACCTGCCTCAGCCTCCCAAAGTGCTAGGATTACAGGCGTGAACTATCGCGCCTGGCCCCATCGTTTCTAGCACACAGATCCTCTACTGGCTCGCACAGCCTACAGATTGGACAAGTCCCTCTAACACAGCTTACAAAGCCACCATCGCCTGACCCTGAGGTCCGGAGGAACGCTCTGATTCAGCCACGTGGACCTGTGAATGTTCTTTGGCTACAGTGAGGTCCTTCGCATCTCCAGGCATTTGCACGAGTCACCAGACAGGAACAGTGTTTCCAAATGTTTAGGAGTCTTGGCAAGCCCAGTTTATACCATAAGCTCTCTGAGGATGAGGGTAACCCCTCACGTTCCGTAACCCACATCCAGTCCACTGAGGTCAAAGCTCCCACTCCCCGTGGGCATTAAGTAAATACTGAAAGGACCTCACAGACACAGCCTCCTCCCCTCTAATTACCAAGGCCCATAATCCTGCAACCTGTCTAACACCCACACTGGGACAGAAAGAGGTTGACTTCAACATGCCTTTGTTAGGTAAATGATGGTGGGTGGGTTTTTTCCTCCTGTTTTAACTGAAAACCAGCGAGATGTGTACATTTCACTAAGAGCCCTAATAAAATGTCCACGAAGAAAACTTCTCTCAACACTGCACGTGAACTGAGAGCCCTAATCATGGCAACGTTGGGAGAGTTAATTTCAAAATAGCCCCTGGAGACCTTCTAGTCCAACCTTCCCATTTTACAGAAGTGGAAACTGAGATTGCAAGAAGTGAAATCGCTCCCAGCGTCGCACAGCTAGGAGGTTGACCTGCCAGCGCAAACAGCAGCTTCTGTCTTTTCCCACAGTTTATTAATAACTGAACCGTCATTTTCACTCTTCCTTATCACAACGCTCAGGACACACTCGCCTGAGAGTGGAAGCCACGGAGAAGCCTGTGTTCTGCTCTTTTCCCCCCTCTCAGGGGCTCTCTGAAAAACGGGGTCTGTGTTGACTGGCAGGATAATTGGGGCCCACCAGGCCTCAGGCCTCCTGCGGTTTCTCACCCTCTCTCCTACCCATAAACAAAGCCCACCCCGGCAGCAGACACAGCAGCTGCCCTTGAGCGACGAAAGGCGGGCCCTGCCTCCCAAAGCGGACCTTTGTCAAGTTTCCATCTCACTGACGATTCCGAAGGAACTCAGATGAAGTCACAATTCAGACAAGCTCGGATTTGGGGAAGCAGCTACATCAGCACGTAAGGGGCACTCTGAGATGCTCCCTCTGCAGGGACCAGGGTGTAGGCAGCGGGCGCACGGCCAGACGGGGCCCTCATCAAGGCGGCAGAGGCGAGCAACCAGAACTCACTCCCACCCCAGCCTCAGGACGTGTTCGGGACCTCGCAGGCCTGATGCCCTTTCTTAGTTCACATCGTTGACTTTCTTGTTTTTTGAGACGGAGTTTCGCTCTTGTTACCCAGGCTGGAGTGCAATGGCGCGATCTCGGCTCACCGCAACCTCTGCCTCCTGGGTTCAGGCAATTCTCCTGCCTCAGCCTCCCGAATAGCTGGGATTACAGGCACGCGCCACCATGCCCAGCTGATTTTCTGTATTTTTAGTAGAGACGGGGTTTCACCATGTTGACCAGGATGGTCTCGATCTCTTGACCTCGTGATCCACCCGCCTCAGCCTCCCAAAGTGCTGGGATTACAGGCGTGAGCCACCGCGCCCGGCCCGCATCGTTGACTTTCTGAGGCAGTAAGAGGGCCACCTCTCCAACTCGTCCTCAGTTTTAGGACACTTCCCCATCCAAGAAGGCACAGCCTTCTTCTCCATCTCTTCTACTGGCTGTGGTCTCGCTGGTGCCCAGCACGGTGTGGGCACCAAGTAGGTGCCCCATAAACACTCAAATATACATGTATGTATACACTGTATATGCACGTTTCATACATACAAACGTGTTTGTAGCATGTAGTCGGCATTCAATAAATGCTTGTTTTATGTAGACATATATATATAGACGCATGCCTTATATATCTAAAGTATGTTTTCTCTGTAACACATAAGAGGTGTCCAATAAATGGTATATGTGTAATATGTATAATATTTCATGCTGCTGAGCAAATGAACAGGTAAAGAACAATACAGTGTGTGTGCATGTGCTGTGTGTGCATGTGTGTGTGCATGTGTGTGTGCATGTGTGTGCATGTGTGTGTGTGTGTGTGTGTGTATTTTTCTTTTTTTTATTTATTTTTTTAAGACAGAGTTTTGCTCTTGTTACCTAGACTGGAGTGCAATGGCATGATCTCGGCTCACCGCAACCTCCGCCTCCTGGGTTCAAGCAATTCTCCTGCCTCAGTCTCCCGAGTAGCTGGGATTACAGGTACCTGCTACTACACCTGGATAACTTCCTTTTTATTTTGTGTAGAGATAGGGTCTCACTATGTTGCCCAGGCTTATCTTGAACTCCCAGCCTCAAGCAGTCTGCCCACCTCAGCCTCCCGAAGTGTTGGGGTTACAGTCAGGAGCCACTGTGCCCAGCCAAGACACGGTTTAAAGGTACAACAAGGCTGGGCGCAGTGGCTCACACCTGTAATCCCAGCACTTTGGGAGGTCAAGGTGGGCAGATCTCCTGAGGTCAGGAATTCAAGACCAGCCTGGCCCTCATGGCAAAATCCCATCTCTACTTAAAATAAAAAAATCAGCCAAATGCAGTGGCAGGCACCTGTAATCCCAGCTACTCAGGAGGCTGAGGCAGGAGAATCACTGGAACCCAGGAGGCGGAGGTTGTAGTAAGTTGAGATCACACAACTGCAATCCAGCCTGGGGGACAGAGTGAGACTCTCTCTCAAAAAAAAAAAAAAAAAATAGCCAGACGTGGTAGTTCACAGCTGTAGTCCCAGCTACTCGTGAGGCTGAGGTGGGAGAAGCACTTGAACCCAAGAAGTGGAGGTAACAGTGAGCCAAGATCGCACCACTGCACTCCAGCCTAGGCGACAAAACCAGACGCGTCTCAAAAAAAAAAAAAAAAAAAAAGAGTCCCTGTGCTGCCACAGCACCTCTGCCCTACCTACCTCCTCAATTCTCCCACTGTCTGGACACAATCGTTCAATTGTGTTTCTCCCTCCACCTCGACTGTAAGCTGCTTACAGTCCAGGATTACCGCTTGGGTATATAGTGTCCCCCAAAATTCATACACTGAAGTCTTGACCCCTAATACCAAAGAATGTAACCTTACTTGGAATTGGGGTCTTTGCAGATGTAATTAGTTGGCATAGAGGGGTAGAGTGGGCCCTAATAAAATGTAACCACATGAAGACACAGACACACACACAGGGAGAAGGCCGCGTGAACCTGAAGGCAGAGGGTGACGCACCTCTCAGCCAAGGTATGTCAAAACTGCCCCAAACACCAGAGGCTGGGTGGGGGGCATGGAACGGACGCTCCCACACATCCCCAAGAGGAAACCGACCCTGCCGGCACCTTCCTCGTGGACTGCCAGCCTCCAGAACAGCTCTCAGACACTGGACGTCTGCTGTTTGAGTCCCAGTCTGTGGAATGTGTTAAGCAGCCCTGGGAAGCTGGTACAGGTTCCATTGTCTCTGTGTGCCTGTGCTCAGCACACAGAAGGGGGCTCCACCTCTGTGGAACCGGACCACAGAAGCCTGGGTGTTCAAGGCACAGCATCGGGCTGGCTGCTGTCTACTTTCCAGAATCGGAGGCAGGTGCAGAGAGGCACCCAAGCTCTGCATCTCACCAGGGCCCGCTACAAGGGTACAGACCACCCACAACAGAAATCGGCTCTGAGCATTTTATGGAAAAGAGGGTTTTGATTAGAAGATATGAGAAGCTACCAGAACTACAGGCAAAGTGCAGAGCCACACTCAGACAAAGGGCCACAGATACCATGCAGGGGGAGGACGTGGCCAAGGCCACGCCACGGGACATCGGCTGAAGACACTGCCACTCCCACTGGGCCTCAACTCTCAACAACCTCTCCCTGCCCCTGCATCTGTGCAGTATTCAGCCCAGGGTCAAAGCCAAGGGTGGCAGTGCCCACATGGCCAAGCTGAGGCAGAGCCTGAGCAGCCTAGAGGCTGCGAGAAAGAATATCTGGTCCACCTCAGCTTCCATACTGGCAGAGGGGCTGTGCCTCCCTCCGAGACTTACACACTGAGGGAGGTAGGTGGGGTGCTGAGCATCCCAAAATATAAGAAGTACCCATCGCGAGACCCACCAACCCACCAAGCTGCAGAATTAAGTAAAGGCAGATCCCCGAGTCCCACCGCACCAAGACTAAGTTGTACAGAGTCCAACAGAATGGACTCAGGCTCCCAGGGCAGCGGAAGTGAGGGAGAGGCCTCTGCATGTCTACACAGCCCAGAGCCAACTGCGAACAAAGGAAGTATTTCTTCATCTCTCACCACAGAGAACAAGTGTGAAGCGGAATTTCAAGCATCTGCTATTGCAAAACGTCATTTCCAGAAACATCTCTCTTCCCCTACCCTAGAAGCCATTCAGCATCAGCTACATTCTGGACAACATTACCTGAAGCTTGTTCCTTCATTCATTCAGCAAACTGTCCCAAGACCCAGATGTACCTGGCCTGGTGCTAGACACTGGGGTTACAAAGATGAATGAGTTGCCCTCCCTGACCACGAGGTCAGTAAGCTGGAGAAGAGGACAACAGAGAAGGCTTCGCTGCGGATGGCAACTGTCATGGAGGGTTAGAGGTTACTGATGGGAATGTGCGTCCCAGACGTTTTTAGCATTTGCTGGGCATCATGCATTTCTAAACACATACACATACACATACACACATACACATACACACACACACATACACATACACACACATACACATACACATACACATACAAACACACATACACATACACACACACATACACATACACATACACACATACACACACATACACATACACACACATACACATACACACACATATACACACACATACACACACATACACACACATACACATACACACACATACACATACACACACGTACACATACACACACGTACACACATACACATACACACATACACACATACACGTACACACACGTACACACACATACACACATACACATACACGTACACACACATACACACACACATACACATACACATACACGTACACACACATACACACACAAACACACACACATACACACATACACACACACATACACACACACATACACACATACACATACACACATACACGCATACATACACACACATACACACACGCATACATACACACACACGCATACATACACATACACACACGCATACATACACACATACACACACATACACATACACACACATACAAATACACCTACACATACACATACAGACATATACACACACATACACACACATACACACACACATACACACACATACACACATACACACAGATACACACATACACACACACACACGCATATACACACACATACACACACATACACGCATACACACACACACATACACACACATACACGCATACACACACATACACACACATACACACACATACACACACACATACACATACACACACATACACACACATACACATACATACACATACACACATACATGCATACATACACACGCATACATACACACATATACACACGCATACATACACACACATACACACACATACACACACATACACATACAAATACACCTACACATACACATACACAGACATATACACACATACACACACACATACACACATACACACACATACACACATACACATACACATACACACACATACACACACATACACGCATACATACACATACACACACATATACATACACACATACACACATACACATACACACACACATACACGTACACACATACACACATGTACACACACATACACACACATACACATACACACACATACACATACAAATACACCTACACATACACATACACAGACATACACACACATACACACACATACACATACACACACATACACATACACACACATACACATACACACACATACACACATACACACACATACACATACACACACATACACATACACACACGTACACACACATACACATACACACATACACACATACACGTACACACACGTACACACACATACACACATACACATACACGTACACACACATACACACACACACATACACATACACACACATACACGTACACACACATACACACACAAACACACACACATACACACATACACACACATACACACACATACACATACACACACATACACATACACACATACACGCATACATACACACACGCATACATACACACACACGCATACATACACATACACACACGCATACATACACACATACACATACACATACACACACATACAAATACACCTACACATACACATACAGACATACACACACATACACACACACATACACACACATACACACATACACACAGATACACACATACACACATACACGCATACACACATACACACACACATACACGCATACACACACATACACACACATACACACACATACACACACATACACGCATACACACACATACACACATACACACACATACACATACACACACATACACATACACACACATACACATACACACACATACACATACATACACATACACACATACATACATACACACACATATACACACGCATACATACACACATACACACACGCATACATACACACACATACACACACATACACACACATACACATACAAATACACCTACACATACACATACACAGACATATACACACATACACACACACATACACACATACACACACATACACACATACACATACACATACACACACATACACACACATACACGCATACATACACATACACACACATATACATACACACATACACACATACACATACACACACATACACACACATACACACGTACACACATACACACACATACACACACATACACATACACACACATACACATACAAATACACCTACACATACACATACACAGACATACACACACACACATACACACACACATACACATACACACACATACACATACACACACACACATACACACACACACATACACATACACATACACACTTCCTCCCAATCAGTTACCTCCCTTGTCAGCCACCAGCCCTAGGACCATGGTCCAAAGACCAGGCCTGGATGTGCCGATCTAGATCCTGGAAAGGAGGGCTGCAGGCTACTGGACGGGCTAACGATGTCAACATGGTAGATGGCAATCTGCTTCCCTGGGTGGGAGAGGACAGGCTGACCCCACCACGCCAGCTGGCTGTGCTCTCGGGCAGACCCTAGCTCTTGGTCAGCAGCTGGTCCTCAGGAAACTGGGAGGTGAAGCTTTACGTGCCCCTACTCTGCTCTCCACAATCACAATACCAGTGCTTACCGTTTGCACTGCACCCTCCAGTTTATAAGACACTTTACAGGCATCCACTCCTTCATTCATTCATTGAACGCCAAGGCACTTCGCTTAAAACTAAGAATCTAAAGAGTAATAAAAACACAGCTGCTACCCAAATGGTTGCCACTTCCTCTGGGAAGCCCTCCTTAACCTCTCCGGCTGGGATCAATGTCCCCCACCCTCACCCCACAGGCCCGCGGGAGCCTCGACTTCCCTACATCACAGACCCCTGGATCAGCACTGGCTTTCTATCTACCTTCCCTGGTGTAGATGCAAAAGGGACTCACTGCCCCATCCACCCCTGCATCTCACTGCCCCATCCACCCCTGCATCTCACTGCCCCATCCACCCCTGCATCTCACTGCCCCATCCATCCACCCCTGCATCTCACTGCCCCATCCATCCACCCCTGCATCTCACTGCCCCATCCATCCACCCCTGCATCTCACTGCCCCATCCATCCACCCCTGCATCTCACTGCCCCATCCATCCACCCCTGCATCTCACTGCCCCATCCATCCACCCCTGCATCTCACTGCCCCATCCACCCCTGCATCCCCTGAGCCTGGTACAGCCTATGCTGTGAACACAGTGACGAAGAATGAATGACCTGAGGAACTGCCGGTGGAAGGACCCAGAACGACAGAGGGGCCCTGGGGAAACCAAAGACGAGTGGGCGAGGGCGGAGGAGACTTAAGGTAAGAATCTGGCATTTTCAATCCCTCCTCATTGGTAGATTAGGAAATTCAGAATCTCAGAATCGAGCTTGGGGACTTGCCCACGTGTTACTGCTACTCAGCCAGCTGGGTCTCTACTCTTACTGTCTTCACAGCAATTTCCAAACCAACTCTACACCTCGGAGAGCTTTGAGTCCCCGTCTCCCGCTGCCGGCAGAGTTCCATCTCTTTTCCTGTGACCAACTTACTGCTGAGGCTCCAATGTATTCTGAACCCTCCCCGGGGAATATTTTTAAGATACCCTGAAGAGAAAAGCCTGGGATTAAAAGAGAGAAAAGGATTCCTAATGATGGAATGGCAGGTACTCACTTACTCATTAAACAAACATTTACTCAGCACCTAGACTATGTTCTATTGTAAGTGCAGAGACACCAGTGTGAACACAGGCAAAGTCACTGCCTTCTAAGATCCCATCATGAATTGGTGTTATGAAAATCTGATATGCCTTTGGGAAGGAAGGAACGAAGGGAGGAAGAGGGAGAGAGAGGGGAGGGGAGGGGAGGGGAAGGGAAGGAAGGGGAGGGGAGGGGAGGGGAAGGGAGGGAAGGGGAGGGGAAGGGAGGGAAGGAAGGGAGGGGAAGGGAGGGGAGGGGAAGGGAGGGGAGGGGAGGGGAAGGGAGGGAAGGGGAGGGGAAGGGAGGGAAGGAAGGGAGGGGAAGGGAGGGGAGGGGGAGGGGAAGGGGAGGAGAGGGGAAGGGAGGGGAAGGGAGGGGGGAAGGGAGGGGAAGGGAGGGCAAGGGAGGGGAGGGGAGGAGAGGGGAAGAGAGGGGAAGGGAGGGGAAGGGAGGGGAAGGGAGGGAGGGGAAGGGAGGGGAGGGGGAGGGGAAGGGGAGGAGAGGGGAAGGGAGGGGAAGGGAGGGGAGGGGAAGAGGGGAAGGGAGGGGAGGGGAAGAGGGGAAGGGAGGGGAAGGGAGAGGAAGGGAGGGGAAGGGAGGGGAGACTTTAAGAAGAGTTTAAGCAGCAGATTGCCATCTACCATGTTGACATTGTTGGGGAAGGGAGGAGAGGGGAGGCGGGGAGGGGAAGGGGAGGGAAGACAGGGAACACCAAGTGACCTATTCAAGATGCCACTTAAGCTGACCCAGCAAACATGGTCTACTGGGAGGAAGGAGACACCACACAGTTCTTCGCCCCAAGACCCCCCTCTACCATCTACTGCAGGATCCCCTGTCCCCGTTCACCTCCCTTTCAATTTCCACAGTGGAAGAGAAACAGACAGAATGAGCCTCCTTTTCTGGCCGTTGCTGGCTTCCTAATTAAAGTCAACGATTTGTGTTTATTCAGGGCCTATAAACACAGATCCAAAAAAGTGTTTAAGAAAAAGCAGATGAAATGTGGGTAAGGACTGGATAATAAAATCACGGGAAGATGCTGTTCGTTTTCAGTCATGACTGTGATTAAACAAAACTTGCAGGAGGAAGCTCCGAGGGCCAAGGCGCATAACTGTGTGCAGGGCCTGAGCTTCCAGGGGAAAATGTAAAGCAGAACTTCCTGCAGAATTAATTGGTCCCTGGTGGCAGATACGTGCTAAGTTCCTCTGGACAGAGCCAGAGAATCTTGATGCAGCTAATGTGGGTTCCCCTCCCCTTCCTGCCACTAGCTTGTCATACAGCCCGTCCAGACTGCAATTAAAAATCCTGTGGATTTACAGGTTCCTGGGGACAGCCTTTGGAGGAAGAACCTGTGCTCCAATTGCAAGAGGCACCTAAAGAAGCTCAGAAACAGAGGCTGCCCCTTCCAGAGCGTAGCAGTCAGCTCATCTCAGGAACTTGGTGTCCGCATCTGGCCAAGATCCCTCCCAATCTCACACACTAGGTCCTTCCGAGCTGGTGCCTGGGTGCAGAGGAGTGCCGTGCTCTGCAATGTATGAGGGTCTGGTCTGAATCTGAACATCAGTGGCAAAGATGCTGAAGAACCCTACAGATTCCACAAGGAAGCGGATGACTTGGCAGAGATCAAAGAAAGCAAAGGGGCGACAGCCAGGGCCAGCCTTAATGAAACCCTAACGAACAGGTTTCCACAATTAAGGACAACAATGGGAGAGGAACCAGTGCGGACCAGAAGGCAATCAATGCCTTTGATTAAGCATTGCTGATGAAATTTCCCGTTGGTGCTTGAATCTGGCTCCCCGGGGGTTGTTGGCTTTGCAGTATCTTCAAGGAAAATCATCTTTTTTGAGACAGAGTCTTGCTCTGTCATCCAAGCTGGAGTGCAGTGGTGCGATCTCAGCTCACTGTAACCTCTGCCTCCCAGGTTCAAGTAATTCTCATGCCTCAGCCTCCCAAGTAGTTGGGATTACAGGCACCTACCAGCACGTGCCACCACATCCGGCTAGTATTTGGATTTTTAGTAGAGACGGCTACTGACCAGGCTGGTCTCGAACTCCTGGCCTCAAGCGATCCACCCACCTCAGCCTCCCAAAGTGCTAGGATTACAGGTGTGAGCCACTGTGCCCGGTCAGAAAACCATCTTGAATGTACATTATACTCCAAGTCACTACACAGAGAGCTTGGTCCTCCTGCTACTGCCCACCCCCACCCCTGCCCACCACAGTTTACCATGTAAGTCTTCAATGTCAGACAATGGCAACCTCAAGACCCTCAGTGGGCCCTCGCATGGCTCTTTTCTGTACAAGATCATCTTCCTCACCAGCCTTCACACTCGGCAGGTCCACCTCCGTCGTCAGAGTCTCAGTACACAACAGCTTTCTGCACTTGGCGCTGAACCAGCCTCCTCGGGCTGGGACCCGTCTCTCACAAGGCTGAAGCCTCAATCAACATCGAAGCACTCTTTGGGAACTGGCTTGGTTTCAGTATAAGAGTGGAGTCCATCCCAAGCCGACTCCAAGCCAACCTGGATTCTGAGCCATTCTCAGCATAAATGGTCAAGAGCAAAACAAACTTTTGCCAGACTGCTCCAAAGCTGAGCTGTGCCCAGCGCTCACACCTGTAGTTCCCTGAAGGCCGTTCTGCCTGCCTGCATTAGCACCTGCTGTTCCCTGTCTGAAATGCTGTTCCCAGTGTTGGCCTTCTCTATAAAGCCTTTCCCATCCCTTCCAGGCAGTCTGTTTGGTTCAGTAGTTCCTGAGGGTGTGAGTCCAGCAAGCTCCTGTGCTTCAACAGAAGTGCAAAGAGGAGAAACGTGTATTTGGCCATAGCTTCCCAGGCTAGAGTTTCCAAATAACCCCTTACTTGAAAATCTATTTAAAAATGTTTACTGTATGATATTTAAGATGTATAAAAAATGGGCCAGGTACGGTGGCTTGCGCCTGTAATCCCAGCACTTTGGGAGGCCAAGGCGGGCAGATCACTTGAGGTCAGGAGTTTGAGACCAGCCTAGCCAACATGGCGAAACCCAATCTCTACTAAAAATACAAAAATTAGCCAGGCCTGGTGGAACATGCCTGTTGTCCCAGCTTTTTGGGAGGCTGAGGCACGAGAATTACTTGAACCTGGGAGGTGGCCAAAATCATGCCACTGCACTCCAGCATGGGCAACAGAGTAAGACTCCATCTCAAAAAAAAAAAAATGTACAGGCCGGGCACAGTGGCTCACACCTGTAAAGCCTGCACTTTAGAAGGCTGAGGGAGGCTGATCATGAGGTCAGGAGACCGAGACCATCCTGACTAACACAGTAAAACCCCTGAGACAAGATTGCGCCATCGCACTCCAGCCTGGTAAGAGCGAGACTCGGTCTCAAAAAAAACGTATAAGGAATAACAGAATAGTAAAACCACTTCTTGTGCCCACCGCCACCATGTACTCATCTTATGTAATAAAATACATCAAACACAAAGTCTCCTGGGTGCCCCAATCACATCCCTCTCTCCAGTCGCCATTGGGAAGCACCATCCTGAATTTGGCATTTACCTATTGCCTGTATTTCTTTATACTTTTACTACATATGGTTGCACTCCCTAAACAGTGTACAGCATTGTTTTGCATGTTTTAACATTTTCATAATTGAAACACTCTGCCTATTAAGACAACAGTTCGTTTCTATGTCCATCTCCTCCCACAGTCGTGAACCCTCCGAAGGCAGTGCCGGCATCCCGTTCATCCTCTGCATACAGGAACCCAACCCAAACCCTCACACAGAGTTCATGCTTCATGCAGGCTTCCTGGAAATGGAAGGAACAAAACCCTGAGAGCAAAGTCCTCACCCACTAGACCCAAAAAGGAAGGGAGAGAGGGATGCAGGGGCATCTCGGTGGAGGCTGAAGGCACCTAGGACCCAAGCACGACCCCGTCCAGGGCTGGTAGAAGGCCGCGCAGTGTGTCCTGTGAGAAGCAGGCTCACAGCGCTGCACCCAGCACACACAGGTTTGATGAAACCATTTCTACAGATAAGAAAACAGGTTCGAGCAGCTACGCGTGGCTGCTCTAGAGGAGACCGGGCCAGGGCCTGCCTAACGGAGAGTGACAGAGGCCTCACCCGTCAGGACGGGTCTTCTTTTGTTCAGCTCTGGCCCATCCTGTATTTAGTGTATTCAATCACCAAATACACCCCCATGTACCTTCTAGGATTTCTGGAGGAAACCCAGGAAGTGTCACGGGAAAACACTTAAATACACGATGGGTGAGGCAGGGAAGAGAACACAGTTTACGTGGCCACCATGAGAATGGGCTGATTTTGGCAGTACAGGAAAACCAGCCTTCCGATTAAAGGGAGAGTGCCCCCGTCAGTGCTGTTTTCATGAGTTAACCTGCGTCCCTTGACCTGTGAATCCTCTGTCAGCTTAAAATGTATCCATGCCAGTGTGCGGTTCCCCACACCTGTAATCCCAGCACTTTGGGAGGCTGAGGCAGGTGGATCACCAGGTCAGACTTTCGACACCAGCCTGGCAAACATGGTGAAACCCCGTCTCTTCTAAAAATACAGGCCAGGCGCAGTGGCTCACGCCTATAATCCCAGCACTTTGGGAGGCCGAGGAGGGCGGATCACGAGGTCAAGAGATCGAGACCATCCTGGTCAACACGGTGAAACCCCGTCTCTACTAAAACTACAAAAATTAGCTGGGTGTGGTGGTGGGTGCCTGTAATCCCAGCTACTGGGAGGCTGAGGCAAGAGAACTGCTTGAACCCGGGAGGCGGAGGTTGCAGTGAGCCAAGAGCACGCCACTGCACTCCAGCCTGGGTGACAGAGTAAGACTCTGTCTCAAAAAAAAAAAATACAAAAATTAGCCAGGCATGATGGCACACATCTGTAATTCCAGCTAGTTGGGGGCTGAGGCAGGAGAATTGCCTGAACCCAGGAGGCGGAGGTTGCGGTGAGCCGAGATCGCGCCACTGCACTCCAGCCTGGGAAACAGAGCGAAACTCTGTCTCAAACAACAACAACAAAAAATGTATCTGCCAGGGCTAAAGAAATAAGTCCTGGCAGAGTGTGGTGGCTCACGCCTGTAATCCCGGCACTCTGGGAGGCCGAGGAGGGCAGATCACAAGGTCAAGAGATCGAGAACATCCTTGGGTGAAACCCCGTCTCTACTAAAAAATACAAAAATCAGCTGGGCATGGTGGCGCACACCTGTGATTCCAGCTACTCGGGAGGCTGAGGCAGGAGAATCACTTAAACCCAGGAGGGGGAGGTTTCAGTGAGCCAAGATTGTGCCACTGCACTCCAGCCTGGTGACAGAGTGAGACTTCATCTCAAAAAAAAAACCAAAAAAACAAAGAGGAAGTCCCAACTCTGGCCCTGACCAGCTGTGCAGCCTTGGGCAAATCATTCAACCTCTCTGGGCTTCAATTTTCTAAAAGTAAAGTATACACTCTATAAACACTCTTGGAGCAAGGCCTACTGCGAGCCTGGCCTGTGGATCTAAACCAGAAAATGACCCCGTCCTGGGCCCAGCTATGTTTAGTGGGGCAAGGTCAAAGGTTAAATGCGAAATATTCTACGGATAATAAGGGGCTCTTATTGTACTTGATTTTCTATCACATAAACCCCTTTCTGACTGTTTTCTTCTCCTTCTTCCTTTCTTCTTTTTTTCAAAATTCAAGACATGGTGCTTGATCAATGCTAAGCAGAACAGAGAGCCAGGAAGCTCATCTTTAATTCAGCGCTGACAATCCTCAGCTCAGCTCAAACTTGGCAAAATGCGTTCTTCCCTCACATCTATTCATAGTCCTATGTTCCTAGAGTTAACGCTCAATTATTCACCCTAACAGAGGAATTGTCCTATGCTCTGAGAATAACAGGGGGGGTGGGAGGCAGGAGGGGCAGAGGCCAGCAGGCAGCGACACTCCTCGGAGAGAGCTGCAAGGTGACAGTGCCCTTCAGGTGCGGCCAGTGGGGAGGAGCTGACCTCAGTCACCAGGGCCTGCAACTTGACACACGCTGAACCGCATCCTCACCAGGCCCAACTTGGGATCCCTGTGCACAGGGAAGGGAAGGAAGGCTCAGACAAGAGAGGCGACCCGCCAGCAACAGAGGGGTACACTGCAGGGCTGGAGACACGACGCAGAGGCGGCCCCTGTGTACCAAGCACCGCCCAAGGAGCAGATGCAACGGACACCCTCAGGTGATGGAAACCTTGGAGCTGCCACAGGCCTCAACTCCTCCCAGGACTTTTACCAGAATTGCTTCCTGCCTCGAAGACAGGCTGAGTTGAATGGAATCTCCCACAAGGCTTTGTGCTTCTGTGTTTTTAATATTTTGGAGACAGGGTGGAGTGCAGTGGCACGATCACGGCTCCCGGAAGCCTCAGCCTCCTGTCTCATGCGACCCTCCCACTTCGGCCTCCCGAATAGCTGGGACTACAGGTGAGTGTCACCACGCCAAGATATTTAAAAAAAATTTTTTTAGAGATGGGGGTCTCCTGATGTTGCCCAGGCTGTTCTTGGGCTCAAGCGATCCTCCTGGGTCTGCCTCCCAAAGTGTTGGGATTACAGGTATCAGCCACTGCCCCCAGCCTCTCACAAGGTTTTGATGAGGATTAAATGAGATGATGCACACTCAGCAGAAAGCTCTACGCTTACTGCACCCCCTTGTATTTTGGTCCTTCATTTTCTTCCTCTGACCCTTCAAACTATGAGGAGAAGGAGCCGGCATGACTCAGCATGACTCAGCTTGGTCAGCCCAGGGCCCCGCTCAGCAAGCAGCTGGGTCCATTCTTCACTTCTTCAGCCAGGGCAGCTGACTGACTTACCACTTCCTCTCCAAGGTGCTGAGGAGCAGAGAGGCCAGACGTGAGGACAAGAGGAAGGTGGGTGAGGGACAGAGACGGGGAAGACCACGGGCAAACCTAGGGATTTTCTGGACATTCAATAAATACCTACTTGAGATGCTAAGACATGTCCCCCTTTTGCATCTAATCACAGAAATACTTATATACACACATCAAAATGGTAAATTCAGGATGGGCGCGGTGGCTCAAGCCTGTAATCCCAGCACTTTGGGAGGCCGAGGCGGGTGGATCACAAGGTCAAGAGATCGAGACTATCCTGGTCAACGTGGTGAAACCCCGTCTCTACTAAAGATACAAAAAATTAGCTGGGCATGGTGGCACATGCCTGTAATCCCAGCTACTCAGGAGGCTGAGGCAGGAGAATTGCCTGAACTCAGGAGGCGGAGGTTGCGGTGAGCTGAGGTCGCACCATTGCACTCCAGCCTGGGTAACAAGAGCGAAACTCAGTCTCAAAAAAAAAAAAAATGGTAAATTCAGGGCATGAAATGAATATTTTTAAAGATGACAATTTAGGCCTGGCGCAGTGACTCACATCTGTAATCCCAGCACTTTGGGAGGCTGAGGCAAGCACATCACTTGGCCAGCCTGGCCAACATGGTGAAACCCGTCTCTACTAAAAATACAAAAATTAGCCAGGCGTAATGGGCCACACCTGTATTCCCAGCTACTGAGAGGCCGAGGCACGAGGATCACTTAAACCCAGGAGGTGGAGGTTGCAGTGAGCCAAGATTGCACCACTGCACTCCAGCCTGGGTGACAGAGCACGACTCTGTCTCAAGAAAATAAAACAATTAATAAATAAATATGTCAATTTAAATTATCAGCCAGGCACAGTGGAGAGAGCCTGTAGTCCCAGCTGTTTGGGGGGCCACGGTGGGAGGATCCCTGGAGCTCAGGAGTTAGAGGCTGCAGTGAGCCATGATCGCACCACTGCACTCTATCCTGGACAACAGAGCAAGGCCCTGTCTCTAAAAGAAAAAAAATGTAATAATAATAAAAAAATTCAATTGTCCACCCAAAGTAGAAAATTAAGTCATATAGTCATTCATCAAACATATGTCTGGTGCCTCCCTTTGAAAAATGGCTGAGGAGCATTGAATCCGAACCCTTCCAAAACACAGGCAAAGATGACCGTGGACTGCATCGCAGGCACAGGGCTCAAAAGAAAACGGCATTTTAGACACTATAAGAGTCTGTCTGCAGATTTGCAATCGCAAAAACGGTTATGGCTCAGCCACCCGCTGGGGTGCCTCCGTGTATCTGCTCCATATGGGTTTCTCAGAGGCAGATGTACCCTTTTCTTCTGCCCCTGCCTCCCACCACGAAGCACAGGAAGAGGGCTCTGAAAAGGGGTCCCTCTCCCCAGAAGAGGTCGGGCGCACCCACTGCACCTCACTCCCTGGATGTGCAGGAGGCAGGAGCAGGGGGTTACTCAGGTGCTTGGAGACATAAGGTCACTCGTCTTCCATTGAGAACACACTGAACACAGCTCCTGAACCAAAGTTCATTTGGCTTTGGAAATACCATAAAGTCCCCAAACAGAAAACACTTGGCAACTGTTCATCAGTGGCTCTCATTCATCTTACCTTTCCCTGAAAGTAACTCCTTTTTTTTGAAACACAGTCTCACTGTGTCGCCCAGGCTGGAGTGCAATGGCACAATCTTGGCTCATTGCAACGTCTGCCCCCAGGGTCAAGCAATTCTCCCGCCTCAGCCTCCCAAGTGGCTGGGACAGCAGGCGTGTACCACCCCCCCAGCCATACCCTGGATTAACTGAGCCAAATTCAGCTGTACTCAAAGGGCCAAATGCTTTCCTTTCTCCATTTTAAAAAACTTTAAATAATGTAAAGGTATATTTTGCCTATTGTATTTATTTGTATTTGTTTCTTTTTCTTTTTGTTTTGAGACCGAATCTCTCTCTGTCGCCAGGCTGGAGTACAGTGGCACCATCTCAACCCACTACAACCTCCGCCTCCTGGGTTCAAGCGATTCTCCTGACTCAGCCTCCTGAGTAGCTGGGATTACAGGCACGCGCCACCATGCCCAGCTAATTTTTGTATTTTTAGTAGAGATGGGGCTTCACCATGTTGGCCAGGATCAGGATGGTCTCGATCTCTTGACCTCGTGATTCGGCCGCCTCAGCCTCCCAAAGTGCTGGGATTACAGGTGTGAGCCGCTGCACCTGGCCTGTATTTGTTTCTGTGGGTTTTGTTTGTTTTGCTTTGTTTTTAACACGGGGAAAATGGAAAGCCTGCTGGACAAATTCTAAAAGAGCTATAGCACGCTGGTTCTTCTTTTTGTATGTTGTGCATTGTACTGTATCGTATATCGTCCACTCTGTTACGCTTATGCACTGACTCGCTGATGTCCCCGTACCGCACACACAGACCAGTGCATGGAAAACCAGCCTTCAGGAGCAACTTGGGAGACTGTCAGGATTTTTTTTTTTTTTTGCCTACTGTGCTGACTTCCGAACTGCACCATGAAGATGTGACTCTGTTCAGCAGCTTCTCCTCCTTAGGTGCTTTTAGGTCTTGGGGGCATGTGTCTGTCTGTTAGGAAAAGCAGAAAACCAGCCTGGCTCAGATCAGAACAGGAAACCAGGACCCAGGCTGGTGGGTCCCGGAGCAGGGCCTTGTGGCTTCACAAGCCGCCTCCCAGGGACAGGCTATGTGGTCAAGAGAACTCACCCCCTCACTGCTGGGTCCCATAGCGGGCTTTCACGTGCCTGGCCTGCTCCCTCCTTATCTAAATGAGGAGTGACCTAGATGACTGTCACAATCCTGTGTGATAATGGGCAACACACATCACCTCGCTAAACCTCAGTTGACTCTGAACAGCCTTCCACCTTGGACTGGAATCAGAGCCACAGGCGAGATTCTAACAAGAGGTTACACCGTGTGAGACACCACCTCAGCATCTGGGGTGACGGGGCCCCCGGGTGGGTCACCTCTAACTTCCTCTTTCACAGCTCCATCCCCTGATCTGTGCCTTAAAAATTAAAAGCTGGGGTCCGGCATGGTGGCTCACACCCATAATCCCAGCACTTTGGGAGGCCAAGGCAGGAGGATCACTTGAGCTCAAGAGTTCGAGACCATCCTGGGCAACATAGTGAGACCTCATCTCTTAAAATAAAAATAAATTAAAGGCTGGGCAAGATGGGACTAGGTGATCTCCACTGGCCTTTCCATTTCACACCAGCCACCCTATGACCAACACACTCAGAATAGATGGCACAGGCAGAAGATTACTTTAATAGGTATTTCTCTAACCCAGTGACAGGGACCTCTGCATCAGAATCACTTAGAATGCTCATTAAAAATATGACTCCAGGCTGGGTGCAGTGGCTCATGCCTGCAATCCCAGCACTTTGGGAGGCCAAGGCAGGCAGATCACTTGAGGTCAGGAGTTTGAGACTGGCCTGGCCAACATGGTGAAACCCTGTCTCTACTAAAAATACAAAAATTAGCCAGGCATGGTAGTGCATGCCTATGATTCCAGCTACTTGGGAGGCTGAGGTATGATAACTGCTTGAACCCAGGAGGCTGAGGTTGCAATGAGCTGAGATCACACCACTGTATTCCAGCTTAAGCGACAAAGCAAGACTCTGTTTCAAAAAAAAAAAAAAAGACTCTCTCTTGCCGGGTACAGCGGTGAACACCCATAGTCTCATCTACTTGGAAGGCTGAAGTGGGAGGATCACTTGAACCCAGGAGACTGAGCCCAGCTTGAGCAACGTAGCAAGACTCTCATCTCAAAAAATATATATACACATATATATATACACACGCATACATATATATGTATACATACACATTTATACACGTGTGTGTATGTGTATATATATGTATTTTATATATATATCTGGACCTTTCCACCCAGGAAGCTTAAGCACATCCAGGTACGAGCAGATTAAAGAAATACTACAGAAGAGGCCGGGCTCAATGGCTCATGCCTGTAATCCCAGCATTTTGGGAGGCCAATGAGGGGGCGAATCACAAGGTCAAGAGATCGAGAACATCCTGGCCAACATGGTGAAACCCCATCTCTACTAAAAATACAAAAATTAGCTGAGCATGCTAGCAGCTGCCTGTAATCCCAGCTACTCCGGAGGCTGAGGCAGGAGAATTGCTTGAACCCAGGAGGCGGAGGTTGCCGTGAGCCAAGATGGTGCCACTGCACTCCGGCCTGACCACAGAGCAAGACTCCGTCTCAAAAAAGAAAGAAAGAAAGAAATACTGCAGAAGAGGGAACGCAGGCATAGAATATGCTGGCAAGGTCACATATAGAAAATGGGTGAGGGAACACTGAAAGCAGACGTATCAATCCTACGTGCACCTTATTTTCTCAAGTCTACATGGACCAGTATCCAGACATTGAAACTTTCCTTTCAAATTCAGTCCCCCACAGCGTAAGGTCTCAGGACCTTTCTTTCCCCAAGATCTTTTTCTCATGGGGCGTGCATGTATGCAGACCATGCAAAGTGCTACAAATCCCAACACCAAATGCATCAAGAGGTAGATTATTATTCTGAGTCATTTCACACTAACGTTACAAAAATCTCATAGCTCAAATTAGTTCAAGGAATCTGCTTACAACCGCAATTATAAATTCTGAGCTTCCTTGGCTGACGAGTTTGCAGCACGTGGTTCTTGGCCCTGAGGGCTGCTGAGATGCCCATCGCTATGAGATGCCCACTGAGAAAACCCCTGCCCTCTCCTAGCAGGGCCCACAGGAGCAGCGTCTGCTCTTGGCTAGACAACTCCATTCACAGACTTTTCCAGTTACATTTGAGGTTCACCCGAAGGAGGCAGTAAAAGCAGGAGGTGGGCACTGAAGCTCACCTGGTAAGTTTGAATTCCAGCTCTGCTTTTTATTAGCCTTCAGGTTTTCTCAGTTTCCTCATCTGTAAAATGAAAACAACATCACCTGCCGCACAGAGTTACCATGGAAGTAAGAAATAAAATATACAAAGTACATGGCGCGGTGGCTCATGCCTGTAATCCTAGCACTTTGGGAGGCCGAGGTGAGTGGATCACCTGAGGTCAGGAGTTCGTCCTGGCCAACATGATGACACCCCGTCTCTTCTAAAAATACAAAAAAGTAGTCCAACCTGGTGTCGGGTGCCTATAATCCCAGCTACTTGGGAGGCTGAGGCAGGAGAATTGTTTGAACCTGGGAGGCAGAGATTTCATGAGCCAAAAGCACCTTTTTTTTTTTTTTTTTTTTTTTTTGAGACAGAGTCTCACTCTGTCACCCAGGCTGGAGTACAATGGCATGATCTCGGCTCACTGCAACCTCCGCCTCCCTGGTTCAAGCGATTCTCCAAGCTGCTCAGGCCTCAGGGGACGTGTGTGGGGTGGCCATGGGGCACGCAGTATCACTCCCCACATGGACCCATCACAGGGCATAGCACACAGTAGGTGCTCACTCAGCATCTGTTCTGTTGTTGAATGGCAGGATGCATCTCACTCCTCCCTCAAGACCTGAAAACTTGAGAGTTACAAAGCCATGTTTAGGAATGACTGTAAAATACTACCTTTCAGAATACATAGAAATCCCCATTTGATTCTTTCATTTGCAAGCCTGTTTGATCTGTCTACACACTGGTTAGTCTCTGGTGTCCCAGGAGCAGAGGGCAACACACAAAACCAGAGTTCAGGGGAGCAGAGCAGACATTTTAGGAAGTTATTGCCCAAGTTTCACTTCCACATTGTCTTCTGCATTCTACTTCAACTCTGGTTTTGAGCAAAGCTGGGGTTGGTAAAGAAACTTCCCTTAGTCTACATGTTCCTCTCCCTGAGTCCCAGCACTGAGACTCTAGACCAGGGACTCCAATTATTGAGCACCCATTGATATATACCTGACATAAGTATGTTTGGACATTTTCTAACCTAAGAGCCACAACAAGCTGGAAAACAGACCCTGAGATGCCAAGAGAAGTTATGGAATGTGCAAAAAACTTCACAGTTAGGGAGTCGAGTCTGAATCAAAGACCTCCTTGGCTCCAAGGTCCTTGCTTTTCAACCTGCCACTGTCCTTTTTCAAAGGTGCCAGCCACCAACACTGAAAAGTGTTTCATTTTTCATAAAGGCCCCTGAGCAGTTTGAAAGCATCTTGAAGAACTGCCCCTCTGCATTAAATTCAGATCCCATCTCTGCCAGAAGGATAGCCCCGGACAAATTAGACAGCTCTCGCCCGCCTGTGACTATGTCCCACAGAGGAAGGGTGTGTATATGGAGGGCTTCTGCTAGGGCCTACGCTAGATGCTTTGATACACATTATCCTACTCAATCCTCCAAACATTCCAGGGAAGCAGGTGATAGTCGCCCAACTTCATCAATGACAATTCTGGTTCTGCAGTGGGATGTGATCTGCCCGAAGTCATGCAGTGCTAAGCAGCAGGGCCAGGGCTCCATCAGCCCTGCCATGCAATAGTTGAGTGAGTGAGCACTGGATGTAAATTCCAAAGAGCTCAAAGCAGCAGACACAGCCAGTGACAAGAGACTCTATTAGGCAGATGAGGAAAGAACGGAGCTTTTCTTCCTCCTACTACCCAAGCCTGTCCCATCCTTAACTCCTCTGCACAACGGGGCCCTCACTATCCTTCCCCCACCTTCTTATCAAAGGGTGCTGCTGCTGGGAGGGGGAAAAGACAGAGAGAGGATTAGTCTCTTGCATGGTTTATGTTGATTTCAAAGCTGTCGCTTTCCCCATGTTAGGCTTTCTTTTCCACTGTGGATTTAGGTGCTTAGTATCCTGCTGAAAGGTCAAGGGCAGAGATACATTCTGAGCTAGGGAAGGACTCCAGTCCTCAGCATCCTCCTGCTCTCACAGCCTTACTGCTAAACACAGCAATGGATGCGGATGGCGTAGGCACTGTGGAGGGGTGAGCAAAAACCAGGCTCAGGAGCCAGCGGCCCAGGTTCCAGTCCTGACTGTGCCTCTTGGTCAAGATGCTTCCCCCTGGGGGGTCCCAGTTCCCTTGTGTGTTAAAATTAGAGCACTGGATGCTTAGGCCTGAGACTCTGAGCATGGGGTTTCTGCTCAGTCCTTCCAGGCCACCATCACATTGCGGCGGGGTCGGCGGGGGGCACTGTTCAGCTCACACTGCCTCTCCTCCTCCCCTCCCCATCTCACAGCACCTAGGCCCTTCCAGGCTTATTCAGCACCTGCTGGCAGACAGAAGCAGTCTCTCGACCACTCTTTCCTGTTCCCACTGTAGCCCGTCCTGAGGTCCGTGCTAGGCCTTCGTCACTTGGTCACATGGGTGCTTTGCACGTCTGCCTCCTCCACTAAGCTACCTCGGGAAGCTCCAACATCATAATCAGGTCTGCACCGTCAGTGTCAGCCTGGCTCCTGAATGAATGACGGGAAGAAGATCAGGTTGGATGATCTCTTGGCCCACTGCACTCAAAGTGTGGTCCACAACCCAGAGGCATCACATCATGTGCAAAGTGTTCAAAATGCAGCATCTCAACCCACCCCAGCACCTGCTCAGAGCCTCCAGGGCGATCCCCTCATGATACGCAGCACACTCAAGTTTGGAAAACTCCAACTCCTCCCTCCCTTGCTTTTGCCACCTAGAAGCCTCCAGAATTGTGAGCTTAGCAGGGCTCACTAAAACATAGCCCATCATTAACCAAGGAGATCTGCCTTAGGAACCTTCTAGAAGCCTCGCCACTGAGTGTCACAAGCAGAATCTGAAATGGGTAGTGTCCAGGGTGACTCCTGGCACACATCACTCACTGGCCCTCTCCGACTCTCAAGGAAGCCCAGGCAGCTTTCAATAAGTCTGAGGAGGCCAGACGTGGTGGTTCACGCCTGTAATCCCAGCACTTTGGGAGGCTGAGGCGGGCAGATCATGAGGTCAGGAGATTGAGACCATCCTGGCCAACAGGGTGAAACCCCATCTCTACTACAAATACAAAAATTAGCCGGGCATGGTGGTGTGCGCCTGTAGCCCCAGCTACTCGGGAGGCTGAGGCAGGAAAATCACTTGAACCCAGAAGGCAGAGGTTGCAGTGAGCCAAAATAAAGCCACTGCACTCCAGCCTGGGTAACAAGAGCGAAACTCCGTCTCAAAAAAATAAAAAGAACACTGAGGCAGTCAGGCACCGTGGTTCACGCCCTAACCCCAACATGTTGGGGGACCAAGGCGAGCGGATCACCTGAGCTCAGCCAGCCTGGCCAATATGGAGAAACCCCGTCTCTACTAAAAATATGTAAATTAGCCAGGTGTGGTGGTGTGTACCTGCAATCCCAGCTACTCAGGAGGCTGGGGCAGGAGAATCACTTGAACCCAGGAGGCAGAGGTCACAGTGAGCCAAGATTGCGTCACTGATTCCAGCCTAGGCAAGAGAATGAGACTCCATCTCAAAAAATAAAAATTAAAAAAAAAAACAAAAAACACTGAGGCCTGGCAGAGACAGACAGACTGGCTGCCCACTCACCCGCACGGGTCCCGTGTCCACGCTCAGAAAGCTCTCCTCCCTCATTTTTCTAGTCTTGACATTTATTCAGCTTGTAAAAAAAGGATCCTTTCCAAAACGCGTCTTCAGTTTTTTAATAAACCCTGCAATTCCTTTAATGATTTCAGATTATCTTAAATATTTATAAAAATCACTCTCAGCAACACTTCTTTAAGCAAACCTCCTCGTCAACTTCGATTATTTATATATTTATGAACACGATGTTCAAGGAGCAGATGGCAGCTAGTAAGTCCTCAAAAAGGAGGAAAAAAAATCAATGGGACAGAATGTAAGCTGCGTGACTCGCCCGTCTACTCCTCTCGACAAACTCTGGTACTGTCATCTTCCCATTCAGCGGAAGCGCCACACAAAAGTCCACAATTGGTTTAAAACAGCAAACTTGGACTTCATAAAGCTTGGAGGTTCCCTCTGTAATGTAGGAATGACCTGCCAGCCAAGGGCTCAATTCCCAAAGGAAACGGAAGCTCTGTCAAGAAAGGGCGAGGCGATGGATTGGGAGACAGACGCTGGGACCAGGGGAGGGAGAGAAAGCTCCGGCTGCCGAGGGAAGACACAGGTGTTGCCGAGCACCTGCCGGGTGCTGTCTGCTGTGCCATGCAACCTCGGGGTTGATCGTCACAACAACACTTCCAGGTAGAGACTGTTAGTCTTCATTTGAAAGATGAAGAGAAAGACAGAGAGAAAGGAAGTATCTTGGCCAAAGCCACAGAGCTGGTGAGTGGAAGAGCCAGGATGCGAACCCAGGCTGTCGGGACCCGAAGGCTTCACTGCCTCTAGAAGAAAAGGAGACAGAAAAAACAATAGCTCTTAACCTCCTGCATCCTAGTCTAACCAAGTCGCCTTCCTTTCAGCCTGGGGAGGCCAATCACCCCCCTTTTAAGACTATGAAAGACTTAATTGCCAAAGTTCTACTGAAGTGAAAGGACTTGCTCCATTGGAGAGCTCAGAAAAGGAAAGTCTCAGCTGAATGCAGGAAGGAGTCGATGCGAAGTTTTTAAGAAGATAGGAAATGAGTGTCATAGGCACATCAAGAGTTGACTTTACGGAAGAGACAGAAAAACAGGGGCGGGGGCGCAGCCCTCATCCTGAGAAATGAAGGAAAAGCAAGATCACAAGGCATCTGTCTTCCACAGGCCTTTGTCAAGTATCCCCTTTAGGGAAGAGAAAAAAAAACCTTCACTCCTCGAGCTGCAATTTACTTCTTTCAAGAAGCTCCAATTCAAGCTAAAACAGAGAGATGAATCTGGCCTTTGAATGCCTATGCGCTTGCGGAGCAGACAGTGATTATTCTGTTGTTGGTGATAACGGTAATCATGGGTGGTGATGGCCATTATATGGGGTGTGCAATGGGAACATGGGCCCATGCTAAGGGCTTCGCTTACGCTACTGCCGTGAGCAACGCGACCCCACAACATATGTGCCCATTTTACAGATGAGAACACTGAGGCTCCAAGAAGGGAACAAACTTGGTTCCGTGCATGGGAGCAGTGAGAAGGAAAACCGAGGTGTGAATTTGGATCTCACTCTCTTACTCAGGTGCCCCAGGAGACCGACGGGGGTGGGGATTCTTTTGCCTGTTTAGAAACGGAGAAGAGAGGTTCCAAGACTGTAGTGACCGCTCGAAGGCTGCAGAGCCAAGAGACAGTGAAGGCGTAGCTGGTAAAATTCCGACTTAAAACACGGCCTTTACAACGCTCACTGCACTGAAGGCAGCCAAGTCCCAGACCGCCAAAGCCACGTGAATGGTGGTCTCTTCAATTAAAGAGGTGGCAGTAATGCTGAGCACAGCTGAGGCCACAACCTCCTGGCACTGGCGTCCCTCGGGTGTCCTTCCTGTGCTTGGGTCTCTGGATCCTGATGCAAGAGCTGTCAGGGACCAGGATTCCACATAGGGAAGAACCATTTCAAGGCCAACTGCAGGCCGGTGCACTGACCTTGAGATGGAAAAAGAATGTACATCCTCAAAGAGCAAAGGGGAACCCATCATGCTTCTGCTCATTCTGTCAAAAGACCAGTACTGTTTCCTGCATGTGCCAGGCAGCAGGTCACGTGCCAGAGCAAGCACAAAGACCACTCAGGGTCTGCAAGAAGCAACGTGAGCTCTTCAGGCCGAAGACTAGGCGAGAACCCTCAATCTGCCCCTTCCTGACTGAAGGTCTGGGGCCAAGTCCTGCCCTCTCTCTAAGTCTCAGGAAAATGACACCCTAGCTCTCCTTTACAGGTAACCCACGCCACTCCACAGCTCATTCATTCAAGATGAATCTGGGCCAGACACAGTGGCTCACACCTGTAATCCCAGCATTTTGGGAGGCGAGGCAGGGAGGATCCCTTGAGTCCAGTAGTTTGAGATCAGCCTGGGCAACACAGGGAGACTCCATCTCTACAAAACATTAAAAAACTAGTTCGGCCAGGTGCAGTGGCTCAGGTCTGTAATCCCAGAACTTTGGGAGGCTGAGGTGGGTGGATCACGAGGTCAGGAATTCGAGACCAGCCTGGCCAACATAGTGAAACCCCATTTCTACTAAAAATACAAAAATTAGCCAGGCATGATGGTACACACCTGTAATCCCAGCTACTCAGGAGGCTGAGGTGGAGAATCGCTTGAACCTGGGAGGTGGAAGTTGCAGTGAGCCAAGATTGCGCCACTGCATTGCAGCCTGGGTGACAAAGTGAGACTCCATCTCAAAAAAAAAAATTAGTTGGACATGGTGGCACACACTTGTGGTCCCAGCTACTTGGGAGGCTGAGGCAGGAAGATGGCTTGAGTCTGGGAGGTCAAGGCTGCAGTGAGACATGATCGCGCCACTGCACTACCTCAGCCTGAGCAATACCGTGACACCCTGTCTTTAAAACACACAAAACACATCTGCACATGCCCAAACAGCAGCATGTTGCTGTACAGAGGGCTGTCCTGTTGAAATAAAAATAATAATAGCACTCTGGGGGTTGGGAGTTGGGGGACCCACATAGCTAAGAATCCTAAGAGAGGTACCCAGAAGACTTGGGGGGCTGAGAGAAGAGGTGGCTGTCAGAGAGAGAAAAATTAATTGAAAATCTGCCAAAGTGAAGGGCAGAAACACATACCAGCCTTTATCTGAAAGCCATCTCCAAGTCTCCCTGTGCTGGAACCCACTCCAGCCTCCTGCATCACACACTGCCTTTCCGGGTGCCGTGAGCCCAGCAAGAATCTAGACTGCAAGGCAGCTGACCGTCTAGGCACGTAGAATCTACGTGCCTCCCCAGGAAGAAACTCAGGCCAGCTGACCATTTCTGCCTGCTGACCAAGGTAGCAAAGCCACCTCTTCAGGCTTCCCCCACTTTACAGGAACCCCCGGCCTGGGAAACCATCCCAGCCATCAGCCCTGGCTCAGCCAGTCATCAGGCAGTGGCAATCAAAATGATGCCTTCTTTAGATTTTTCCCCCAATGCAATCTTCCAAGAATGGGAGAGTCTCAAAGTCAGAGATGAAGCCCTTTTTCACAACGGAGTCAGTATTTTCCCAAGATGGTCTCCTCAGAGAGGGAAGGAGTCCATCCAACCCAGATGGCAAAACGTGGCTCCCCGGGTATCGTGGATGGATGTCACAGGGTGGAAGCACACCGGCTCGCCTCTCAAAATTCACCGCCCACCCGTTCATCTCACAGTTTCCTATGGGATGCCTCCCACGTGCTCCGAGGCACCCTTTCGAGGTGCTGGAGATGCAGAAATTCAAGGTGACCGTCAGTGACACTCTCACTGCGCCTCCTCCGGGCCAGGAAATCTGCGCTCGTGTTCTCAAGGTTCTGCTCAACAGCAGCCCATTTTACAGACGGGAGGCCAAGACTCAGAGCGTAAGTGACTTGCCCAAGGTCACACAGCTAGTAGGGGCAGGGCCAGGCATTAAACAGGGTGCGAAGTGCACATGACACCTCCCCGCAGCGCGTTCCCCACTCTCTCCCTCCGCACCCCTCCACCTCCCGCAGGGTGGGTAGCGAAGACTCACCCCAGGGAGCTCCGGCGTGGGCAGCCCGGATTCCTCCTTCCTTCCAACCCTGACACAGGACACACAGGTTTCTCCCACCCCGGGTTTGTGTCCACAGCCCCCAAAAGCCCTGGGCTGCAAGGGCACCCACCCGTTAACACTGAACTTCCATTTAAAAAGGAAGATGATGAAAGGCCAAGAGGAAATGCTCTTCAAACACAGGCGGTGGCTGCCCCAGGAGGAAGTCCCGAGGCCAGTGGAGACTGTTCACCCTCCAGTTCCTCAAACCCAAGACTGGCCTTCCCAGCCCCTGATGGGAGGTGGCCGGGGGCGCAGCGCTCCCTGGGTCGGTCCCAGCGCCGACACCTGCTCGCAGGAAGGGTCTGCCCGGGACCCGCCACCGACCGAGCGCCCCCTGCCTCGAGGCGCACGACACGCCGCTCTGCAGCTGGGTGGCCCCGGGCGGCGGCCCGCGGCGCGCTTCCCTAGGGTCCGCCCACAGCCCCCCGCGAGCTCGAGGCACCTCCCCCCGGACCCCCGCGCCGGCCGGCCCGGACGCCCCCACCCCGGCGGCGCCCCGTGTCCACCCACCGCGGCGCCCGGCCCAGCGGCCCGGACGGCACCCCCGCCTCTCCCCGCACCCCTCACGCGCGCGCCCCGCACCCCGCGCCCTCTCCGGGGGCAAATCGGCTCCAGGAGCGCGCGCACGGACCGGCCGGGCGGCGGCGCCTTCGGAGCCCGTCACGTACCTGCGGCCCCGGCGGGCGGGCGAGGGGAGCGCGGGAGCCTCGGAGCCTCCGGTGCCGCCGCCGCCGTTTCCGGGTTGGCGGGGCCCACGTCACCGCCACAGGTTTGCGAGCGGCCCGGGCAAGTGCCAGGCGAGAAATAACTATAAAAGGAAGAGGCGCGGCGAGGAGGAAGAGGAAGCGCCGTTCACCTTCGAGAAGCGGAGCCGCCGCTCGCACAAAAGGAGGACGCTCCCCTCACGACGCGCCTCCCCCCGCGCCCCGTCCCCGCCGCATCGCGGGGCCCCGGCGTCAGCGCGCGCCGCGCCCCAGGACCGCCCCGCGCCGGCCCCCACCCCAGAACCCGCGCCCGCCTGGCCGGTGCCCTCCCGAGCCGGGGCGCCGCGGGCCCGGGACGGTGGCGACCTTGGGCAAGTCCCCGCGCAGCGCGCCACGGCTGGGGGCCGTCGCCCTCCTCGTGCCAGGAGGAAACGTGGCCTGCGGAGACACCGGGCGGCCCCCAAGGTCACGGCCTGCCAGGCGGGGCTCGGCTGGAGCCCGGGTCTCCAGACCTGCGGGCCGGCCGGGTCCCGTCCCCGGGTGGCTCCGCCTCACCTGGACGTCGGGAGCGGTGACGGTCCCTGCCCGGCTCACCTCGCAGTGGGGTCAGTCGGAGGATGCGCGGTCCACGCACCCGTTCAGGCCTCCCGCGGATGCTCGCTGGGCCTACTACGTGCCCGGGCTGTTGTGGGCCCTGGAGCCGCAGCTGCGAACCCAGACAAAATCGGGCGTAAACACCTGGCGGGTCTGACGGTGCTAAGAGCTGCGCCCGCGGTGAGGGGTCAGTGCGGGCTGTCGGTGCCACCACCCCAGGGGCTCTCCACGGACTCTGGATTTAGTCAGAGATTTCTGCACACATAAAAAGCTCCTCGCGGTAGGTCCAGTCTCAGCTACTCCGGAGACCTCATCTTTCCCCTGGTCTCCAACGGCAGAGGGTGTTTCTCTCCCTCTAACGGGACGTGCCTACGAAACACATTCTTCCCTCTGCCTTGTTCCCCTGGCCCTGAAGCCCATCCTATCATCTTGACATTCAGCCAGAATTTCTCGTGAAGATACAGTGTTCTCGCAAGTATCTTTCTCCCCTCCAGCAGAGTACCAAAAGGTTACATCAAAAGCTTCCATTGTCTTTCCATCTCCGCCTCCAGCTGTGGGGGGTTGGGTGCGCTCCCATTATCTCAGGGCTGAGTCTTTTTTTCCCCCGACAGGATTTGGCTCTTTCGGCCAAGCTAGGTAGTGCAGTGATGCGATAGTTCACCGCAGCCTCCAATTCCTGGGCTCGAGCGATCCTCCCACCTCAGCCTCCGCAGTGGCGTGCACCACGGGTATGCACCATATGCTCCGCTAATTTTTAAACATTTTGTACAGGTGTGGTCTCCCTATTTTCCCTGTCTACCCAGGCTGACCTCTTTTTCTTGGGCTTAAGGGATCCTCCCCGCCTCAGCCTCCCAAAGCCTGGGGATTACAGGCGTGAGCCTGCGGTTTCTTTAACAAAGGTGCCTCCAGCCTTCTCTTGGCCAGGCCCAGTGTTAGGAGCCAGGGGCACTGAGATGGTGCCATTTCAGCAGGACCCCGCGGACCGCTCTCTAAGCTTACCTGAGCTGCAGTACGCCCATTCCTAAGGAAAGGGAACTGATGTCCACCTTACCCTGGGGACTGAGAAGTAGGTGGGAAACCACTGGGTCCTGAACTGTGACCTTGAGGAGAAGCAGGAAAAGGTTTGGAAGAGGCAGAGCTGAGCCCCTTATAAAATGAGCGTTAACAATTCTGAACATTTATAAAGTACTAACCAGGGGCCAAATGTGCGCAGGCCCAGGAAGCAGGTTTATCGTGGCCCAGGGCCCTGCACGAAGGCACCGCAGCTGGAAGAGAGATGAGGTTTGCCCAAGGTCACACCGACTAGACAGCGGCAGAGCCCTGCGCGAAGGCGCCGCAGCTGGAAGAGAGATGAGGTTTGCCCAAGGTCACACCGACTAGACAGCGGCAGAGCCCTGCGCGAAGGCGCCGCAGCTGGAAGAGAGATGAGGTTTGCCCAAGGTCACACCGACTAGACAGCGGCAGAGCCCTGCGCGAAGGCGCCGCAGCTGGAAGAGAGATGAGGTTTGCCCAAGGTCACACCGACTAGACAGCGGCAGAGCCCTGCGCGAAGGCGCCGCAGCTGGAAGAGAGATGAGGTTTGCCCAAGGTCACACCGACTAGACAGCGGCAGAGCCCTGCGCGAAGGCGCCGCAGCTGGAAGAGAGATGAGGTTTGCCCAAGGTCACACCGACTAGACAGCGGCAGAGCCCTGCGCGAAGGCGCCGCAGCTGGAAGAGAGATGAGGTTTGCCCAAGGTCACACCGACTAGACAGCGGCAGAGCCCTGCGCGAAGGCGCCGCAGCTGGAAGAGAGATGAGGTTTGCCCAAGGTCACACCGACTAGACAGCGGTAGGGCCCTGCGCGAAGGCGCCGCAGCTGGAAGAGAGATGAGGTTTGCCCAAGGTCACACCGACTAGACAGCGGTAGGGCCCTGCGCGAAGGCGCCGCAGCTGGAAGAGAGATGAGGTTTGCCCAAGGTCACACCGACTAGACAGCGGTAGGGCCCTGCGCGAAGGCGCCGCAGCTGGAAGAGAGATGAGGTTTGCCCAAGGTCACACCGACTAGACAGCGGTAGAGCTGGACATGTCCCAGACTGTCTGACTCCAGAGCTCAAGAATTATCTACCCTGAAACTCGGTTTGTTCATCTGTGAAATGGAATGGATAGTAATGACTTCATTAGGTTGTGGCGAGGACTAAATGAAACGGCGCGTACATAGAACCTAGTGGGTAGGACCGAGGAGAAAGCGATAGCGTTGTTACTATTATCATAACTCTTGCAATTTCCCGTTATTTTTATTTTTATTTTTTAAGACAGGGTCTCACTTTGTCACCCAGGCTGGAGTGCAGTGGCCCAATTTTGGCCACTGCAACCTCCGCCTCCCGGGTTCCCGCTATTCTCGTGCTTCAGCCTCCGAAGTAGCTGAGATTACAGATGTGTGCCACCATGCTGGGCTAATTTTTATATTTTTAGTAGAAGTGGGGTTTCACTATGTGGCAGCTGGTCTCAAAATCCCGACCTCGGGTGATCTGCCCACCTCAGCCTCCCAAAAACTGTGCCCGGCCTAATTTTTGTATTGCTTTGTAGTGACGGGGTTTTGCCGTGTTGCCCAGGCTGGTCTCGAACTCCTGAGCTCAAGCGTTCCACCTGCCTTGGCCTCCCAAAATGCTAGGATTACAGGCCTGGCCTACCGTAATAATTGTTAAAGGCGCGAGGTAAGGAACTTTCAGGCAAGCTTGGGATCTGTAAATACTTTGATGTGGCTGTAAATTGATGGAGCGCAAATTTGGGGGTCCAAGAAGCAGGGAAGATAGGTGAAGGTGAGGGCAGGGCCTGGATTCCTCCTAGCCTGCACTCCACTGAATTCTGAGATACCTGGGATAGGGAATGTAACTCGGAGGGGAAAGTCTCCATTCACCGCTTACAGTGAGGCTGAGAAGATGATCCTGGCTCACTCTGATCCCGATAGGTTTGATACATTCAAGCCAGTGGGAACCTCTGGCAATTCTGTAGTGACTGCTCGTTTCCCAGGGTGTCAGCCCTGGCAGATGTAGGCAGAAGTCCAGCAACCTACAGAGAGCACTGTTTTTGGAGTTAGGGAGGCCAGCCTGCCATCTTCAGCTGTGCAATTCTGGGCAAGTCAGTTAACCTCTGACTTCTCGAATGTTCTTATCTGCAAAGTGGGAACGATAATGTTACCTTCGGTCATTGAGAGGACTACGTAAGAAAATGAGTTTTTCACGCTTTGTAATAATAAAGCAGCATGCACATTTCACTTTCAATATTAGAATCCTGTGCTTTCATTGACCAAGCAAAGAATCTTGAAAAAATAAGATTTTAAAAACTAAAAATTAAAAAGAAAGCCTCTGCTTTCATAGCACATGCAGGCCACACATCTTTCAAGCAAAAAATAGCTATTTCCTTCATATGTGCAAAAGCCCCTCAAAAATATTCCTCCAAAATGCATTTCCCTGCTGAGCATTTGCAAGAGTGCTATCAGGTATAGAGGGTAACAGAAGGTCAAGTTGAGAGACACAGAGACTCAGTTTTTGTCCTGCTGTTACTATTTTGCAATTAAACCCACTCCACGTCCCATCACAATAAACTCGGTGGCGTCGTTAGGCTTAGCGCTTTTCAGTCTCCCCACACCTCTGCACTGGGAACCGAAAGGGAAAACCACGACCAAGCCCACCAAGGGATGCCATCCGGCCCTGGAGCACAGCCCTGGGAAGATGCTTCAGAGGCTCAGCTAGCCCCTTTAGGGTGGGAATCCCACTCAGTGAGGTGGAATGACTTCCCAGGACACAGAGAGCTAGCCCTCAAGTTAGAACAGGGTGTGTGTGCATGTGTGCGTGTGTGTGCGTGTGTGTGTGTGCGTGCGTGCGTGTGTGTGTGTGTGTGTGTGTGTTTCGAGACGGAGTCTTGCTCCATCACCCAGGCTGGAGTGCAGTGGCGTGACCTTGGCATACTGCAACCTACACCTCCCGGGTTCAAGCAATTCTCCTGCCTCAGGCTCTGGAGTAGGTGGGATTATTAGGCATATGCCATCATACCTGGCTAATTTTGTATTTTAGTAGAGACGGGGTTTCTCCATGTTGGTCAGGCTGCTCTCAAACTCCCGACCTCAGGGATCTGCCTGCCTCGGCCTCCTAACGTGCTGGGATTACAGGCATGAGCCACCGAGCCTGGCCTAGAACAGGGTCTTTACGGAGAGATGCGGAGCCTTGGGCCTCAAAAGCCGCTAAGTGATTATTTCTAGGGGCTGGGAGGAGTGGGGAGTGGGGAGTGATTCTATGGGATTTCTTTTGGGGGTGACAAAAATATTTTGGAATTAAATTAAATGTGGTAGTTTCACATTAGTGAATGTACCACATGCCACCCAATTGTTCACTTTAAAATGGTTAGCTAGGGCCAGGCGAGGTGGTGCACACCTGTGATTGCAGCACTTTGGGAAGCTGAGGCAGGCGGATCACCAGGTCAAGAGATTAAGACCATCCTGGCCAACATGGTGAAACCTCGTCTCTCCTAAAAATACAAAAATCAGCTGGGCCTGGTGGTGCGCACCTGCAGTCCCAGCTACTCAGGAGGCTGAGGCAAGAGAATCGCTTGAACCCATGAGGCGGAGGTTGCGGTGAGCCGAGATGACACCACTGCACTCTACCCTGGGCAACAGAGTGAGATTCTGCCTCAAAAAAGAAAAAAAAGGTTAGCTATGTGTTATATGAATTTCACCTGAATTTGAAGGAATAACTTGAGGGCTAAAAAGCTAGCGAGCAGAGCCTTAACTGTATTTCAGTATTTTCATACATCCACAATAGCATTGCAGAAAACCATGTGTCAGAATCATAGCAACTGAGCGCAGTAACTACTTATGAGCAGCTGGTTTGTGTACCTCATCCTTTCACACGGAAAGTAAAAGGATTTAGTGTGAATGGTGCGGTTTGGATATTATTATTATAACCTAATTTGTGGTTTTTTGAGGTTTTAGTTTGTTTTTGGTAGAGACAGGGTTTCACTCTGTTGCCCAGGCTGCTCTCGAACTCCTGACCTCAAGCGATCCTCCTGCCTCAGACTCCCAAAGTGCTAGGTTTACAGGCATGAGCCACCACAGCCCGCTCATTAATTTGTGTTTCTGGAAAAGAGTATAACGTAATGGAAAAGCAGGGCTCAATTTAGAGAGACCTGAATTCAAATTCTGCCTTTAGTTCCTATTGGCTGCAGGAGCTTGGAAACGTTGAGCCTCTCTGCGCCTTGCATTTCCTCATCAGGTAAAATGGGGCTGGAGATGCCACATCACTGTCATCACAGGACTGTGTTGGGGACTGTGTGGGACAGCGCAGGTGACATTCACCCGGAAGGTGCCTCAGCGAGGACAGCCATTGCTGCTGTCATTGTCACCATCGTTGTTCCTGTACGGTACAGAAAATCTTTCAGAACCTGGACCCCTGGGAAAATGGGTACATCTTAGTCCATTAGGGCTTCTGTGACAAAGCACCACAGACTGTGTGGCTTACAAAAGATAGAAGTTTCTGGCTGGGCATGGTGGTGCACGCCTGTAATCCCAACTACTTGGGAGGCTGAGGCAGGGGAATCACTTGAACCCAGGAGGTGGAGGTTGTGGTGAGCTGAGATTGTGCATCGCACCCCAGCCTGGACAACAAGAGCAAAACTCCATCTCGTTCATAAGTAAAGAACGGATAGAAGTTTCTTTTTCACAGTTCTGGAGGCTGCATCCTCTTGCAGTGGGAGGGTCGGAGGTCTTGGGGGGCCTCTTCTATAAGGACACTTGTGCACTCATGAGGCCCAACCCCATAACATAATCACCTCCCAAAGTCCCCACCTCCTAATAGCATCACGTTGAGGGGTTAGGATTTCAACTTACAAATTGTGAGGGGACACTTTCAGTTCATCTCAGGGTAACCTTAGAAGTTGCTGTCTCCAGTCTGGGCGTGGTGGCTCACACCTGTAATCCCAGCACTTTGGGAAGCCGAGGCAGGCGGATCACCTGAGGTCAGGAGTTTGAGACCAGTCTGACCAACATGGAGAAACCCCATCTCTACTAAAAATACGAAATTAGCTGGGCATGGTGGCCCATGCCTGTAATCCCAGCTACTCGGGAGGCTGAGGCAGCAGAGGTTGCAGTGAGCTGAGATTACACCATTGCACTCCAGCCTGGGCAACAAGAACGAAACTCTGTCTCAAAAAGAAAAGAAGAAGTAAGAGAAGGAGAAGGAGGAGGAGAGGAGGAAGAAGAAATTGCTGTCTACAATCTAGTGACTTGGAAGTGTACACACTACAGTTACTGAGGGGGCACAGAATGTTTTTGAGAGGTGTTTCTCCCAGCCCGTGCTGGCACAGAGCACACGCAATAGACGCTGGTGACGTGGCTGACGCAGATGCAGCACTTCCTCTCCCTGTCCGTTTTTCACGGTCTCTGTGGACAGGAGCTGAGAAGAGGATGCACGCCATGTTATCGGTACGTTACAAGGTGACAGCTACCATTAAGAGCAAGAGGGCAAACAGAAACACTGCCAACTCCGTGGAATGACTCAGTGGGAGAGCCCCTGGCCCTTCACAATCTACCAAGAGCATAAATCCACAAGAAAAGCTGGGAAATGCAATTTGTTTTGCAGACATTGCTGTTAAGTGGTTACTTTTTTTTCAGACAGTCCAACTCTGTCACCTGGTCTGGGTGCAGTGGCACAGTCTTGGCTCACTGCAACCTCTGCCTCTTGGGCTCAAGCCATCCTCCCACCTCAGCCTCCCAAGTAGCTTGGGTTACAGGCACACCCCACCACACCACACCTGGCTAATTTTTGTGATTTTGTAGAGAAACGGGTTTCATCATGTTGCCCAGGCTTGTCTCAAACTCATGAGCTCAAGCAATCCACCTGCCTCAGCCTCCCAAACTGCTGTGATTACAGGTGTGAGCCACCACACCCAGCCTGTTAAATGGTTACTTACAGAGAGAAGAATTGCATAACTGAGTTAACTTTCAATGTGCAGATAAACTCACCTTTGGAGGCATGGGGTGGGGGTACCTTATTCCCCACTGAGGTATTGCTGGGGCCCTGTGTCAGTGACATTGATTGAGATATCAAATGACCCTATGTGATAAGAGATAGGAGTTTTCTCCCTCTGGTCACACTGAAATAAAAGCACCCCCCACATTTAATATGAATCATTTCTCTAAGCATAAAACATCTCTATCCTGGTCCACAAGCATAGGCGTGTGCGCACACACATGCACGCACGCCCACATGCATACTCACCATGTGGAAGGAAGAAGACGGTGTTTATGTGAGTTATTTTTCTAATTCTGAAAGTAACCCATGTCAATCACAGAAAAATCAAGAGAGGAGGCTGGGCGTGGTGGCTGACGCCTGTAATCTCAGCACTTTGGGAGGACGAGTGGGGTGGATTGCTTGAGTTCGGAGTTCGAGACCAGCCTGGGCAATGTAATGAAATGCCATATCTACAAAAATACAACAACAAAAATTAGCAGGGCATGGTGGCAAGTGCCTGTAGTCCCAGCTACTCAGGAGGCTGAGGTACAGGAATTGCCTGAGCCTGGGAAGTGGAGGCTGCAGTGAGCCAAGATCGCACCACTGCCCTCCAACCTGGGCAACAGAGCACGACTCTGTCTCAAAAAAAAAAGGGGGGCCGGGCGCGGTGGCTCAAGCCTGTAATCCCAGCACTTTGGGAGGCCAAGGCGGGTGGATCACGAGGTCAAGAGATCGAGACCATCCTGGTCAACATGGTGAAACCCCGTCTCTACTAAAGATACAAAAAATTAGCTGGGCATGGTGGCGCGTGCCTGTAATCCCAGCTACTCAGGAGGCTGAGGCAGGAGAATTGCCTGAACCCAGGAGGCGGAGGTTGCGGTGAGCCGAGATTGCGCCATTGCACTCCAGCCTGGGTAACAAGAGCGAAACTCCGTCTCAAAAAAAAAAAAAAGGGAAAGAAAGGAAGAAATGCAAAGTAAGGAAGAAAGAAAAAAAAAGAAAAGAGGCCGGGCACAGTGGCTCACACCTGTAATCCCAGCATTTTGAGAGGCCGAGGCAGGTGGATCATGAGGTCAGGAATTCAAGACCAGCCTGGCCAAAATGGTGAAACTCCATCTCTAATAAAAATACAAAACTTAGCCGGGCATGGCGCTGGGCACCTGAAATCCCAGCTACTAAGAAGGCCAAGGCAGAGAACTGCTTGAACCCGGAAGGTGGAGGTTGCAGTGAGCCAAGATCACACCACTGCCCTCCAGCCTGGGCAAGAGAGCGAGACTCTGTCGAAAACAAATAAACAAAGAAACAGAGGAAGAGTGAAGTGTAAGAAAGAAAGCAACACTCCCATAACGCTCCAGGGCCAGCCGTTCTTCCTTAACATTTAACTCAGGGTCTTCTGGTGTTTGGGGAATGCATTTTAACACAGCTGCCATCACACGCTGTGCACACGTTGAATTCCACGGTCGGATTCACGTATAGGTGAGGATGTTAATCTGACATATGTTTTTAAAATAATATACGGTGGCCGGGCGCGGTGGCTCACGCCTGTAATCCCAGCACTTTGGGAGGCCAAGGTGGGTGGATCACGAGGTCAAGAGATCGAGACCATCCTGGTCAACATGGTGAAACCCCGTCTCTACTAAAAATACAAAACATTAGCTGGGCATGGTGGCGCGTGCCTGCAGTCCCAGCTATTCAGGAGGCTGAGGCAGGAGAATTGCCTGAACCCAGGAGGCGGAGGTTGCGGTGAGCCGAGATCGAGCCATTGCACTCCAGCCTGGGTAACAAGAACGAAACTCCATCTCAAAAAAAATAAAATAAAATAAAATAATACACGGCAAGGCCACTGGCAACCCAAAACCCAGGTGGGGAAGGAAAGGAGAGTGTGGGAAACTGCCGTTTTCTTCCTCAGCGTCATTTCCTACAGGGCTGACACTATCTTATTCAGACCTTGGTCCAGTACCAGATGGAACTGCTAGGTCACTGTTTCCTACATTCCTGAATGGGGAAAAGATACAATGTCTGATCAAAGGGCCGCCAACCTTGCTGGCAGATCCAGTCACAGGTCTCCTCTGCAGGCTCTCGCCCTTCACGCAGAGAAATCTGCCTGGTTGAGGGTTTAATTTTGTAATCACCTAGTTCTAGAGTCCAGCCAGCAGGTGCCAAAGTCAGTGCTTCTCAAACTCTGGTGCATAAGAATCACCCAGGGGCCAGGCATGGTGGCTCACGCCTGTGATCCCAGCACTTTGGGAGGCCGAGGCGGGCGGATCACCTGAGGTCAGGAATTTGAGACCAGCCTGGCCAACATAGTGAAACCCTGTCTCTACTAAAAGTATAAAAGCTAGCAGGGCTTGGTGGGACGTGCCTGTAGTCTCAGCTACTGGGGAGGCTGAGGCAAGAGACTCGCTTGAACCCAGGCAGTGGAGGGTGCAGTGAGCCAAGATCATGCCACTGCACTCCAGCCTGGGTGTCAGAGTAAGACTCCATGTAAAAAAAAAAAAAAAAAATCACCCAGGGAGTGATCGTAGAATTTCCAAGAAAAAGTAGAGATTCCGGCTGGGCACGGCGGCTCATGCCTGTAATCCCAGCACTTTGGCAAGCTGAGGTGGGAAGATCACCTGAGGTCAGGAGTTCGAGACCAGCTTGACTAACATGGTGAAACTTTGTTTCTATTAAAAACACAAAAATTAGCTGAGCGTAGTGGCAGACGCCTGTAATCCCAGCTACTCGGGGTGAGGAGGGAGAATCGCTTGAACCCAGGAGTCAGAGGTTGCAGTGAGCCTAGATCTTGCATTGCACACCAGCCTGGGCTACAGAGTGAGACTCCGTAATTGGAAAAAAAAAAAAAAAGGTGGAGATTCTATGGCACAGAGTCTGATTACTAGCTCTAGCGTGGGGCTTGGAGAGCTGCCTTTCCTATCGATTCTCCTCGCTCTGCCCCCAAGCTGATGGCAGTTTTCGCATTGAGAAATTCTGGCCTGGAAACTGTCTGCGATCCAAGTAAAGCTGGCACTTGTCATTGTGGTTTATTGAGACATCAGCACGGATTCGGTAAGCCTGCAACCTGCCTCAGTTGGGCTGATACAAACACCAAGTGCACCTGACTTGGGGAGAGAAATGCTGCTGGAAAATAAGAGTGAGGAGCTAAGTTATGCAGCAACCTCAGAACTTAAGAACAGGAAGCTGCCCACAGACCTCCTTGGGACGAAGGAGGGTAGAGGAGGACCAATACTGTGTTCTTCGGGGTTTTTTGTTTTTGTTTTCCAGACAGAGTCTCGCTCTTTCCCCCAGGCTGGAGTGCAGTGGTATCACCTCGGCTCACTGCAACCTCCACCTCCTGGGTTCAAGGGGTTCTCCCTCCTCAGCCTCCTGAGTAGCTGCGTAGCCACAGGTACGGGTGTGACCTGGCTCATTTTTGTATTTTTAGTAGAGATGGTTTCGCCATGGTGGCCAGGCTGGTTTTGAACTCCTGACTTCAGGTGATCCACCCACCTCAGCCTCCCAAAGTGCTGGGATTACAGGCATAAGCCATCGAGCCTGAGAACCAGCATTTAGCAAACACCTACCATAAGGACAGAAACTGGCTACTAAAGGGGAAAAGGCTCATAGGTGGTTTTCTTTTTGCCAGCACAGTGCTGGGAAGTTTGGAACATCTGAATGTTAGGGCACACATTCTCCAATTACACGAGGCTCCCAAACTCCCTATGTTATTACATGAAATCCCCATCCGCTTGGGCCTCCTGTTGGTACCTCAACATTCAACTTCAAGCACCGACATTCAACTTCAATTCGCACACGTTCAAAGCCAAACGGCAGCGTCAGAATTGGAACCCTGGCCTCTCGGTTGCTAACGCCTTGTTTTTGCCATGTTGCTTCTTCTTTTTTTTTTTTTTTTTTTGAGATGGAGTCTTGTTCTCCAGGCTGGAGTCCAGTGATGTGGTCTCGGTTCACTGCAACCTCCAACTCCTGAGTTCAAGCGATTCTCCCACCTCAGCCTCTTGAGTAGCTGGGACTACAGCACACCTGGCTCATTTTTTTGTTATTTTTAGTAGAAACAGGGTTTCACTATGTTGGCCAGGCTGGTCTCGAACTCCTGACCTCGCGATCCACCCGCCTCGGCTTCCCAAGTGCTGGGATTACAGGTGTGAGCCACCGTGCCCAGCCTCCATTTGGTTCTTGAAGAGAAAGGATGAAAGTATAAATAATGTTCGGTTAGATGGGGAAGATTCCAGGCTGGGCAAGTTTGAAATAACCCCAAACTCAGTACCATTTATCGTGTTTCTGTCTATGCCAGGTGCTGACTTCTTCCCAGGGATCATTTGGTTTCTTACCTTTTCTTTGAGATAAAGTCTTGCCCTGTCACCCAGGTTGGAGTACAGTGGCATTATCTCGGCTCACTGCAACCTCCACCTCCCGGGTTCAAGCAATTCTCTGTCTCAGCTTCCCAAGTAGCTGGGATTCTAGGTGCCTGCCACCCGGCCTACCTAATTTTTGTATTTTTAGTAGAGGCACGGTTTCACCATGTTCGCCAGGCTGGTCTCGAACACCTGACGTCAGGTGACCTGCCTGCCTTGGCCTCCCAAACTGCTGCGATTACAGGCATGAGCCACCACACCTGGCAACCAGTGATCATTTATAATTCAGGTAAGGACGTTTCACGAGTGAAGCTACGAATCAGGAATGTTAAGTCCTTTGCTCAAGGTCACATAGCTAGTAAGGGGCAGAACTGGATCCCCCAAAATGTTAACTGTCCTAATTTCTTTGATTATTGAATTTAATCCTGTGGCGGGGCTCAGGACACACCACCCCAAAATATGACTGTGGGAGGCCAGAATATGCCAACCCGAAATATACTTCTCAGGCGTATTTTGAGCTGGTTATTCTGAGAAACTGCAGACACAGGAGTAGCTCTGAAAAGCTGTCCTTTTGTGAAATAAATTTACATCTATGAAGGAAATCTACATTAGTCAAACTATCTGTATCAGGAAGTGGGCTGCTCCAGACAGCTTCTATTACCTGAGAGAATTTTTTTAGAGCTGAAGTTGCGCTCTGTCGCCCAGGCTGGAGTGTAGCGGCTACTCACAGGCACGATCATCACACACCACAGTCTCGAACTTGTAGCCTCAAACAGTCCTCCGGCTTCAGCCGCCCTAGGAGCTGGGACTACAGGCACATGCCACCGAGCCTGGCTCCGGAGGCTGTTTATCTGTGTAACAAGACAGCTTTATTCACCAGACATTTCCCCCCATCACCCTCCCATGACTTGTGTCAAGGCCCCCTGAGAAACCCCAAGCCCCCCATGCCTTTCTGTAGCTCAGGGTGCTATAGAAGCTTCGATCATCTGACCCTTCTTCGAGACTCCTGTTTTATGGGACTCCCGTGTGTATGCATGTTCATTCAAATGATTTTTCTCCTGTTAGTTCATCTCATGTCAGTTTAGTTCGTAGCCCAGCCAAGCCAAAGAACTCGGAAGGGTGGAGGGAAGCCATTTTCCCCTCTGCTACACCTGATACAAGAGAATTAAAATCAGGTGCATCGGATCAGGCGTGGGGGCTCATGCCTGTAGTCCCAGCACTTTGGGAGGCCAGGGCCAACGGATCACTTGGGGTCGGGAGCTTGAGACCAGCTTGGTCAACATGGCAAAACTCTGTCTCTCCTAAAAATACAAAAATAGCCTGGACTGGTGTGTGCCTGTAGTCTCAGCTACTTGGGAGGCTGAGGCAGGAAAATTGATTCAACCTGGGAGGCGGAGATTGCCGTGAGCCAAGATCACACCACTGCACTCCAGCCTGGATGACAGAGCCAGGCTCCCTCTCATGCAACAATAACAAGAAAACATATGCATTAGATAGCAAAGGCATTCGGTCCTATTCTCACAGTTGGAGAGAATGGTTCCATTGATACAGCTTTCTTTATCCATATTGTTGTTAATGTCTTTGAACAATTAACCACATTTTGCAGTTTCCCCACGTGCAACAAGCAGGTTTGCTGGAAAGGTTTCAAAGGTTCATTCCAGGCTGGTCGTGGTGGCTCATACCTATAATCCCAACGTTTGGGAGGCCAAGGCAGGGGATGAACCCAACAGTTCAAGAGCAGCTTGGACAACATCGACAAAACCCCCATCTCTACAAAATAAAAAATTAGCCGGATGTAGTCCACATGCCTGTGGTCCCAGCTACTCAGGAGGCTGAGGTTGGAGGATTGCTTGCGCCCCATAGGTCTAGGCTGCAGTGAGCTCTGATTGTACAACTGCACTCCAGCCTGGGTGACAGAGTGAGACTCTGTCTCAAAAAAAAGGTTTTATTCCAGCTTCAGCTCCAGCATTCTGTGAGTCTCCCACAGCAGCAAACTCAAACACCATGAAGGCCAGGTAAGAAACTGAGTGAGGCGCCCCTAACTGTGCAATAGGGAGCAGTGGGAAATGGGGCAAAGAGGAGATGCGGCCTGTCTCTAGGCATACTCACATTCAAACCTTTCCAAAACCCTGTGCTCATCCCAGCAGTTCCTGGCTGCAGGCTGCAAGCCTGCAACACTGTGTCCTCAAAGCACAGTCCTTCAATCAGCACCCGGGAACTGCTTAGAGAAGCAAAAGCTATGGACTTGCAGCTCTGGGGCTGGGACCAGCTCTGTGTTTTCACAAGCCTACCAGGTGGCGGTAATGCAGCCGAAGTCCCAGCAACACCTGGGGAACTTCTTCTGCCTCCAGTAAGGGCTCAGGCTTCAGAAAGTCTTGAAGTTCTTCAAGTGTGTTTTTTTTTGGATGGATTCTCGCTCTGTCGCCCAGGCTGGAGTGCAATGGTGTGATCTCAGCTCTGCCTCCTGGGCTCAAGCAACTCTCCTGCCTCAGCCTCCCAAGTAGCTGGGATTACAGGTGCCTGCCACCGCACCTGGCTAATTTTTGTATTTTTAGTAGAGACAGAGTTTCACCATGTTGGCCAGGCCAGTCTCGAACACCTGATCTCAAGTGATCTGCCCACTTAAGCCTCCCTAAGTGCTGGGATTAGAGGCGTGAGCCACTGCGTCTGACCCGTTTGCTCTTTTCTTCCACGTGGAAACAGGTACCCTGGCTCTCCAAGGATGTTCCCTGGCCACGGTACGTCAAGGCCGCCTGGTCTCCCGTTCTCCCTGAAATCCTAAATACCTGTTGAGTGGATTTATTTCGTGCGTTCCTGCTTTCTTGGCTGCTTTATTTTCCATGGGATTGTGTTTTATAAGCTTAACACTTCCTACCCTTCAAAGGGTTTCCACAGCCATCGTCTCCAGTGCTTTTGTCTAACACTCCACGATACAGATACAGCAGTGCTGTTCCCTTCTATGTGCACGTGAGGAAATTGAATCACAGAAAGGTGGAGCGCCTAAGGTCACAGAGCAAGTCAGAGCCAATTTAGGACTAAAGCCCTCCCATCCAGACCCTCGGTCCTATTCTAATACGTTTATTATACAATTAGTTACATTTAATGATAACTAATTTACATTAGTTACATTTCATTAATGCTAATTTAAATGTAACTAATTTACATTTAAACTTTGGAATTTTCTTATCCCCACTTTACAGATGAGAAAACTAAGTTTTCCTAGAACATGATTCCAGAGCTGCTCGCATCCCAGCCCCCGGCATGCCTGTTTAAAATACAGATTCCCAGGCAGGCACGGTGGCTCATGCCTGAAATTCCAGCACTTTGGGAGGCCTAGGTGGGCGGATCAGTTGAGGTCAGGGACTTCGAGACCAGCCTGGCCAACATGGTGAAACCCTGTCTCTACTAAAAATACAAAACTTAGCCAGGCGTGGGGGCAGGTGCCTGTAATCCCAGCTATTTGGGAAGCTGAGGCAGGAGAATCACTTGAACCTGGAAGGCAGAGGTTGCAGTGAGCAGAGACTGCACCACTGCACTCCAGCCTGGGCGACAAGAGCAAGACTCCATCTCCAAAATAAAATAAAATACCTATCTTGGAGGGCTATAAGGACTGATTAAGATAATGTAATGATCATCAAATGCTAAGCTCAGAGGCAGGCACATAGCTATCTGCACTAAATGGAAAGAAAGTTTATTTACTTCCTCTTAACAACTTAATTCACATTAGCTCTTACCATTTTCAGTTCTTTATGTTTCATTTTGACAAATCCTATTTATCCTTCAAGGACCAGTTCAAATGCCAAATTCTCTGTGAGAGCTTCACTGATAAAATGAGTCATTCATTCATTCATTCATTCATTCTTTTTGAGACGGAGTTTCGCTCTCGTTACCCAGGCTGGAGTGCAATGGCGCGATCTCGGCTCACCACAACCTCCACCTCCGGGGTTCAGGCAATTCTCCTGCCTCAGCCTCCTGAGTAGCTGGGATTACAGGCATGCGCCACCATGCCCAGCTAATTTTTTGTATTTTTAGTAGAGCCGGGGTTTCACCATGTTGACCAGGATGGTCTCGATCTCTTGACCTTGTGATCCACCCGCCTCAGCCTCCCAAAGTGCTGGGATTACAGGTGTGAGCCACCACGCCCGGCCCAACAAGCCCTTTAAAATGTATTATAGGGCCGGGAGTGGTGGCTCATGCCTGTAATCCCAGCACTCTGGGAAGCTGAGGCACGTGGATCACTGGAGTCCAGGAGTTCAAGACCAGCCTGGCCAACTTGGTGAAACCCTGTCTCTACTAAAAATACAAAAATTAGCCAGGCATGGTGGCACACACCTATAATCCCAGCTACTTGGGTGACTGACGCATGATAATTGCTTGAACCTGGGAGGAGGTTGTAGTGAGCTCAGATTGAGCTGAGATTGAGCCACTGCATTCCAGCCTGGGTGACAGAGCAAGACTCTGAAAAAAAAAAAAAAAATGAAAGGCCCATTTAAACAAGATTTACTAAGTGCCTAGCACCTGCCTGGGTCCTTCATATGCATGACCTCATTTAACAGTAGGCACTGCCATTATCCCCATCTTACAAATTAAGCTTTTGAAACCCAGAGAGCCTAAATGATTTTTCCAAGGGTCACAGCAGGCAAACAGATGTCTGCACATGTGCTCTTCACCACAATTTTAAAAGACTTCCCCTAAAAGTCTTTTTATTTTTATTTACTTATTTATATATTTTAAAAATCGAGATGGGTGTTGATACATTGCCCAGACTGGTCTTGAACCTCTGAGCTCAAGTGATCCTCCTGCCTTAGCCTCCCAAATGCTGGGATTATAGGTGCAACCTACCATGCCCAGCCATGAAAGTTGCTTTTACACGCCACTTTAGCATATTTTTTTTCTAAAAGTCATTTTTTAAAATGTTGTTTTTGTAAACTTGGCATAGTTCCTAGGACTCAGTAGGTGCTAAATAAATGTGCCAAATGAATGAATGAATGAACAGAAATGAATTTTGTAGGACCACTGATGTGAAAGGGCTCCAGCATAATCCCTCAAGCTGTATTTAAAAACGGGGGAGCTGGGCTTAGTGGTTCACACCTGTAGTCCCATTACTTGGGAGACTGAGGTGGGAGGAATGGTGGAGCCAGGGGTTCAAGAAGAGCCTGGCCAACATAGCAAGGCTCTGTCTCTAAATTTGAAAAGGCAGGTGGGGGAAGAATTCTTAAAATGTGTTTTTACAGACACTTGCTTTTTCTCTCTTGAAGTCTATTGAGCCTGAAAATACACACACGTTAGTTAGCTGAAGGCTCCAGTTGGAAATATCGTGCCTACTTAGAATCTGACTTGTTTTGCTTTCATTGTGAAAGGAACTGCCACTTCAGTCTCTGAATTCTCCACATCTCAGTTGACTCATCAGTAAATGAGGATCATCGTCCCACGTCACGGGGTTGCAGTGGAGACTGAATGCAGTAACACAGCCCAAGTGCTTCATGCAGCGCGTGGCACACGAGAAGTTGCCAATTATGTTCGTGATTGTTATTATTCTTTTATTGTCGCTATTTGTAGGGAAAGGCACAGATATAAGAATTATTTTTGCTGGGCGCATTGGCTCACACCTGTAATCCCAGCACTTTGGGAGGCTGAGGTGGGCAGATCACTTGAGGTCAGGAGTTCAAGACCGGCCTGGCCAACATCATGAATCCCAGTCTACTAAAAATACAAAAATTAGCCAGGCTTGGTGGCAGGTGCCTACTTGGGATTTCTCCAACATGGAGAAGCCTCATCTCTACTAAAATACAAAAATCAGCCGGGCATGGTGGTGCAGGCCTGTAGTCCCAGCTACTCAGGAGGCTGAAGCAGGAGAATCGCTTGAACCCGGGAGGCGGAGATTGCGGTGAGCCGAGATCGCGCCACTGCATTGTAACCTGGGACGGAGCAAAACTCTCTTAAAAAAAATTATTCTTATGTCACACTTATGCAAAAGGAGAAGCCTCTGTAGTTAGGTTGTAAATACAAATAAAGACTGAGAGGTAGCAATGCCACCTGCATACACTCCCTAAAACGTCAATGCCACATGTATCTGTACAGTTTGCATTTGTCTTTGAAAGACATTATGATTTTTCTAAAAATACTGTAATTATGTTTCATTTCCTTTTATAATTATAGGTTGCTTAAGCTGCTATCAAAGTATTCCTTGAGCACCAGCTTTGTCTGATTAGAAGCGGGGGCCTGTAAAGACGGCTAATGAAAAGGCCTTACAATGATGCGGGGCTCCAGAGTTCACACAGGGACGTCGCACACATTCCCTTTGCCCCTCAGCCGCCTCGTGTCCCCTGTGTGGGGCCGGCACTATCACTGCCACCTGACAAAGTTGAGGTGATGTGCCCAGTCATCTAGTCATTTATTTATTTGCTTATTTTGGGTTTTGCCTTTTTTTTTTTTTTTTTGAGACAGAGTCTGGCTCTATTCCCCAGGCCGGAGTGCAGTGGCACAACCTCACCTCACTGCAGCCTCTGCCTCCTGGGTTCAAGTGATTCTCCTGCCTCAGCCTCCCAAGTAGCTGGGACTACAGGCATGCAGCACCATGCCTGGCTGATTTTTGTATTTTTAGTAGAGATGAGGCTTCTCCATGTTGCCCAGGATGGTCTCGAACTCCTGACCTCAGGCGATCCGCCTGTGTTGGCCTCCCAAAGCGCTAGGATTACAGGCATGAGTCACCATGCCTGGTCTAGTCATCTGTTTATTATTTTTATTTTTCGGAGATAGTGTTTCGCTCTGTCGCCCAGGCTGGAGTGGAGTGGCGGAGACTCGGCTCACTGCAACCTCTCCCTCCCAGAGTCAAGCAATTCTCCTCCCTCAGCCTCCCAAGTAGCTGGGAATACAAGTGCCCACCACCACACCCGGCTATTTTTTGTATTTTTAGTAGAGACGGGGTTTCACCATGTTGGTCAGGCTGGTCTTGAACTCCTGGCTTCAAGTGATCTGCCCGCCTCAGCTTCCCAACATGCTGGGATTACAGGCGTGAGCCCATGGTGCCTGGTCCATCATCTATTTAGTAGCAGAAGGTGGGCTTGGCTTCCAGACTAAGCCCTGTGGCAAGAACTGACACTAGGATTCCAATCCATGCTCAGATCCTTAGTAACCAAGTCGCTGGTGTGAAGTTGGCAGAATCAAAATGGAGTCACTAAGGCTAAGAAAACTCTGGCTAGACATGGTGGCTCATGCCAGCAATCCAACACTTTGGGAAGCCAGGTGGGAGGACTGCTAGAGCCCAGGAGTTTGAGACCAGCCTGGGCAACACAGCCTAATGTGGTCTCTACAAAAAATTACCCGGGCATGAGGAGGGGTGGGCACCTGTACTCCCAGCTGCTTGGAAGGCTGACGTGGGAGGGTCCTCTGAGCCTGGGATGTTGAGGCAGCAGAGAGCTATGGGAGGGTCCTCTGAGCCTGGGATGTTGAGGCAGCAGAGAGCTATGATTGCATCACTGCACTCCAGCCTGGGCCACAGAGCGAGACCGTGTCTCAAAAACAAAAAAAAGCTAAGAAAACTGATAGCGCAGGAGAAGGCCATGAAGAGCGGGTTCTCAGGCTTGTACGCCCGATAATGAAAAAGACTACGAAAACAACCTTGCTCGAAGGCTATCACAACCTTACACAAACAATATTTCTGCAAGGACATCTGCCCAGCAACTGCCTGCCCAACCTCAGGCTGGTGTCACCCTTGTTATTGATCTTTGTAGCCAAAGATAATCATCTTAAAGCAATTATACAAACCTCTTCATTTTTCATTTAGAAACCTTTGTCTTCCTTACTTCCCTGAATGTGCGCATAGTTTACCGTGACACACGTACTCCGTTTCCGACGGTCCAGTTCCAAGCGAACGTCTCTTCTGGACGGCCTCTCACATAGCGGGAAATGCTATGTGAGAAGAGACTGTCTCCCCAGTAAAAACAGATTTGGGGAGACTTCAATTCAAGACGTGGTAACAAGGACTGTATTTATCCTCCAGCTTTAAATAACTGGGGAAAAAAAAGAAACGACTGTTTCCAAACATGGAACAGCAGACAGCAAGGGCGGTGATTCCTGAGAGGATAAAGAAGTCACTCCAGCCTTTGCTCCTCATCTGGAAATCCCTTCCTTCAAAGCCGCCTTCATGCCACCGGCACTGTGAATGGCCCCCACTTCCCTGCTGGACGGAGTCTCTGAATGTCTCCAGCGAAGCCTCTCTTCAACTTGTCCCATTCTCTGTCGCCCAACATGGCTGTTGGTGCCTCAGGGCCAGGACTCTGGAGCACAGGAGGGCATCTCCCATCACCGTATGTCAGAACCAACACTTCACAGAGCAGTGCTCATAAAATGTTTCCTGGAAGGAAGGAGTGATGATGCTTTCCATGCCATTTGTCATTAAAAGGAAAAACAGGCCGGGTGCAGTGGCTCACGCTTGTAATCCCAGCACTTTGGTAGGCCGAGGTGGGTGGATCACCTGAGGTCAGGAGTTTGAGACCAGCCTGGCCAACATGACGAAACCCCATCTCTACTAAAAATACAAAAATTAGTGGGGCGTGGTGCTGCACACTTGTAATCCCAGCTCCTTGGGAGGCTGAGGCACGAGAATCACTTGAACCCGGGAGGCGGAGGATGCAAACAGCCAAGACTGTGTCACTGTACTCTAGCCTGGGCAACAGAGTAAGACTCCTTCTCAAAAAAAAAAAAAAAGGAAAAACAATTACTATAAAAAAAAGAGTGAAATTAATCTTAGAGTCTTCACGGTCCCCCTTACTATTTTTGTTTTGCAGCTTAAATAAATGGGTCTTTGGATAAGCCACCCGACTGATGAGAGGAAGAGCTGGCTTTCTTCTGACATAGTTGTTGCGTTGTGGTAAGAACAGTGACAGAACAGACACATCCTCAGGGGAATACAGGTTGTAAAAGCCACATTCTTGGCACATCAAAGGTATTTGAGAGGGACAGAAAGAGTAAGGCGATTCTTTCCAACAACTAACAGTCGGGAAAAACGGCGCTGTTTAAACTTGGATACCCCTCTTTTTAAGAAAAAGAGGATCATAAGGCTAAAACAGTTTTTTTTTAATTGAGAAAGTTCGTTTTAAAGACTTTTGAGGAAAAGAAAGGAAGCCTCCAAATGACTTTGGCATTACCAAGTGACACCATCACTACCGCGTTTTCTGATTCTCTGTGACACTTAAGATCCGCTGTTCCCTTGTTTTACTTGCCCCTTTGAAAGTGAGCACAGGAAAACCTGGACTTCGGATTCCCTGAGGGATTCCAAGAACCGTCACGCAGCAGGGGCTCTGGAAATGCACCCTGAAAGAACTCAGACAACAGGAGACCCTCCTCAGCCCCAGGACTGCTATTTGCACTCCGTGGAGCAGCCTGTGTTTTAAAGGACAGATCCAGATACTTTTAAAAATCATTATTTTTCTTAAAAAATTTTTCTGGGGCCAGGCGCAGTGGCTCACACCTGTAATCCCAGCACTTTGGGAGGCTGAGGTGGGCAGATCATTAGGTCAGGAGTCCGAGACCGGCCTGGCCAACATAGTGCAACCCTGTCTCTACGAAAAATACAAAAATTAGCTGGGCATGGTGGCAGGTGCCTGTAATCTCAGCTACTTGGGAGGCTGAGGCAGAGAATTGCTTGAACTCAGGGGGTGGAGGTTGCAGTGAGCCGAGATTGCACCACTGCACTCTAGTCTGGGCAACAGAGCACAACTCTGTCTCAAAAAAAAATTTTGTAGAGGCAGGGGTCTCGCCATGTCGCCTAGGCTGGTCTCCAGCTCCCAGGCTCAAGCGATCCTCCCACCTTGGCCTCCCCAAATGCTGCAATTATAAGTGTGAACCAATGAACCTGGCTCAGATACTTTCTTACCAGTGTCCGGCTGAAATTTCACAGAGAGGAAGGGGAAATCAAAGACAAAAATGAACAAACGAACCGAGGTGGGGTTGGGCCTGTCTGGAAGACAGAAAGGAGGCCATCCGCCCTATAGCTGGTGTCCAGGGAAACAAAACCATTTTGGATTCTCATTTCTTTATTATTATATTTTCAGACAAAGTCTTGCTCTGTCACTCAGGCTGGAGTGCACTGGCATGACGCTGGCTCACTGCAACCTCCACCTCCTGGGTTCAAGGAATTCTCCTGCCTCAGCCTTCCAAGCAGCTGGGATTACGGGCACGTGCCACCACGCCTGGCTAATTTCTGTATTTTTAGTAGGGATGAAGTTTTGCCGTGTTGGTCAGGCTGGTCTCGGACTACGGGCTTCAGGTGATCCGCCCACCTTGGCTTCTCAAAGTGCTGTGATTACAGATGTGAGCCACTGCGCCGCACCTGGTTTTTCTTTAAAGCGTTGAAAGTTTCCGCACAATGACTCAGAGAACACAGTCAGTGCAGACAGCCCCTTCCTCCTGGAAGGCTGTTTCCTCCCAGGCACCTCCTGTCCATCTAGGGCCAACGCCAGTCTACCTTCCCACGCACTATCTCCGATCTTAACGCTTAGCCACGCTTGCATCACATCTTTTTCTTTCTTCCTTTATTTGGTGAGGGAAACGCTGTGTCCCCTGACACCCACAGCTGTCCCTCCCGCCTCTGAGATAACCAGTCTCCTGAATTTGGAGTTAATCATCCCAACCTTTCCATAAACAGTATGTAAGCATTTGCAGATCTTTAAAAAGTCAGAGAAACTGTTTCATTTGGTATGAATCCTTCTGTAACTTTCTTTTTCACTCAGCACCATTCCTTCATACCGTTACATGTGGTCCTGGTCGATTCATGGCACAACACCGTGAGCCAGCGAGTCTTCCTACCTATCCAACTCTGTTACCTACCTTCCCCATGAGACGGTCAGCTCCGTGAGCGCAAAGATGACTTTGTAGCATGAACAGGATGCAGCATGTAATGTAACCTGAAAAATGGGTTAATTCGGTCCAAGAGTTAGTCAAAGCTGTACAGTATACATTCAAATGTGACACAATTGTTTGCTCATTCTTCCATGGATGACACTTTCATTACTCCGATGTTTTGCTTATTTATTTATTTAGAGACAGAGTCTTGCTCTGTTGCCCAGGCTGGAGTGCAGTGGCACGATCTGGATTCACTGCAACCTCCACCTTCTGGGTTCAAGCGAGTCTTGTGCATCAGCCACCCAAGTAGCTGGAATCACAGGCACGTGCCATCACGCCCGGCTAATTTTTGTATTTTGTTAATACGGGCAGGGTTTCGCCACATTGGCCAGGCTGGCATTCTGCTAATTTAATCAGTACTTTTGCAAGAATACTTCCCATGTCCCCGTTGCACACGTAGGACAGAATTTTTATGTACCCAATGACGGAGTAGCTGAGTAATAGGCCACTATGTGCAGCTTCAAATCTGTTAACTATTACTGTCTGCTTTGTAAACCGGTTATACTGAGAGTAAGTAAAAACTCTGACCTCAGAACCAGGGCACTCAAATCCTTTCAAAACTTTTTTCCACATAAAAACCAGGTATGTGTCTGTTTTGATACATTGAGAATTTCTACCTCTTTCTTTTTGCTGGCTGTTGGTGTCCTATTGTCAGAAGTCACCTTACCTTTGCAAATCAGCTTCCTGTAGGTGGATGTTAGGTTATGCTCCGAAATATCATGTGTTCAGCGTGTTTGCATGTTCCGAACATATTATTTTATTGGGTGGATGTATCAAAATTACTCACATGTATTTATAAAATAACTGCATAATATGGCTGGGGGTGGTGGCTCACACCTGTAATCCCAGCACCTTGGGAGGCTGAGGTGAGTGGATCATCTGAGGTCAGGAGTTTGAGACCAGCCTGGACAACATGGTGAAACCCCATCTCTACAAAAAATACAAAAATTAGCTGGGCGTGATGGCACGTGCCTGTGATTCCAGCTACTTGGGTGGCTGAGGTAGGAGAATCACTTGAACCCGGGAGGCAGAGGTTGATTGCGCCATTGCACTACAGCCTGGGCGACAGAGCGAGACGTTGTCTCAGAAACAACAGCAACAACAAAAAACCCTGCATAATGTAAACGTTTTATTTTTCTTAGGAAATTTCCCAAGAATTAAAATTTTGGTCAGTGTATTAACAAGTTTTGTGCTTCTTATGTGTTGCCAAAAACATTATTATAATCTCGATTGCCTCTTGCCTGGAAAACTGCTTCATTTCAGTATTGTATGCATGTTGGTTGTTTTTTCCATTTTTTTTTTTTTTTTTTTTTTTTTTTGAGACGGAGTTTCACTCTTGTTACCCAGGCTGGAGTGCAATGGCGCGATCTCGGCTCACCGCAACCTCCGCCTCCTGGGTTCAGGCAATTCTCCTGCCTCAGCCTCCTGAGTAGCTGGGATTACAGGCACGCGCCACCATGCCCAGCTAATTTTTTGCATTTTTAGTAGAGATGGGGTTTCACCATGTTGGCCAGGATGGTCTGGATCTCTTGACCTCGTGATCCACCCGCCTCAGCCTCCCAAAGTGCTGGGATTACAGGCTTGAGCCACTGCACCCGGCCGGTTTTTCCATTTTTGTTTTTTTCAGACTAGGTCCCACTATGTTGCCCAAGCTGGTCTCCAATTCTTGGCCTCAAGTGACCCTCTTTCCTTGGCCTCCCAGAGTGCTGGGATTACAGATATGAGCCACGGTGCCCAGGCTTTATGCACTGATTTTGCGGACTTGACTCTACGTCTCCACATAGGCAATGCTGTGTTATTTTCTGTAACCCTGGAACCTGGCACATGCTATGTACACAATTAAAAGAAAAAAATGGAGGCCAGGCACAGTGGCTCACACCTGTAATCCCAGCACTTTGGGAGGTCGAGGTGGGTGGATCACTTGAGGTCAGGAGTTTGAGACTAGCCTGGCCAACACGGTAAAACCTTTTCTCTACTAAAAATACAAAAATTAGCTGGGCTTGGTGGTGTGTGCCTGTAGCCCCAGTTACCTGAGTGGTTGAGGCAGGAGAAGTGCTTGAACCTGGGAGGCGGAGATTGTAGTGAGCTGAGATCATGTCACTGCACTCCAGCCTGTATACAGAGCAAGACTCTATCGCCAAAAAAAAAAAAAAAAAAAAGGATGGGCGTGGCAGTGAACACCTATAGACCAAACTACTCATGAAACTGATGCAGGAGGATCACTTGGGCCTCAGAGTTCGAGGCTGCAGGTGAGTATGACCACACCACTGCGCCCCAGCCTGGGCAACAGAATGAGACTCTGTCACTGAAAAAGAAAGAAAAAACGGTTCTCAGAAGAGAAATGGGTATCAGTCTACTATAAAGATGGGCCCCCAGGTATTAGAACAGGTCGCCTCAAGCCAAAGCTGGTTAGGGACCCAGAGCTGGTGGTGAGGGCAAGGCTGTGATTCCTCGGGTTACCTGGGGCCACCTGGGCCTGCCTGCTCATCCGTTCCTGCTGCAGGCAGTCAGCTGGCTGGGCTGCCCCTGCCCCTGCCCCTGCCCCTGCCCCTGACTGGGGAGTGTGGGGCAGGGAAACCAGCCAAGGCAGAGCCAGGAGCCAGGAGCCAGCCTCATCTGCTTGCTGCAGGTCTGAGACAGCTGCTGGGTGTGAGACCAGGATGGATCTCACAGCTCACAGGCATGTAGTCACAGGGGGTTTGAGGGAGCAAGCCACCTGGGCGACACTTGCCCAGGACGTGCGCTCTAGCCGTGTGGCTTTGGGAAACTGAAAGATCTTCAAGTGAGGAGATTATTGTGAATTACCTGCATGGGACAATGTAATCACAGGGATTTTTATGAAGGGAACAAGAAGATCAAAGTCAGAAGAAGGAGAGGCAGCCAGGCAGAGGTTGGAGTGATACACTTTCAAGATAAAGGGGCCACAAGCCAAGGAATGCGGGAAGCCTCTAGAACATGGAAAAGCCAATGGAAGTAAGTTCTCCCTTGGAGCCTCCAGAAGGAACACATTCCCGACAACACCTTGGTTTTAGACTTCTGACCTCCAGAAGAGGAAGAAAATAAATCTGTGTTATTTATTTTAGAGATGGAGTCTGGCTCTGTTGCCAAGCTGGAGTACGGTGGTGCCACCTTGGCTCACTGCAACCTCTGACTCCCTGCTTCAAGCAATTCTCCCGCCTCATCCTCCTGAGTGGCTGGGAATACGGTCACGTGCCACCATGCCCAGCTGATTTTTATATTTTTAGTAGAGACGGGGTTTCAACATGTTAGCCAGGATGGTTTCGATCTCCCGACCTTGTGATCCACCTGCCTTGGCCCCCCAAAGTGCCTTTACTTTCAAAGTGCTGGGATTACAGGCTGAGCCACCATGTCCAGCTTAAATCTGTGTTATTCTAAATGACTAAGTTCGTAGTAATTTGTTATAGGAAATGACACCCTCTAAGCCCCAGAGACCTCTTCTGCAAAGTGGAGATGCTAATAGAACATATTTCATATAGCTGCTTTGTGATTTACACACATTAAGGTATTTGAAAGGTTTAGAAGTGTGCCTGGAAAATAGCAAGCATTTAACAAACACTTGGGCAGGTCCCTCGAGGTCTCTGGACTGAGACCTCCAAGATCAGGAAGGGCTCCTCCTGAGTGCGTGTTCTCAGGGGCTGCGGCTGCCTTTGGTCTCCCTGGACCAGCAGATCCTTCTGCTGCCCTCCTCTTTAGCAGGCGCCTGAAGCCGTCATGGAAGGTGCCATGATGGGTAACTTTCCGCATCACGGGGGAGCACTGTGTCCTGAACCCCTGACGCAGTATTCCCAGGGCATCAGGGGAAGCTATCAGGTTCGTTGGAGTGGAGAAGAAAGCCCTCTAGCTCCTGACTTTTCTGCAGAGCAGCCAGGGAAGCAAAAAGAGACATCCACCTTTCAGAAGGTCAGGGAAGATGAATCGGCTCTGTAATAGAATAGAGATTTCCCATATTCAAAGCTTACACACAGGCCTGGCGTGGTGGCTCACATCTTTAATTTAGCACTTTGGGAGGCTGAGGCAGGTGGATCACCTGAGGTCAGGAGTTTGAGACCATCCTGGCCAACATGGTGAACCCTGTCTCTACTAAAAGTACAAAAATTAGCTGGGTGTGGTGGTGGGCACCTGTAATTCCAGCTACTCCAAAGGCTGAGGCAGAATTGCTTGAACCCGGGAGGCAGATGTTGCAGTGAGCTGAGATCACGCCACGGCATGCCAGCCTGAGTAACAAGAGAGAGACTCTGTCTCAAAAAAAGCTTACATACATATATATGATATATGCACACGTGCACACACACACGCAAGGATATCTGTGCATGTACGTGCACACACACGCATGCTCCCAACAGTGCCAGGGTCTAGACAGAACTGTGTAATCTGTTTTTCAGACGAAGAAACGAAAACTGGCTGGGCGTGGTAGCTCATGCCTGTAATCCCAGCACTTTGGGAGGCTGAGGTGGGCTGATCACCTGAGGTCAGGAGTTTGAGACCGGCCTGACCAATATGGTGAAACCCATTAGCTGGGTGTGGTGACGGGCACCTGTAGTCCCAGCTACTCGGGAGGCTGAGACAGGAGAATTGCTTGAACTCAGGAGGCAGAGGTTGCAGTGAGCTGAGATCGTGCCACTGCACTCCAGCCTAGGCGACAGAGTGAGACTCAGTCTTAAAAAAAAAAAAGGAAAAAAAAACCCTAAAACTTAAGAGGGGAAAAGGCTTGCTCAAGGCCATCCTGTTGGCACCCAGTCAGGGCCATAGCCCAGGTTGCCTCCCCCGCATCTTGGTTCAGCAGCCCTGGGGGTGGGTGATCCCAGCAGTGGGGGTCCGGTTTGCCTCCTGCACTGCCGTCCAGCAGGGCTGCCCCTCCTCATTCCCTCCTCCCCTGCTAACTGGTTGCAGGCACAAATAGGATTATATTTATACCAATACCAATTGGATGAGATATCAGTTGTTTTTGAACATCCTCTCTTCAGCCAGAAGGAAAGAGAATGGCTTCTGTGATTCTCACCTTTTCTCATTGTACTTTTGGTAGAGTGGGGTCAGTTTTTTTATTTTTTATTTTTTTGAGAATGAGTCTCACTCTGTAGCTCAGGCTGAAGAGCAGTGGTGCAGTCCCAACTCACAGCAACCTCCACCTCCTAGATTCAAGCAATTCTTGATTCACCTGCCTTAGCCTCCAGAGTAGCTAGGATTACAGGCGTGTGCCACCAGATCTGGCTAATTTGTGTATTTTTTTTGTTTTTTTAGAAACAGGCTCTCGCTATGTTGCCCAGGCTGGAGTGCAGTGGCTATTCACAGGCGCGATCCCACTACTCATCAGCATGGGAGTTTTGACCTGTTCCGTTTCCGACCTGGGCCGGTTCACCCCTCCTTAGGCAACCTGGTGGTCTCCCGCTCCTGGGAGGTCACCATATTGGTGCTGAACTTAGTGCGGACACCCGGTCAGCATAGCGCACCACAGCCCTGAACTCCTGTTCTCAAGCGATCCTCCAGCCTCGGCTCCCGAGTAGCTGGGACTACAGGCACGTGCCACCACGCCTGGCTAATTTGTGTATTTTTAGTAGAGATGGGGTTTCACCACGTTGGCCAGGCTCAAACTCCTGACCAAGTGATCCGCCCGCCTCAGCCTCCCAAAGTGCTGGGATTACGGGTGTGAGCCACCTCGCCTGGCCATGGGGTCGGGTTTTAAAGATGTTGAGGGGCCACTGTGCATATCTCTGCAAAGACCATGAGAGGGGCAGACACAGGCCATACCTCACAAGCTCAACATCTGGTCATGGCCTGAGCACCAGAACTGGCCAGAGGGGACACAGGTGCGGATGCAATATGGAGGGAACAGGGAGAGTGGCTTGTGCAGGCGGTGCCCCAGGAATGAGGGAGAGGCTAAGGCAGTGAGAAAGGCACGGCCTGATGGCCTAGCAGGACTCAGCGGTAGAGGCCAGGCCAGGATCCAGCCCATTTCCATCTAAGCTCCTAACCTTTTTTTTTTTTTCTTAACTTTAATATCCACATATTGCTTTAAGAAAAAAAATCAAAATGTGCAAATGTAATTTTTCAAAGGACAGTCTGTGACTACCCACGTCAGAATCACCTGGGCGAATCTGCACAGAATCCTTGGAATCCGCAGACTCCACCTGACCTGCTAACTCAGAATCTCTGAGAGCAGGGTGAAGGTTTGCATTGTTAACACTCAAGTTTCCCTGGGGGAAACAGGGGAGGGACAGCATGGGGAAATAGGTGGGGAGCTGGGGAGAGAGAGCATGGGGGAAAATGCCAGATACAGGTGATGGGGAGGAAATCACACTGCCATGTGTGTACCTATGCAACAATCTTGCATGTTCTTCACATGTACCCCAAAACCTAAAATGCAATAAAAAAACAAAAGAAAAAAAGAAAAAAAGGAAAGAAAGAAAAAAGGAAGAAATCAAGAGAGCTACACACTACACCACGGTACATCATATTCAAATTGTTCAAAAACAGTGATAAAGTAAAAATCTTAAAAGACAAAGAAAAAACATTCATTATGTATGAAGGAGCAAAGATGAGGATGATACAAATTTCTCATGAGAAACAATGAGAACCAGAAGAGTGGAAGAGCATGAAGTAATGAAAAAGCCAAACCAGAATTTTATATCTAATGGAATGTCTTTCAAAAACCAGGGCAAAATAAAGACTTCTCCTATAGACAAGAGCTGAAAGAACGGATCCACAGCAGACCCACACTGCTAGAAATGCTAACAGCAACAGCAAAGCCTGCCAGGTGGAGGAAAATGGTGCCCAATGGAAATATGAATCTACACAAAGAAATGAAGACTGCGGAAAATTTTATCTTCATGTTTAAATATATATTTTTATTTAAATCTGCTTAAAAGTTAACTTACTATTTTAGCAAAAATAATAACATTGCAGTGTGGGGAAAAAAAACAAAAATTAGCTGAGTGTGGTGGCACGTGCCATAGTCCCAGCTACTCAGGAGGCTGAGGCAGGAGAATCACTTGAACTCAAGATGTGGAGGTCGCAATGAGCTGAGATCATGCCACTGCACTCCAGCCTGGCAACAGAGCAAGAGTCTTTCTAAAAAAACCCCCAAAACAAAACCCCCCCCAGAACCCAGACTTATTTGACTTGTAGTTCTGGAGGCTGAAACATCCGAGAGCCTGGTGCTGACATCCGGCAAGAAGCTCCGTGCAGCAATATCCCACGCTGCCACACCACATGGTGAGCAAGTGTGCACGCAGGACGGAAAAAATGGAGGCTGCACCTGTTGTATCGGACTGAGCACAGAGAGTCCACACCAAGACAAAAGTCTGCCAAATTGCAGGGTTTATTGCCGGCGACCACGGAGGACTCACGTCTCTCCAACCCGTGGCCCCGAAAGAAGGGCGACAAGACCTTTTATACCCACAAACCCACCTTGGGAGTGGGGTGAGGACTGGAGATGGGAATGAAAGCTGTCAATCACCTCCTGGGCTGAGCCGAGGTGGAGGGGGGCTCCGGGCCAGGGGACTTTTGTCATTCCAATTGCCACTTAAGTGGTTTACAGAGGTTAAGATAAACATTAGCTTATACATTATTTGGACAGGTGTGGGGTCCACAGATTTTTCAGTTGCTGGGCGCCAGGATGGAATTATCCGGGGGTGCTTACTCTGGCCATTACCGGTAAACAAAGGCCAGCAATTCTGATAGTTACAGATAAGAGAAGGCATGCAGCTTTACCTGTAAACTCAGCGGTTTACAGAAGCCAAGGTTAGCAGTCACTGTGAGGAGAATGGAAAGAGTTTTGTCCTTTATAAAATGGCAGTGTACAGGTTCTAACTAGCTATACCACACACCCATCCTTCTGCCAGAAGTTGGCTCCCTGGAACACTAACCCGCTCTTGCAATAACAGCATTAATTCATTGAAGGCAGGGCCCTCACGACCTAATCACCTCTCAAAGCTCCCACCCACCTCTTAATACCATCACTTTTATATTTCGAAATAAGTTTTGGAGGGGACATTTGAACCATAGCACATGCCATTCACCTGTTTGAAGTTACAACTAAATGTTTTTTAGTATATGCATAGATTTATGCAACCACCACCTCAATCAACTGTAGAACATTTCATCACCGTGAAGAAAGCTCCATACCCACTGGCTGTCACTCCCCATTCCTCCCTCCCTCCGGCCCCGGACAACCACTGATCTATTGTCTGTGTCTGTAGATCTATCAATTCTGGACATTTCATATAAAAGGAATCCTGCAAAAAGAACCCCAAAAAACAAAAAACACTCAAGTTTGAGACCCACAGGTTAAGTCTGGGAAAAGCAAAGACTCAGAAATTTGGCAGGGACTAATGGGTCTGCTCGGGGTATCTGCTCTGGGCTCGGCTCCTCTGGGGCATCATGACAACAAGGAGGAGCAGGCACTGCCCCAGCCAGGGTGTGTCTGAGCTCCAGGAATCCTGGCTTGAAGGGAGCATTCTCTGAGTAGAGGTGATGTGTTATCAGGGTGTCAGCATTTCTCAGCCTGACTCATGGAAGGGAGTGACTTTACTGTTAGGGCCTGAGGGGAAATAAGGAACTTCTAGAATGGTTTCATTTTTATTTTTAAACCCACAGCTCACCCTTGGGCCTTGGGCCAGACCCGATGTGCCAGGACCTAACACTGGCTTGACCCTCTCTTCTCCCCCAGGCCACGGTGTGACCTGACTTTGGAAGCAGAGCGTGGCTGGGGGTGTTTTTGAAGAACCCGGAGCAGACTGGGCCCAAAGGCTCTGGGCACATCTGTCAAGGTAGCACTCCCCAGCGGGCCAGAGGGTGGCAGATGCAATGCCATGGGGGAGACTGAAACCCCTTGCTGGGGCCAAAAGGCTGTTCCCCCAGAGAGAAGAGGTAAATAAATGATACTCTCTCGCTTTCAGTTGATGGCAAACTTCTTACTGGCCCAGCAGGCTGAGAAACATTTCTGCTTGTCTCTGTTTTAGTAATAATGTAAGCAAAAGCAGTGATATTTTGCCCTTTCTCCCTCTCCACTGCCCTGAGACAGCAGTTTCAGGCTTCCTCTCCTAAAAGCAGTTACGATACAAAAAAAAAAAAAAAAAAAAGTGAAAAAAAAGTTATAAGCCATTAAGAATGCTCTGGGTCAGGTGCAGTGGCTCATGCTCGTAATCCCAGCCCTTTGGGAGGGATTTCTCTTCTTGGAAAGCTTCCCAAAGTGGTGGAAAAATGGTGTAGCCACTTTGGAAAATAGTCTGGCAGTTCCTCAGAAGGCTACACATGAAATCATCTATAACCCAGCAATTCCACTCCCAAAATGTACACCTAAGAAACGAAAACCAGCAGGGCACAGGGGCTCACGCCTGTAATCTCAACACCTGGGGAGGCCCAGGCTGGCAGATCACCTTAGGTCAGGAGTTCATGACTAGACGGGCAAACATGGCGAGACCCCATCTCTACTAAAAATACAAAAATTAGCTGGGCGTGGAGATGCACACCTGTAATCCCAGCTACTTGGGAGGCTGAGGTAGGAGACTCGACCTGTAATCCCAGCTACTTGGGAGGCTGAGGTGGGAGAATCGACCTGTAATCCCGGCTACTTGGGAGGCTGAGGTGGGAGAATCGACCTGTAATCCCGGCTACTTGGGAGGCTGAGGTGGGAGAATCGACCTGTAATCCCAGCTACTTGGGAGGCTGAGGTGGGAGAATCGCCTGAACCCAGGAGGCCGAGGTTGCAATGAGCTGAGATTGTGCCACTGCACTCCAGCCTGAGCGACAGAGCGAGACTCCATTTCAAAACAAACAAAAAAAATTAAAACATCCACACAAAAAGTATGTACACAAATTTCACAGCAGCATTATTCATAATAGTCAAAAAGAGGAAACAACCCAAATGTCCATCAACAGAGAGAAAAATGAAGTCTGTCCATACAATGAAATACTATTTGGCACTAAAAAGAAATGAAATACTGTCCCATGACTTGAGGGAGAAAAAAACAAGAAATGAAATATTCATATATGATACAACATGGAAAAACCTTGGAAATATTATGGCAAATGAAAGAAGCTGGTCAGAGGCCCACTTACTGTATGATTCCATTTCTACGAAACGTGCAGAAGGGGCCGATCTACAGGAACAGGAAGTAGATTAGTGGCTGTCAGGGTTTGGGGAGATGGGGAGTGACTGCTGATGGGTAGGGGTCTTATTTCTGGGGTGATGAAAATGTTCTAAAATTATAATGATGGTTACACAATTCTGCAAATATATCAAAAAACATTAAAATGTACACTTTAGGCCTGGTGTGGTGACTCCGGCCTATAATCCCAGCACTTTTGGAGGCTGAGGTGGGAGGATCCCTTGAGCCCAGGAGTTTGAGACCAGTCTGGGCAACATGGTGAGAACCCGTATCTACAAAAAATTAAAAAATTAGGCTTGTGTGGTGGTGCATGCCTATAATGCCAGCTACGGAGGAGGCTGAGGTGGGAGGATCGTGCCACTGTACTCTCAGCCTGGGGGACCCTATCTCAAAAATAAACAAAAAGGTACACTTCAAATGAGTCAACTGTATATGAACTGTATGTCAATAAAGGTAAGATTTTTGTTTTTAAGAGTAAAGGGAGGTAGGGAAGTAGGTGATGGGTAGTGCTAGCAGGGTACTGAGCAAGGAGACTTACCCCGTCCAGCACTCAGTTTCACCTCTCATTTTAGTTTATTTTTCAAAAGAACTCTGTGTTGAAGTATAACCAGGGGTCTCCTGGAGCTGGCTCAATTCAACGTGCAAGAACCAATCATATGTCTCTTTGCCCAACTCAGAATTGACACCACATGGGTAGCATGTAATCAGCCATGATAGAAATATTTACACCACAGGAATTGGCAAATGCTATAATTCAGGACTTTTTAAAAAATTATTTTTTTGAGAGTTAAACATTTACCAGCTTATCCCTGGGGATAACACACAGAGAAAAGTTCGTGTATCAGAAGTGAATGGCTTGATGAATTTTCACAAACTGAACTGACCTTTGTGACCAGCAACCAAAGAAAGTGTCTTCACCCCAAAACCCTTTCTCTAGTGTCTTCTAGTGGTTACACAAAGATAACAATTGTTCTTTTTTTTTTTTAATATGGAGTTTTACTTTTGTTGCCCAGGCTGGAGTGCAATGGTGCAATCTTGGCTCACTGCAACCTCTGCCTCTCAGGTTCAAGCGATTCTCCTGCCTCAGCCTCTCCAGCAGCTGGGATTACAGGTGCCCACCACCATGCCTGGCTAATTTTTTTATTTCTGGTAGAGACAGGGTTTCACCATGTTGGCCAGGCTAGTATCGAACTCCACACAACTCGGCTTGCCAAAGTGCTGGGATTACAGACATAAGCTACTGCACCTGGTCTGTTTGGACATGTAATTGCACAGATTGCTTATTTTTCCACATTAAGAGGAATCATAGAGTGAATTCTTTTGAGTCTGGCTTCTTGCATGCAATATTATGAAATTCATCCATGTCGCTGCACGTGGTTATAGAGTGCTCATTCTCATTACTGAATACATGGTGTGAACAGTCCCCAATTTATATATATTTCACTGTGGGTAGATATTCAGGTAACTCACAGGTTTTACTGTTGTAAACAGGACTGCTCCAGACATTCTCGTGCATGTCTTTGGCCAATGTATGTCACATTTCCACTGGTGAATCAACGGGTAACAGGACACAAGTGTGTTCAGCCTGAGTAGCTATGTAGTCGACTTCACTTTGACTGTTCCTGTTCTCTGCCTCCTGCCCCACACCCTCAACTTCCCTCTCCTTGCAAGCAAGCAGGGTCACTGCCCTGGCATCTTCCACTCTGGTGCAGACCAGACTGGGCCTGGGTTTTGAGTGGGAAAGTAAACCCGAGGCCACTGGAACTAGTCGACGGGCAACCCTGGGGGCACTGCTGTTCCTTCATCTTCAGAGTTCATGAAAGGAGCTTCAGATAGGGCAGTCATTGGTAATCATAAAAGGAGCTTCAGACAGGGAAGTCACTGGTAATCGGAGGTGGAGCCAGCCAGGGTTTTTAAGTGCTTCCAGCTGAGCAGGAACCAGGTTTGCATATTCAGACAATGTATTCTTGTGAATATGTTTGCTGGCTTAATGCACCATAAAAAGAGGCCCATTGTCAAGCAGCCTGTTTCCTGGGTGGGAGTCAGCAATATGCGGCGTAAGTGGGTAGAGCTACTGTGGCTCAGAGGCTCCCAGGCTTGGGCCCTCGGCTGGGGGTGGGTGCTGCCCATGCCTTTGAAAGGAGAACTCCCAGGTCTCCACCCCTTTCAACAGCGGACACTCTGCTCGTTATTTTTGGCTGGTTTCTTGTGTTCACTCGTTCAAGAAATATTTTGTGATCACCAACCGCAGGTCAAGAACGGAGGAGGTTTATTTCTCTGATTTCTTGTCACCGGGGAGGTGAGTTTTCCCAGTTCCAGGCACTTTATTGTTTTCATTGTGCACATGGCGATCAGTGTGGGAGTTCTCATTTCGAAGTGGTGAGTGCCAATGATGACTATTCTCTGCTACTTCATGTTAAGCACCCGGACAAGCATGTTACACCCACCGTCACATCAATGATTTCATTTATCACACTAACTCTGTAATACTAACACTACTATTATCCCGTTCGGGCAAAGGAAAAAAGCTGAGGCTTGAAGAGGTTAAGGCTCAATGCATTGCTTTGATTTCAAAGTCCAAACTCAGACCCTCCCCTGACCCTCTCCCTCAGGCCTAGGTAACAATGGCTGTGGCTGGCTCCACCAGGCTACCAAGTGCCACCCTTAGGGATGAACAAAAGCTGTGCTGCAGGTGATGGAAGGTTCCAGGCCCTGCATCCGGTTCATACTGCACAGAGAAGCCCGTGGCTGGGCATGGGACAATGTGCATTTAGCTAGTCACACAGCACTGGGAGAGTCGTAGAGCACTGTGCCACCTTCCAAACTCCCAAGCTAAGTGTCACATCTAAAGGAAGCTTGAGGCTCGGAGCTGAAGCCACGTGCCTGAGGTTGGAGATGACCTTTCACACGCAGTCGTCTCAATAAACGTCTGTTGTGCGCATTTGCAGGTAAGCGGCCAAAGCGGGTGAACTGGGTCTGACAAACTCCAACTTCTGTGTGCTTTTCTCTTTTCAGAGGCAGTGTCTTGCTCGGTTGCCTAGGATGGAGTGCAGTGGTGTGATCACGGCCGACTACTGCTTTGCCTTCCTAGGCTCCAGCAATCCTCCCACCTCAGCCTCCTGAGTAGCTGGGATCACAGGTGTGCACCACCACATCAGCTAATTCAAAAAATTTTCCACAGAGACAAGGTCTCACCATGTTGCCCAGGCTAGTCTCAAATGCTGGGCCCAAGTGACCCTCCTGCCTCAGCTTCCCAAAGTGCTGGGATTACAGGCGTGAGCCACTATACCCAGTGCCTGCATTTTCACTGCATCTTCACACAGCAGGAAGACAGACGTAGTTCTGTAAGTACTGAGCCCAGGATGAGGGTTCTCTCCACCTTTAGAAGGGGCCCCGTATGGATTCCAGGTAATTCTCCCTTGCAGTGTCAGTTCCAGATTCTCAGGGACTTCAAGGAGGCCCAGGAGTGACCCGAGTCCTCTGGGGATGCAGGGGTCACGCAGGGACGCTGGCTAAATGCATTCTCGAGCCCTTCCTGAGTTGGAATCTGCAGGCACTGGGGACCTCAGGTGATGCTGCCGACATGTGAAAACATGGCCCTAATATATTTTGGGCCAGTGTACATGTGACACATTTGCCATCTTGTGCCCTCAAATTTTCTGAGCGATAGTTTTAAATGCTGTTGAAGTGTGAAGCCAAATAATGCTTTTCCCCTGGCGGTTTTGCAGGTCAAAGTTTTGGCCTCTAAGCCTCAGACTAGGGTTTGCTGTGTGGTAAGATTTTGCAAAACAGCTGTTTATCTGAGCTTTAATTCCTGTTTTCAAGAGCTCAACTGTTTTTGTATGGGCTGCTATGCTCACGCATAGACACACACACTCCGCTTTCTTCTGTCACTCACATTCGACCTGCACCAGGTCACCGTGTGCCACCTCAACCTCTGACTCCCAGTGCATGGCAGCTGTCCATAAAAGCTTGCAAGAAATGCTCACTGTGGGCCTGCTGGCAAACGCCTGAATTTCCGAATCTGGTTCACCCCCGCTGGTGCTGACCTCATGGGAGAGGGCTGGAGCAGGCCAGCTTTGACCAGCAGCAGCCAAGAGGCAGCACAGGGTTGTGGTCAGGAGCCTCATGGCTGAATCCTGATGTCAGGACTCAAAATTCTGGCCTCCACCCTTCATGAGTGACTTGACTTTTCAGCCGCTCTAAGCATCAGTTTCCTAATCTGTAAATGGGGGAAGTAATCATTCCTACCTCACAGTGCTGCTCAAAGAACTGCAATCGTGCTGCTAAAGTGCTTGGATGGTGCTCAGCACCCGTGGAGGCCTCAGTAGGATGAGCTGCCGGCGGTCCACAGATCTGCCTCCATGGAGTGTGGGGACCTTGCTCCTTAGTACAGGTGACTTTGGGGCTGGTCCTGCCTGCCTTCAGTCTGCTGTTTCCTTCTCCTGTCCGTTCCAGCTGTTGCAGGGATGCCATGCCATCCCAGCAGCTTTGCAGGAACTCAAATCTGTGCAGGCCCGGAGGATGAGCTCCGCCCCTTTCTCCAGGCAGCTCCGACAGTCATTGTTACTTACCCGTCTCTCTGCGCTTCTCAGGGACAGAATACGGGGCTGTCTTTTGCAACCAAAGGCCTGGCACTGCCTAGACACAAATGGAATGCTTGTGGAATATGCGAGCCTCAGGTGCGCAGGAGTAAGGTGACCGAATTTAGTGGACTTCAGCTCCATCCCAGGCAGCTGGCTAGAGAGGCCAGGCCTTTGTTGGGGGGACACACTCTCAGACACCCCTGCTAGAGATGTGAGCCCATTCACTCCAAACTAACCACATGGCACATAACGGGAGAACCAAAGATGTCCATGGGGTTGGAGAAGAACATATGGGGGGCAAAGCAGAACAGGCTGAATAACTTCAGTAGTGATCACTGCCACCACGACCACTGCACCGCTGCTGCACACACATCCTAAGAATGGGGAAGATTAGGTCTTAAGCCTGACAGTATCCAGTGGTGGGCTAGGCTGGGCATGGTGGCTCATGCCTGTAATCTGGGCACTTTGGAAGGTTCAGGTGGGAAGATGTGAGCCCAGGACTTTGAGACCAGACTAGGCAACCAAGTGAGACCCTGTCTACAAAAAAGAAAAAAAACAAATGGGAGAAGTGGGTATAGGGTTAGGGGAGAGGAGAAAAAAAGAGGGTGTGGGGAGTAGGGGGCTGTGGCTGAGGCCACAAGGACCTGGGTTCACACGGCTGCCCATCACTCACTGTGGGAATGTGCCTAAAGATGCACTGCGCCTTGCCAGACTAAACGCATGTAAAGAAAACATGGGTCCAAGCACAGGAAGCCTCAAAGGACCTGAGGTGGAGAGACGGGGGTAAGCTTCTAGTTCCTGGCCTTACCAGGGAGGTTGGGCTGTCGGGGGGCTGGTGGAGAAGGGAGAGGCTGCTTTCAAGAGCATCAGAGGGTGCTGGAGGGGGTCACTGGTTCCAAACAGACACCATTCCAGGCTTAAAATCACATACAACCGATGAACATTTTATCATCAGGTAGAAAGCTGGGTTCACCTCTCCCTGGATGATCCAGGTCACTACGTTAGCTTTTCCCAGAAATATCCCAATAGAAAGCCACCGGCTTCCAGGCCCAAGCCCATTTTCCCTGGTAGCACGGTGTTTAAAGGGGTTTGTCTTGGACTGTGAGCAGGCATTGCATCTACCAACATTTTTTTTTTTTGAGATGGAGTCTTGCTTTGTCATCTAGGCTGGAGTGCAGTGGTGATTATCTTGGCTTGCCGCAGCCTCTGCCTCCCAGGTTCAAACGATTCTCCCACCTCAGCATCCCGAGTAGCTGGGATTACAGGCATGCGTCATCACACCCAGCTAATTTTTATTTTATTTTTTTTATTTTTATTTTTTGAGACAGAGTTTCACTCTTGTTACCCAGGCTGGAGTGCAATGGCGCGATCTCGGCTCACCACAACCGCCGCCTCCTGGGTTCAGGGAATTCTCCTGCCTCAGCCTCCTGAGTAGCTGGGATTACAGGCACGCGCCACCATGCCCAGCTAATTTTTGTATTTTTAGTAGAGATGGGGTTTCACCGTATTGACCAGGATGGTCTCGATCTCTTGACCTCGTGATCCACCCGCCTCGGCCTCCCAAAGTGCTGGGATTACAGGCTTGAGCCACCGCGCCCGGCCACACCCAGCTAATTTTTGTATTTTTAGTAGAGATGGGGTTTCACCATGTTGGCCAGGCTGGTCTTAAACTCCTGACGTTGGGTGATCTGCCTGCCTTGGCCTCCCAAAGTGCTGGGAACACAGGCATGAGCCACCACGCCTAGCCATGTTTACCACCTTTCATGAAAGACAATAGAAGGAAATGCCGAGACCAGCACTCAGGACCCTCCATGCCGCAGTTTTGGCCTGCTTTCCACTGCTGCGGTCCTCTGCGGCTAGAACTGCATAACAGTGTCTTCTGCATGGTGGGAATCCCGAGGATGGCCTTGGAGCCAGAACCACCTGTGTGCAATCCTGCCTGAGTGATTTATAAGCCACACATCTCTTGTGTGTGAATGAATGTCTCCGAGCCTCACTTGTAAAGCTGAGGGCTTCACACCTCTCCTGGGCTTGCAGAGGATTCGGGCGGGTGATGCAGGCAGACTGCCTGGGCCAGGTCTGCTCCACCACGTGGCAGCACTAGCCGTGACAGAAGCAAACACATGACGCTCAGTCTATGTGCTGTCCACACGGCAACACGTAGGTCCTGTGCCCCTCCACCTCTTCCTGCCCGGTTCACTCTGACAGGTGGACCTGGTGGAGGGAGGACAGGGAGGGGCTGAAGGCCTGCAGTCTGTAAGCTGGGACAAGTGCTACGTATTTGTACGTATCCAGAGTGAGCTCTGATACAGGTTGGAGTGACCTGTGTTATCCAAATGCCCAAAGCCAGATGAAGCCTTGATTCTCTCCTGTCAGCAGGGTAGTGAACAACTCACAAAATGGCCTGATTTCAGATGTTTGGGATCAACTGAGAATATGTTTATTTAAAAGCAATCTTAAATATTAAAAAAAGTAGAAATTAACACATACAGTACTGAAAACGGTCACATTAAACACATGTGGAGCGACAAGTGTACTGATGTTTGGTGGTAACACCCAGATGAGAATTCGGCATTGGACTAGTGGCACTATAGGATTCCTATACAACACGTTGAAGTTCTAGGCAATAAAAAAATAAATAGCAATTGCTGTTCAACAGTAAAATAAGACACACACTATTTGCAGAACGTAACTTTCCCCTCTGGGGGAAAAAGAACTAATTTGCTATTTTTTTTCATAAGGTTCCGTATCTCCAAAATACTATATAATGTACAAAACTGTAGATAGTGGCTTGCTGAGTTTAAGATCAAGATCACACTTAAACTCAACAAGATCATCAAAAGTATTTCTACCGAGTTTTCCTATGTCCCACAGTAAGCTGGGTTAGAGAGAACTCAAATTCCTGATGAAAACAAAACCAAACAAAAAAACTAGGAAAAAAAAGATATTAAAAATGCAGTGTAAGTTGCTGCAAAAGGGGAAAAAGAATAGACACTAACTCCATATAACGTTAGACATGCTACTTTTGTGTTTTTTTTTTTTTTTTTTTTTTTTTAAACCAGTTTATTTTGAGATTAGTGAAAATAGTCTAGGCCACAAAAATGAATAGCTCTTTAATGCAAGTTAAAATGTGTACATGAATGACTGGGACACTGAGCAACCTCAGATGCTGACTGCCGTCCTGACACCAGTGTGGCTTCAGTACTGAGGCCGCTAATGCTGCCAGTCACACCCCAGCCTGTCACTGGTTCCTCACACTCTCAGTTTGGAATGGAAATTCCCACGTGCCCTGACACTGAGGAAGCAATTGCTTAAAATCACTTTCCAATAACAGCTGATAAAATATTCTGCAGGTTTGTCATGCAAGATTTATTTATTAAGTGGCTATTCAAAGTCTGTATAGCAACCACTTATGCAGAACTACATATTCACTGAGCACTGTAACAATCAGAGAGGGCTTTTCCTAAGGGTTGGGTTGGGAGTTGTGCTTCTGTGAAATTAACATCTCTTACTCATTGCCAAGATTCTCTGCTTAAAAATATTAGTTTTCTGTGCTGTTGCCAAAATAGCAATTTAAGCAAATGTAGTGCCAGAATGACACATGAGCCTCGGACTCAGGGAACAGTTCCACTGACTGTGGAGTAAAACTATTGTATTCTCCAAAATTCAGACTGATGTAAAAGACTGGAATACAATGTTCTTAAGGATCTCATAAACATGGCTGGGATGAAAAGAAAACTGAGAGGAGAGAGTGCTTTTCACAGTGCAGTTCACAGCAGCGTTTGAAACTTGGTTATGAATTGACTTGAAGGTGGGCAGAGCTTACGACTGCACAACTTATTATACTTGGGGTTTAACAAAGAGCAGGGGAAAAGAAATGTTTGGTCTCAGCACGTGGATTCTACAGCAAGAAAACTGTGTGAAGAGTTGACTTCTAAATTCTTCATCTTGAGTAATCTTAAAAGTTTAAATCTGTCCAAGAACAAAACTAAGAAAATAATAATTAAAAATGGATGCAATGGATGCTTCAACATATCTGAGGGATGTGCATTTATAACACAATATGTCCATCCATACTCTTGAGAAAGCCAATGATTAGAAACAAATATTGTTGCAACCTTATAATTTCTGCTTTAATGGCAATCAGGTTTAAAAAATGTACAGTTCCACTTATCCATACTATTCCTTTATAAAAGGCAGATTTCAGGTAAGCTTCTAAATGCATGCATAATGTAGAGGCTAATATTTTCTGGCAGTCCTTGGTTCCTGAAAGTTGAACTTCATATGTATTTTAAACTTTTGTCAAAATAGTCATGAAAGATATGTTACTTTTGCATAATGAGGTAATATATCGGGGCGGGCACTCATAAGACAGTATAAATCCATTTGTCTAAACTTGCATGAGGCTGTGTGCATTGTAAAATGCCACAGAGTTTTGGGTCCGTGAATGTTTTGCTGACAGAATAACACTTACATTTAACTGAGCACTTTTCTGTAATAAATACCGCAGTAGGTTTTCGTAGCTGTAAACTCTGTACACAGATAACTACAGGCTGGTCTGTCATGGAGCTAAAAGTTTCACCTGGAAAACAGAACCCACCTCTTTGCTAATGTTGCATTTTCAGTAACACAATTGAGAATACTGCATTGTTAGGAACAGAGTCAATTCTATGCCTTTCAACGGTTGCTGGGGACCACTTCTATTTGCAAAGCCAGCAGTTCCTAGACTCCTATTTTTGTTTGTTTGCTTGTAAAACAGCATAGAGAGACGTAAGTGCTAGATGCCAAGGATGGCTTTGGCAAACCAGTAAGGTGCACCGGGTCCGAGGCTACCCTCATACTGGTGAAGGCGGAAGACCACAGGATATTTACAATACATACTATATCCCCCCTCCTGAGGTGGCCCTTCCATGAGTTTCTTACTCTGTAACAGCAGCTATATACACACTGTGCCCAGGGTTACATGGAGGCAGCAGTCTTGCATGAAGGATGTGGACAATCATAAGGTTCTGCTTTTCGCTAGTCGGATAGGATATGAACAAAGGACACTGGAAAGACCCCCTTCCTTTCAGGCTGTCCTTCGATGTGCCCAATCTGCAGGGAGAAAAGAGACTGGTCAGGATGGAGGCAGCAGGCAGTGGCCCCATGACAAGCCCAGTCGAGTCTGCCCAGACATGGGGTGGAATCCAGGCTTACTCTTCTTCCCACCCTTTAGTGCACTACAGAGAGCTTAACATAAACGACATAAGGAAATAGCAAACGACAGAACTTCCAGTATACCCAGCATCCTACATGGATCTTGCTGCACCCACACAGCAACCTCGAGGTGGATATTTCTTACAGTTTACAATCTTCATTTTACAGATGATGGGACAGTAGCCCAGAGAGGTGGCATGCTCTCCCAAAGGTGTGGGACTCTCGAGTCCTTGCTCTGAACCAGGGGCCTGCCTTTACAGCTGCGTGACCTCAGACAAACCTTGCTAAGCCTCTTCTCTGTAAAGTGGGGCTAAAAAAAATCCCTTCTTCCCAGGCTTGTGTGATACATTTAAGGAAGAAAAAAAAGCACACGAAAAGGCTGCTATATACTATCACTTGTTTTCCAGTTACCATGGAGGAAGAATACTGTGAAAGTTTGAGACTGATGGTGGCCAATGGCAATTTTACTGTCTGTTGCATTAGCTTGTAAGCCAGTTACCCATGAAAGTTTTTTAATTACCTCAATTCAATCAGTTTAATTGCACTAAAGAGAATCATGCAATGAGCCTTCAACAGAAAAAACAAAATGGGGCACACTGGCTTCAAATACCAAATTGATAGGGAGGAGGGTGGTTTTAAGAGTGGAACAGAATCAACCAGGCCTGCTCAGCTCTTCTGGAGGCCCGTCCACCCACTGCATGTGGTCTTAGCTGGCATCATGCATGTGGGAGGTCAACCAGGCCTGCTCGGCTCTTCTGAAGGCCCGTCCACCCACCGCATGTGGTCTTAGCTGGCATCATGCATGTGGGAGGTCAACCAGGCCTGCTCAGCTCTTCTGGAGGCCCGTCCACCCACCGCATGTGGTCTTAGCTGGCATCATGCATGTGGGAGGTCAACCAGGCCTGCTCAGCTCTTCTGGAGGCCCGTCCACCCACCGCATGTGGTCTTAGCTGGCATCATGCATGTGGGAGGTCAGCCAGGCCTGCTCAGCTCTTCTGAAGGCCCGTCCACCCACCGCATGTGGTCTTAGCTGGCATCATGCATGTGGGAGGTCAACCAGGCCTGCTCAGCTCTTCTGGAGGCCCGTCCACCCACCGCATGTGGTCTTAGCTGGCATCATGCATGTGGGAGGTCAACCAGGCCTGCTCAGCTCTTCTGAAGGCCCGTCCACCCACCACACGTGGTCTTAGCTGGCATCATGCATGTGGGAGGTCAACCAGGCCTGCTCAGCTCTTCTGGAGGCCCGTCCACCCACCGCATGTGGTCTTAGCTGGCATCATGCATGTGGGAGGTCAACCAGGCCTGCTCGGCTCTTCTGAAGGCCCGTCCACCCACCGCACGTGGTCTTAGCTGGCATCATGCATGTGGGAGGTCAACCAGGCCTGCTCAGCTCTTCTGGAGGCCCGTCCACCCACTGCATGTGGTCTTAACTGGCATCATGCATGTGGGAGGTCTCTGTGAATTTCACATCACAGGATGTGTGTGTGGCACTACCTTTGTCTGGCTAGGCATGTAATGGTGGCACATACCAGGTTCCCTAAGAATGATGCTAGGGTTACCCATGACAACTTCCTATTCTCCTCAACAGTCTCTGCTGCAGTCATCAGTTTCTTTGCAAAGAACATGATCACTGCTTGATTATAATATTAAATGATTACGACATGAGTTCTTCGACATCCTTGTGAGGAAGATTAATCATGCCTCATTTTTCAGAGGAAACAGGCTTACAGAAGGACGTGCTTTATCCAAGGGCCAGAGCCAGTAACCTATTCACTGGGAGGGCTTCAGAGCCCCTCTCCTCGTCATGAGACCAAGTGGGCTCTCTGACAGGGTCTATGCCAGGGGCAGGCCCGTCTGCTGACATACGCCCTGGCTGCCCCAGGTTGATCCCTTCAGTCCAGGGTTTCTCACGCTGGTGCTGCCGGCATCCTTGCTTGTGAGGGCTCCCTGAGCACGGCAGGATGTTTACTGGCATCCCTGGCTTCTACCCACCAGGTGTTGGTAGCAACCTCTTCCTTCCTAGGTCCTGACAATCAATGTTTCCAGATATTATAAATGTGCCTGGAGGGCAAAATTGCTCCAGTTGAGTCCAAACAAAATCCCTACAGCTGGGATTAAGAATTTGAGGTCCCTGTCTAGGCTTGAAGAAAACTCAAAGGTGAATGTGTGTCTATGCACATGTGTGTGTGCACACATGTATTTCTGGGCATTCTTAGGTACTGCTGGCTCAGCTGTGAACCTCAGGTCCCTTCCTTGCAGACAGAACTGAGTCCCTCTTGGCAGGAGAGGGCTCAGACTACCAAGGAACGGGAATTTTCACACTGACGTCAGAAAATGATCAACAAGGAAAGCAGAACAGGTGGCTGGTTCACTGTACCTTGGTCTGGCAGTTCCCATCAGAAGACTTACTCCCTGGCAACTGGAAAATCCACAGCTGTGTGGACTGCCCTTGCAGGGGACTTACAGCCTAGGTACCTAGCAGGACCTCTGAGGATGCTGATGTCCTTCCCTCCTGATGCCTGGGCTGCAGGTTTTCATGTAAAAAATATCGTAGATATTTCCATTTAATCTTTTCCTAAAATTACATGAAGAAGGTTTCATGGCCCACTGGACAGAGAGGGAACTGCAGACTGAGGGCTTGTCAACTGCTGAGCCTGCGCAGGAACTCAGGCCTTCTGATTCCCAGCCTGGTGACAGTGTGGGACGTGAGCAGAGCGTACAGCCCGGTGACAGTGTGGGACGTGAGCAGAGCGTACAGCCCGGTGACAGTGTGGGACGTGAGCAGAGCGTACAGCCCGGTGACAGTGTGGGACGTGAGCAGAGCGTACAGGCCGGTGACAGTGTGGGACGTGAGCAGAGCGTACAGCCCGGTGACAGTGTGGGACGTGAGCAGAGCGTACAGCCCGGTGACAGTGTGGGACGTGAGCAGAGCGTACAGCCCGGTGACGGTGTGGGACGTGAGCAGAGCGTACAGGCCGGTGACGGTGTGGGACGTGAGCAGAGCGTACAGGCCGGTGACGGTGTGGGACGTGAGCAGAGCGTACAGCCCGGTGACGGTGTGGGACGTGAGCAGAGCGTACAGCCCGGTGACGGTGTGGGACGTGAGCAGAGCGTACAGCCCGGTGACGGTGTGGGACGTGAGCAGAGCGTACAGCCCGGTGACGGTGTGGGACGTGAGCAGAGCGTACAGCCCGGTGACGGTGTGGGACGTGAGCAGAGCGTACAGCCCGGTGACGGTGTGGGATGTGAGCAGAGCGTACAGGCCGGTGACGGTGTGGGATGTGAGCAGAGCGTACAGGCCGGTGACAGTGTGGGATGTGAGCAGAGCGTACAGGCCGGTGACAGTGTGGGATGTGAGCAGAGCGTACAGGCCGGTGACAGTGTGGGATGTGAGCAGAGCGTACAGGCCGGTGACAGTGTGGGATGTGAGCAGAGCGTACAGGCCGGTGACAGTGTGGGATGTGAGCAGAGCGTACAGGCCGGTGACAGTGTGGGATGTGAGCAGAGCGTACAGGCCGGTGACAGTGTGGGATGTGAGCAGAGCGTACAGGCCGGTGACAGTGTGGGATGTGAGCAGAGCGTACAGGCCGGTGACAGTGTGGGATGTGAGCAGAGCGTACAGGCCGGTGACAGTGTGGGATGTGAGCAGAGCGTACAGGCCGGTGACAGTGTGGGATGTGAGCAGAGCGTACAGGCCGGTGACAGTGTGGGATGTGAGCAGAGCGTACAGGCCGGTGACAGTGTGGGATGTGAGCAGAGCGTACAGGCCGGTGACAGTGTGGGATGTGAGCAGAGCGTACAGGCCGGTGACAGTGTGGGATGTGAGCAGAGCGTACAGGCCGGTGACAGTGTGGGATGTGAGCAGAGCGTACAGGCCGGTGACAGTGTGGGATGTGAGCAGAGCGTACAGGCCGGTGACAGTGTGGGATGTGAGCAGAGCGTACAGGCCGGTGACAGTGTGGGATGTGAGCAGAGCGTACAGGCCGGTGACAGTGTGGGATGTGAGCAGAGCGTACAGGCCGGTGACAGTGTGGGATGTGAGCAGAGCGTACAGGCCGGTGACAGTGTGGGATGTGAGCAGAGCGTACAGGCCGGTGACAGTGTGGGATGTGAGCAGAGCGTACAGGCCGGTGACAGTGTGGGATGTGAGCAGAGCGTACAGGCCGGTGACAGTGTGGGATGTGAGCAGAGCGTACAGGCCGGTGACAGTGTGGGATGTGAGCAGAGCGTACAGGCCGGTGACAGTGTGGGATGTGAGCAGAGCGTACAGGCCGGTGACAGTGTGGGATGTGAGCAGAGCGTACAGGCCGGTGACAGTGTGGGATGTGAGCAGAGCGTACAGGCCGGTGACAGTGTGGGATGTGAGCAGAGCGTACAGGCCGGTGACAGTGTGGGATGTGAGCAGAGCGTACAGGCCGGTGACAGTGTGGGATGTGAGCAGAGCGTACAGGCCGGTGACAGTGTGGGATGTGAGCAGAGCGTACAGGCCGGTGACAGTGTGGGATGTGAGCAGAGCGTACAGGCCGGTGACAGTGTGGGATGTGAGCAGAGCGTACAGGCCGGTGACAGTGTGGGATGTGAGCAGAGCGTACAGGCCGGTGACAGTGTGGGATGTGAGCAGAGCGTACAGGCCGGTGACAGTGTGGGATGTGAGCAGAGCGTACAGGCCGGTGACAGTGTGGGATGTGAGCAAAGCATACAGGCTCTAGGGTCAGAGCCCATCCGGAATCCTGACTTTGCTTACTGCTGAGGACACAGACAACATGTCCAACTTTCTTCAGCTTTAATTTTGTATCAGAAAAATCAGAAAACACCTACAACTCACAAGGTTACATGGTACCATGGGTAAAGTACATACAAATGTTAATTCTCTCGACCTGTCTTCAAAACCCCAAAGCTGTTTTTCTAGCATGTAATAGTGTGTGACACAGAAAAGACACCAAATGCAATGGCTGTTGGGTGAGCGATGCAGCTGACAGGGTCCTTGTGCTCGACGGAGCCTTTTTTTTTTAATGCTAGGTACAGAACTCAAAAGGTGCTCTTTTACTGCACCGTCTGTAGGCTCCAGTGGGTGCTTGCCCAGGCACCTGCATGAATGCACAGATGAAGTGGACAGATACTCATACATACCCACCACTCCTGGTCCTCTTCCCCTGTGACAATAATCACTTCCCCCTCGATGAATGTGAGCTCGTCGTCGTTGTCTGCCTGGCAGTCGTAAATGGTCTTCACCCGCCTCACTTTATTTTTCCCCTTAAACAAAGAAACTGGGTTTTAATGGAAATAATGGACTGAATGGAAAAAAATAGTAGTGGTTCTTTGTAAAATGGTTGACCTTGGGTAAGTAACTTAACCTCATTGAGCCTTGATTTCCTCACCCTTGAAGGGTGGGAAGAAGAATGTCTGCCAGGCACCCAGCATGCTGTGTGCTCTGAAGGAACCACAGGTCTGTCCTCTTCCCCCAGCATCAGGGTAGGCAGAGGCTCTGCAGTGGTGATTGGACATCATCAAGTTATTTTCACCAGATGGGTCCAGGGGTGAAAATTCAGCCTCACCAAAACCATGAAGCACTCTGTACCCCCAACACCCAACAACATCAGCCTGCAGAATGAGAGCAGTCTAAAAATGTTTTCAGGAAACATGACGTAAAGCAAAATGTGCAGTTTCTGCATACTGAATGTGCAGCATAAACAAATTGCTCAGTCCTCTCATGCAAAACAGCTGGTCAGTACATGCTGGTTAAACACAGCAGTATCGGCCTGAGGCTAGGAGGCTTCTATGCAGTTCCTGAAACAGGTTTAATTTTTGATCAGTTTTGACTTCAGTGTTTATTGTTGGACTTCCAGTTCTTTGCAAACAGAAAAGTGAAAACAGAGGTAGCACCTTCTAAATGATGGGTTTTTTGGTTTGTTTTGCACCTGGCTAATGAGTAATTAAAAAAACCAGCAAGCTGGTATCTTTAAATGTTTTGGGTGGAATGATTCTTCCTCCGTGTTCCCTGGTTTCTCCTTTAATCACTCTGATGGTCCCAGCTGCTTTCTGAGTTCCCTTCCGGGCCTGTGTGGGCGGGTCAGAGAAGCTGGGGAGCACATGAGCAACTGAGAAGGCCTGTAATGTGTTAGTTTACTAACGCAGAGATTCAATGAGATAATCAAACTATAGAGTATGCAGCGTGAAATGACAACTTTGCATCAGTGGTGTCTGGGAGTCATGGGAGAGTTCCCTTTTCAATAGCAGAAGCATCCACCCATGCCAGACACGGCAGCCTCCAACCTAAAAGATGAGTAATTTTGAGACGGAGTTTCCCTCGTTACCCAGGCTGGAGTGCAATGGCGCGATCTCGGCTCACTGCAACCTCCGCCTCCTGGGTTCAGGCAATTCTCCTGCCTCAGCCTCCTGAGTAGCTGGGACTACAGGCACACGCCACCATGCCCGGCTAATTTTTTGTATTTTTAGTAGAAACGGGGTTTCGCCATGTTGACCAGGATGGTCTTGATCTCTTGACCTCATGATCCACCCACCTCGGCCTCCCAAAGTGCTGGGATTACAGGCTTGAGCCACTGCGGCCGGCTGGTAAGATATACTTTTATTGTAACATTTTACTCATTTATTTATTTTTTTGAGATGGGGTTTCACTCTGTTGCCCAGGCTGGAGTGTAGTGGTATGATCACAGCTCACTGCAGCAACTTCCAGGGCTCAAGCAATCTTTCTGCCTTAGTCTCCCAGGTAGCTGGGATTGCAGGCATGTGCCACCATGCCTGGCTAATTAATTTTTATCTTTTATAGAGACAGGTTCTCTGTATGTTGCCTAGGCTGGTCATGCATCCTGGGCTCAAGGGATCCTCCCGCTTTGGCCTCCCAAAGTGCTGAAATTACAGATGTGAGCCACTGCACCCAGCCCCATTTTAATTTTTTTGAGACAGGGTCTTGCTCTGTCACCCCAGATGGAGTGTAGTGGTGTGATCACAGCATCCTTGAACACCTGCCCTTAAGTGATCCACTGGTCTCTTCCCAAAATGTTGGGTACTGTAACATTTTTATAACAGAATGTGAGCAGGGTAGAGCTGCCATATGCAATGGGAGAACTTCTGGTTTCCCTGTTAACTGTGCTCCTCCTCCTGGGGAGCTGGTGGCCTGGTGGGAGGGCAGCTATGTCCTGGATAAAAAGCATGTGACATCTTCCTGGAGCACCACGTTGCCACAAAGAATGTGAGGGATAAAATCACTTATATTAAAATAAAATTAATACAGAGTAGGAAACATTTCATGAAAATGACAGCATATGGGATTTCTACAAAATTCTTTGCTATTCTATTATATCAAGAGCTTTACCTCCAATTCCTTTAGGAAGATGCAGTGAGAAGGTCTGACTTAGCAGATACTCAGGGAGCCAGGTGCAGTGGCTCACACCTGTAATCCCAGAACTTTGAGAGGCCAAGGTGGGAGGACTGCTTGAGCCCAGGAGTTCAAGACCAGCCTGGGCAACATGGAGAAACCCTGTCTCTACCAAAGATATTAAAAAAAGCCTGGTGTGTGATGCCCATCTGTGGTCCCAGCTATTCAGGAGGCTGAGCCCAGGAGGTTGAGGCTGCGCTGAGCTGTGATTGCACCACTGCACTCCAGCCTGGGCAACAGAGTGAGCCCATCTCAAAAAAAAAAGACAATACCCAGACCCCTGAGAGGGAAACTGCTTTCTCGTAACCCTCAAGAAAGGAAAAGTTTCACCCTCAATGTTCCTAGGTAACAGTGACTACTGGCTGAGTTGTCTAGATACCAGCCAAGTGCTGCTCATCTGTCACTGTATTTAATCACCTGTGAGCTCAGATATTATATTAGCTCCTTTTTGTATGTGAAGAAACTAAGGCTCAGAGAAAATAACTTGCCAAGGCTGTGCAGTTATGTTAGGCACTGAAGCCAGGTCTTGAAGCCCGTCTGCTGGAGCCCAAAGCCTGAGTTTGTAACCCAAAGGCTCCAATTCACCATTGTGCTTAACCAGAGCACGTAAGGGTCAGGTGAGTAGGCTCTCACTTTTTCTTGTGTAAGTTGGAGCACTCGCCTTCCCACCAGCTTGCAAAGTGCAGCACAGGGTTCCTAAGGGCCTGGACATCAGTCCCACCCACCGTATTGATTTTTCTGGGCAGTGGTACGGGCGTCTCTGGCAGAGTAGGCGTGAGGTCGTTGGAATCTTCAGAGGCTTGCTTTTGGATGGCATCTCTGGACTGCACATTTGGGGACAGGTCCAATGGGTGTGGCTTCAGTGTGACCTCAGAGGGCTGCTGAGCCTTGGGTGAGACGTCCGTCTGCGATTTTGCTAGCAGGTCTCCCAGTTGTGGTTTGGGGGGCAGGTCCTTCATCTGTGGTTTGGGAGGTAAGTCTGAGAGCTGGGGTTTGGGTGGCAGATCCCCCAGCTGTGGTTTGGGGGGCAGTTCTCCTGGCTTAGGTGGCAAGTCTCCAACTTGGGGCTTGGGGGTCAGTTCTGTGGGCTTCGGGGGCAGGTCTCCAGGTGGTGGCTTTTGTGGCAACTCTGCCAACTGTGATGATTTCTGAAAGATTTCAGGTGGGATGTTGGCTTTGTCTAGGGAGAGATGATCTGTTTTCCTTAGTGCCACTGTGGAAGCAATCAGAGAGAGGGCGGTCATTGGTGGGAAGGGCTGCTTTCCTGTCAGTCACCTAAAAGAGGCACAATCATCATGAAGGGAACTGACTTACAGTGAGCACTTGAAATGGATGAACCAGTAGCCAGGCCCACCCAGGCTGCCAGTTTTTACAGAGACAAAGGTCGAAAGCCTGGAACGCATTACGATGCACGATTTCATGCTTCATTATGTAAGAAAAGAATGTCTACATTCATCCAGAATCAAAAGAATAAATATAATAGAAACAGACTGCAGAGATTCAGAAAGTTTAGAGTTCTTAAGCCTAACACCTGAATGTAGCCATTTGAAATTAGTTTCTATAGTTTTTTTTAAAATTTTCTATATATTTTCTATAGATACAACTTTTTTTTTTTTTTTTTGAGGCGGAGTTTCGCTCTTGTTACCCAGGCTGGAGTGCAATGGCGCGATCTCGGCTCACCGCAACCTCCGCCTCCTGGGTTCAAGCAATTCTCCTGCCTCAGCCTCCCGGGTAGCTGGGATTACAGGCACGCGCCACCATCCAGCTAATTTTTTGTATTTTTAGTAGAGACGGGGTTTCACCATGTTGATCGGGATGGTCTCGATCTCTTGACCTCGTGATCCACCCGCCTCGGCCTCCCAAAGTGCTGGGATTACAGGCTTGAGCCACCGCGCCTGGCCTAGATACAACTTTTATCTGATTTTATCTAGTACCATTTTAGCAACAGTATTTGCCATGTTACTAAAAATTATGTGTTAGTGGTATGTAATTCTGAATGGTGCATTCTATTCCATTCTATAGCTATATCACAATTTATTGTTATTTCTCCCCATTTTACATGATTCATGCAGTACGTGAGGTAAGAGGCAAAAGGCTTCTCCTCTCACTCTGTGCCCCGCTGTCTCTTAACCTGCTACATTCTGGATACAAATGCATGTGCTATGCCTCTTAAAAACCACACAAGGGATACACAAATTGTCTGAAACTTTGTTTTTCTCCCATTTAATATGTTTAGGAGAATTCCAAATCAGTTTTTTACTCTGTTTAATGGCTGCAGAGTTGTACACACAACTTAGGAAATGCATCAATTTGTGGACCTGATCCCATAACTCTTTGCACAGGTCTTGGTACTTAGAAAACTATGGACATGTCTCCAATTCTAGCTCTACCACTTAACAGCTGAGTGACCTTGGGCAAATTACACAACCTTTCTGTGCTGCAACTCACTCACCCCTTGAAACTCGACCTCAAAGGGTTGGCATGCAGATTACATGGGTTAATATATGCCAATAATTTACTGACAGGCCTTGGCAGGCTGTAAGCATTATGTAGGAGTAGGATTACCACCACTGTTACAGTTTCTTGGGACCCACATTCCTATTCTACTCATTTTTGTAACTGTGGCTCCTAGCACAGGGGCCAAGCACATGGCATGCACTCAGGGAGGAACAGCTGACTAAGGCACACTGAGTGACTCACACTAGGAATTTGATCTTAAAAATAAAATGTATTTAGAAAGACATTCTTAAAGTAGAAGAAGAAACAGATACCGTCTAGCCATATCTCTAAAAAAATCAAAATCAAGGGACGCTGTTCTCATGGGCTGGTCCCTAAGCTTCAGTTGAGGTAGCTTGGCTCTAAAAGTTAAATTACATCAATTTCGTTCCTCTCTTGGAAGCCTGAAATTGGCTAAGTAACAATTTGAGCCAGGCAGTCATGAGGCAAAAAGCTAGGGGAAATCCTGAGACGATGGGGCTGGAAAGGTCTTGGCTGTGAGTCACACTCATGGGGCAAGAGAAACTGTAAGTGCCAGGCATCAAAAATCCTCAAAATAGCCCAGCCCTTTCACCTGCAGCTCCGTTTCTAGGAATTTATTCTTAAACAGTGATCAAAGTCATACACCGAGATGTCTGTGCTAAGAATGTTGGCACAGTACTGTTCATAATGAAAAAATACCACCCATCTGAATGTACAGGATTGTATGGACAATAAATAAAAAAAGCTGGGTGTGGTGGTACGCACCTGTAGTCCTAGCTACTTGGGAGACTGAGACTGGAGGATCACTTGAGCCCAGGAGTCTGAGTGAACTATGATGGTGCCATTGCACTCCAGCCTGGGTGACAGAGTAAGACTCTGTCTCACAGCAAACAAACAAATGACAACAAAACGTAGCCAATAAAAATTATTACCTTAAACGGAAACTTTAAAAAAGAGCAGAGAAGAATAAGATGAAAGACGCACACTAAATCATCAGTTGTCTTGGGCGGTAACATTCAGGTAGTTTTTCTTTATTTTCTTTCTTTTTTTTGAGACAGGGTCTCCGTTTGTTACTGAGGCTGGAGTACAGCGGTGCAATCAGGGCTCACCTCCCAGACTCCAAGTGATCTTCCTGCCTCAGCCTCCTTAGTAGCTAGGACCACACGCATGCACCACCACACTCAGCTAACTTTTAATCTTTTAGTAGAGATGTGCAGGGCCATGCTGTCCCCAGCTTCAGGTATCTTGACCCTGTCCCCCATCTTCTCTCTGTACTCTTGGCTTTGGTGTGACAATGTGACTGTTGGCACTGGCCTGAGACCTTTGAGGGGACGATACACCGCTGGCCAGGGCCTTAGTGTACAGTGGCCCAAGCGACCCAACTCTGGGCAGGAGATGGGACCACAGGGAAGGGCAAGAGAGGAGGTCGGCCTTCCTGAGTCCTGCTGCATGATGTAACTTCATCTTCCTAACAGCCCCCTGATGCGGATATCACCATCATCCCCATCTTCCAAGCGAAGATACTGAGGGAGGCTGTGGAGCCTCCCATGTCACAAAGTGAGTAAAGGATGGTCGATTCCTAGCCTGAGAACAGTTCAGACTTACAGGAAAAGGGTTACCACTCCACCCCTACTTGCTGGGCACGTGCTGTGCCCAGTACCATTTCACGTACTTGGGACACAGCAGATGGAAATGACTAGGCCCCTGCCTGCCGGGAGCTCACATTCCGCAAGAGAGAGACAAGTAAACGTGGAGTTACCAGAGGGTGATGGCAGGTGAGCAGGGGAAGGGAAAACAGTGCTGGGTGGGTGGGGAGGAGGAGAGTGACCACCAAAGAGTGTGTGGTCAGGGAAGGCCACTCTGATATGACAAGAGTGTGTCAAAAATGTGCAGGAGGCTTGTGATATTTGGTGGGGGTTGGGAGAAGAACTCCCGGATGGCTCAGGACAGAGGAGTGATGTGACTGAATGTGGATGGCTCCACTGTTCTGCTGAGAACAGACTGCAGGGCCAGGTTAGGAGGCTCCAGGCAGACAGTGTAGGAGGCTCCAACTGTCCAGACAAGAGACAATGGTCACTTGATCCTGGTGACAACAATGGAGATGATGAGAAGTGACTGGGTTTTAAATAGATGTGGACGGGGGATGAAACACAGGATAGGGTGCGTGAGAGAAACGGAAGAGTGAACCACCTCTCTTAGGCTTTAAGGCCTCAACACCTAGAAGAATGACACTGCATTATCAGATGGGGAGACCGAAGGAGGAACAGTCTGGAGTAGAGTCAGGATTCTGTATTCCAGTTTTAAGTTGAGAAGCCTGTGAGACATTGTGTGGGGAAAAACCTACTCCTCTAACTGTGCTTTTTCCTCCACTTTCACACCACAATGATCATCAGCAGGGAAGAAAACTTCTGTGACCAAATGTGTGGGGGTCTCACCCCACCACTAAGCAGCGTACACCAGCCAGGTGTCCTCCAATTCAATTCTGACACTGTCTACCTGAGGACAGTGTTAGATCCCACAGCTTAAGACTCAGTCCCCCAGACTGTTCCCACCTTCCTGCCCAGTTGCAAGCCCAGGCCTCTGGAATTTCTCACCAGTCGGCTTCAACTGGGGTTCTAACAACTCCCTCTGGGTTCGACTGATTTGCTAGAGTGGCTCACAGAACTCAGAGAAACACTTACCTAAGTTTATCAGTTTACTAAGAAGTGTGTGTGTATGTTTGCGTATATATGTATATATATATTTTGAGATGGGGTCTTACTATACTGTCCAGGCTTGAGTGCAGTGGGACAATCATGGCTCACTGCAGCCTCGACCTCCCGGGCTCAAGTGATCCTCCCATCTCAGATTCCCAAGTAGCTGGGACTACAGGCCTGCGCCACCATGCCCAGCTATTTTTGTTTTTCTATTTGTAGATACAAGGTCTCATTATATTGCCTAGCTGGTCTCCAATTCCTGGACTCAAGTGATCTACCTGCCTTGGCCTCCCTAAGTGCTGGGATTACAGGTATGAGCCTTCTCAGAGTCACAGCTCCTAGCCCTAAGAAGGATATTTTAAAGGATAAACATTCAGATGAACAGATACATAGGGCAAGGTCTCGAAGGGTCCTGAACGCAGGAGCTTCTGAACCTGTGGAGTTGGGGGGTGTGCCAGCCTCCTGGCACTTGGATGAGTTCTTCACTTTCCTGGCCTCCACAGGTTTAGCTTTCTAGAAGCTCCCTGAACCCAGTTTCTTGGGTTTTTATGGAGGCTTCATGATGTCAGCATTCCTTCCCCCAGGGTACAGGGTAGGACTCTCTTAGGGGAGGATCTCAAACCCACAATCTGAAAGATGGGAAAAGATTAGAGTCCAGCTTGGGGCACATGAAATAGGAAGGCAGGAGAGATTGTTTCCTGAGGCCTAACACATCCAGCATTACAACAAAAGACTGTAACAAGGGACGTGGACATTATGAACCAGGAACTGTGGACAGACACCAATACATATTATATCAATAGCTCCAAGGATATACATATATCTTATAACACCATAGGCCACTCCCTGGATTTCAACCACAGATCCCTTATACCAAAACAATTGTATCTATCAGAACATCTGTTGTAGCATTTATAAAACAAATATAGCAATGCCGCCAATCAAATCCATCTAATATCTGGAGTAGCAAGTGTGGGTAGGGATATATTTAAAGAAATAACTAATTTGTTCCACGAAGTCCTACACTTTCATAATCGTGTACTAGACTCACTGTTCTTTCCCACCTTGGTCACTGCTATTGTACCTTATAATAAACTTGTGCAGAGCTGTTTAGCACAGAGATCAGCTGATGGTTAGTGAGATACAGTTCCTTCTTAGGCCAGTAATTTTCCACAGGTTCACATCTTGAGGGGGCTTCAACTCAACCTCCCAATACATCTGATCATCAGTATCAGTATTATTACAGGCTTATTTACATGAGGAAGCTGAACCTTACCAATGCCACCAGTATTACACTATACTGTGGTACAATCATGGTACAATTTAGCTTAATTACAGAACATAGTAAGAATGACAGAGGTATTTCCTTTGCCTTTCCAATAAAACTTCCCCTTGTCCATATACCAAATGTTATTAAGGACAGGTGTTACAATGGCCGTGACTGAGTCATTTCTGGATTCAAAATTAATTAGGGGCAGAGCCAATCACCCTGCTGTCTCATCTCACAGGCTTGTACTGAGACTGGTTTCCACTTGGGTGCTATTAGTTATAGCACAGTCCATCTGCCTCCTGCAGGCAGGACATGGGTGGTGTTTATTTTACTAATTAATAAACAGAGACAGGGTCTCACCTCATTGCCCAGGCTAGGCTTCAACTCCTGGACTCAAGTGATCTTCCTGCTTCAGCCTCCCAAACTCCTAGGATTATAGGCTTGAGCCACAATACGTGGCCTATTTCTTTCATTCGTTCGTTCATTCATTCCTCCATCCATCCATCATTTGAGAGGTGTTTAGAAAAGTTCCCATACCTATTAACTGCACTGTAGAGTATGTTTTACTTAGCCCTATTCTAGAGACAAGGGCAGTCATAGTAAATGCCCATAGTTCATGTCTTACAATGATGAAAACTGCAAGTGCCCTCGGAGAACTTCTGTAAGTTCAGAGGGCTCTAAGAGTCCCACAGGTGTGTCCCTGAGCCTCAGCAGCCAGGACTGAAGGCCACTGCTCCATGGCCACTTCAGCCTCTATTTGTATTACAATTGTGAAGAGGCCCTTTCCCAAAGCTGTGTCTTAGCAGAGTCTGCCTGGCTCACTCTGCCGAAGCCTCCTTATCTTTTCAGGCTGACTCTCATCCTTTTGCTTTCCTCCTGAAAGAGAACTCCCTCCAATCTGCATTTTCCTCTGAATTCTGCTCCTTATTCAAAGCAAACTCAGCTTATCCCAGGATACCCAGACCTGTACTTATCTTCTGTAAGGCCCTTTCCTGTCTCGTGGGTCAGTGTCATTTAATTCAACATGCATGTTGCTGCACTGTGTACGAAAGTCCTGAGTATACTGAGGATACATGTTTTGCACCCAGAAATGCTGGGTGCCCCATACTAGAGTTAGATGAGTAGGCCTCCCACAGCACTCCTTGTCAAACATGGCTTACTACTACCTCGACCTTTTGGACTCAAAAGATCCTCCCGCCTCAGCTTCCCATGTAGCTGGGACCACAGGTGCACACCACCACACTCTGCTAATTTTTCAAATTTCTGTAGAGACAAGGTTTCACCATGTTGCCCAGGCTGGTCTCAAACTTCTGGACTCAGGTGATCTCCAGCTTGGGCCTCCCAAAGTGCCTGGATTACAGGTGTAAGCCACTGTGCCCAGCCCCACAGTTTTAATCCCATGAAGAACCCACTGTTTCCCCCTATTCTGCTTACCAGCTTTCCATCCACAAAAAGAAGGGTGGTAAAGTGTATACATAGCACACTGTGGCACGTTGGGTATGCTGCCATTACATTTTGTCCTTTATGCCCAAAGATCTTTCCAAGCATCTGATCATCAAGGTTTATATTAATAGTTACATAAAAATCAGTCTGCTGGGAGTCATATTACCACACATTTGGTATCAGTGAAGCAGGATTTGTTGGAACAGCTCTGACTCACAGAAACGTGGTTTAAGAAGAGAAAGGATAAAAGGGTGGGGGATCAGGAATCTTTGATTCCTGTGTGGCCATGTGGTCACCCAGGGTATGAAGCCACAGCTGTGTTGAGATCAGTTACTAAAGGCAAAAGTTACCAGTGGAATTCAGAGATGGATCTGACTCCCCAGGAATTGGTGCACTGGATGCATAAATAAATAAATGCAAACAAAGAAAAAAGTAAAATATTTAATCCTTTAGTTATTGTTGTCTAATAGCTAAAATAAAAGAGGGTGCTGGGTCAGGACTTGAGGTTGGACTAAACTCAGATGTGGGCCTGCCTGAGCTCAAGCCACTCGCCTTAAAGTTACCCACAAATGAGAAAATTATGCAGGGACAACAGAAAGTACCCCTGAGACCTGTGGTTACCAAGAAGGTAGTGGGTATGAAGGAGGGCAAAGCCAGGCAGCCAGGGAACCTAACCAAGAAGGTAGTGAGTATGAAGGAGGGCAAAGCCAGGCAGCCAGGGAACCTAACTAAGAAGGTAGTGGGTATGAAGGAGGGGCAAAGCCAGGCAGCCAGGGAACCTAACCAAGAAGGTAGTGAGTATGAAGGAGGGCAAAGCCAGGCAGCCAGGGAACCTAACCAAGAAGGTAGTGAGTATGAAGGAGGGCAAAGCCAGGCAGCCAGGGAACCTAACCAAGAAGGTAGTGGGTATGAAGGAGGGCAAAGCCAGGCAGCCAGGGAACCTAACCAAGAAGGTAGTGGGTATGAAGGAGGGCAAAGCCAGGCGGCCAGGGAACCTAACCAAGAAGGTAGTGAGTATGAAGGAGGGCAAAGCCAGGCGGCCAGGGAACCTAACCAAGAAGGTAGTGAGTATGAAGGAGGGCAAAGTCAGGCGGCCAGGGAACCTAACCAAGAAGGTAGTGGGTATGAAGGAGGGCAAAGCCAGGCGGCCAGGGAACCTAACCAAGAAGGTAGTGGGTATGAAGGAGGGCAAAGCCAGGCGGCCAGGGAACCTAACCAAGAAGGTAGTGGGTATGAAGGAGGGCAAAGCCAGGCGGCCAGGGAACCTAACCAAGAAGGTAGTGAGTATGAAGGAGGGCAAAGCCAGGCAGCCAGGGAAACTAGAGGGTGCAGTGTGAAGAAACTTTCATTCTGTAGATCAGTAGCATCGGCTTCCTGAGGAACCTTTACTAAAACGGATTATGAGAGTGACTAATTTGGGAGCAGTATCTTTGGTTTTAAATGCCAGAGTGGAAGTACATGTTTGGATTGACGGGACCCACAGCTCACTACTGAACAACTACAGATGGGTATGTATGATCCAGACACACAGGAGGCCATTCTTGAGGTAACTGCCAGTCTGGTGGAACAGATAAAGCCCCTGTAAGGTCTGCTTACTCTGAGAAGGGGCACTGTCTAACTCCACCTAAAAATGCCAAGTGGGACACCCCAGATGTACCAGCTGATATGCTCTGTATGCATATGGACTGGCTTTATGACAGGGCTATTTACATGCTGAATATGCCTATTACCCAGGTCATGGCGAATGCTGTGGTTCAGAGGGCCCCTTCTACATGGGCACCCCATGTGATATTATTCCTACAGAACTGAACTTGAGCTCAGTTGGAGAAGCTTTATCAAATTTGTTGTCTCAGCTTCCCTTCATGAGTCTTACAAATGCTAATTAAAATATCAGGTTAACTAACAAGATAACAGGGAAAGGCAAAAGGGAGAGCTAAAGAACTCCTTCCAGGAAGGTGGAAATTTTTTTTTTTCCCACAATTGTTTCAGTTGATAGAAGGTGGTTATTTTTAGATGGTTATTAACAAATAAGGTGAAGAAAGAAAACACTGATGGGATAAAACTAAGAAGAAAAAGAAAGAAGAGAGTCATGGGATTCATCCCAGCAGGGTGGAAATCTTTAGATGGTTATTAAGAAATGGAATGAATAAAATGGAAATTGATACAGTTAAAACAAAGGTCTTGTTTTTTGAGGTAGGGTCTCGCTCTGTCACCCAGGCTGGAGGGCAGTGGCGTGATCTCGGCTCACTACAACCTCCGCCTCTCATGCTCATGTAATCCTCCCACTTCAGCCTCTGAGCAGCTGGACTATGGGCATGAGCCACCACACCTGGCTAATTTTTTGTATTTTATAAAGAGACAGATTTTTGCCACGCTGCCCAGGCTGGCCTCAAACTCCTGAGCTCGAACAATCTGCCTGCCTTGACCTCCCAAAAGTGCTGGGATCCACCACAAAACAAAGGTCTTTTTGCTGTTGTTAAAAAATCACGTGTCATCCTTGAGCAGGGGCCATGCTAATCTTCTCTGTGTGGTTCCAATTTTAGTATATGTGCTGCTGAAGCGAGAACAAAGGTCTTAATACAACATGATTGAAAGGTGGGTAGATCAAAGGGAGCCCCTCTGCTCTCCCAACATCAAAGGGCCCTAACCAGTTTACTGTATTTCTCCCAGTTTGAAGAAATTTTAAAAAGTTGAAAGGTAGAGATGACAATAAACTGCATGATCTGAAATTGCCTGGGGCAAAAGTGGGGCTGACTAATAAAGTTAACAAAAGGTCCAGGTCCTTTGGTTCAATCCTTGGCTACAGACCGAGAGTAAAATGGTCTGAGGTGGAGAAGGTCCTGAAACTAGAATATAAAAATGTAAGGTCTGAGGTGGAGAAGGTCCTGAAACTAGAATATAAAAACGTAAGGGTTGATAGGATGATGGAAGTTGGTATATTTGAACACACTTCATGTGAAGTGACTGCATCTCTTTTATCTGCCTGTATCACGGTAACGAACACAGTAGCACACTGGAGAATGCTTCCCTTCTCTGGTACTATAAAATAGAACGCATGTAAATCTGCTTTCCAAGCAGTATTAATTGGCTGTGTCCAAGCCCACACAGTGCAGAGCAGAAGCTAGAGTGCTGGCAGGGACCAACTCTCCACTTGGGAACCTCTGCGGAGCAGTTCCTGGGGCTGATGACAAGTCTCTGAGCATCTTCCAGCAACAACCACTGGGACTTCGGAATAGAGAATTTCCACTGAAGGGGCATTTACTGCCTTGCCATGAAATGTTAATTCAAGTTACCCCTATGACACCTGGAATACTCATGCTGCCTCAGGAGATGTCCGAGAACATTCTAATGGGGATGGCAGTACCCACAAGAGTTCCACAGTAAAATGGAAACGGTTTAGAGTATCATGCTACCTGAGGCATGCAAGGAGGAGGCAGTCTTGAGCAGAGTTTCTTTCTTCCCTAAATCATCTCAGAAAACAAACAAAGAAAACTTACTTTTTCTCCGCTACCTGATGCAGTGATTCTAGGACCAGAGTTGCAACTACAAGTGTTGGGACAGCAAAGATGATTTTTGTTTTTTAGATATGGGATGTCACTGTATTGCCCAGGTCGGTCTCTAACTCCTGACTTCAATCCATCCTCTCCCTCCCACAGAGCTTGGATTACTGGTATGAGCCACTGAGCCCAACTTTTAAAAAATATTTAGCAGAAATGCTTTCTAAGTAAAAAACTGTAACCATGTTATTAAACTTTATGTCAAAATTCCTGACTGCATGTGGCTGAGATGTGCCTTCACCACTTCTAGCAAAATTGGGGCTATCAGTGAGTATGGCTACTGGTAAGAACTGCTCATTAGTTCTGCACCTATGTAACCTCACCCCTCTGAACGGGAGTCGACTGAGAAGGAAATCCTTGCTAGACTTGTATCGCTGCCTGGAATCTAGGCCAGCACAGTGGCAATTCTAATGTCCCTTCAAAAGAGTCTGGAGATTAACGGAGAGAAGGAGAAATAATAGCTCAGAGTAAACAAGTAAGTGGATTATTAATTTAGGAAAATTCAATGTTACATTAACAACTCAAGAGTCTCAGGGCAAGAGATAACATTGCTTCTTAGCTCAGTGATTCCAAATGCTTGAGAGAATGAAGCTGTGTATTTCCCAAGGCCACTCCTGCTTGTGGACAGTACTGAATGAAAGCCCACAAACTAGAAAGTCCTCGTCATCCTGGGAGACATTCATATACTATGATGGGCTGGACTAATTATTTGTGATTGTGTATATATGTATTTTTGATATGAAGGATCCATAGCAGAAAACCAGCAAGTAGGGCTGTGGTGTTATATGTTAGTTTTCATCCATGGTTCCTGGCTTATAGCCCTTGTTAGTCTTCTGTTACATGTTGGCTGTGCCAGGCCTCACGGGCAGGCCTCTGACCTTCTCTTGCCTTCTTATCGCCTATTCCAAGGCAGGATTCTATTCCAATTGTGGGTCTTACACCCCTTCCATGAGAGGGTCCTGCCCTATACCCTGGGGGAAGGAATGCGAAGAGCATGAAGTTTTATGAAAAGTCAAGAGGACAGGGTTCAGTGAGCTTCCGGAGAGCTGACCATGTGGAGGCTCCTGGAGTTTCCAGGGAGAGCTTGGAAGCCCTGCACCTACGTGGCTTGGCTGTGTCCCCACCCAAATTTCATCTTGAATTGAAGTTCCCATAATTTCCACACATTGTGGGAGGGACCCAATGGGAGATAATTGAATCATGGGGGCGGTTTCCCCCGTACTGTTCTCCTGGTAGTGAGTAAGTCTCATGACATCGGATGGTTTTATAAGAGTCTGCCCTTTCACCTGGCTCTCATTTTTCTCTTGCCTGCTGCAACGTAAGACATGCCTTTCGTCTTCTGCCATGTTTGTGAGGCCTCCCCAGCCACATGGAACTGTGATTCCATTGTACCTTTGTCTTTATAAATTACCCAGCCTCAGGTATGTCTTTATCAGCAGCGTGAAAACACACTAATACAACACCCATTCCCCCATACCCTGCCCTACATATTTATCTGTACCCTTTGCAATATCCTTTATAACAAACTGGTAAATGTGTTTCCCTGAGTTAAGTGAGCTGCTCCAGCAAATTAAATGAACTCAAAGAGGGAGTCATAGGAACCCCAATTTGAAGCCAGTCAGTCAAAGTTCTGAAGGCCTGGACTTGCAACTGGTATGTGTGTGTGTGGGGGGCAGTTTTGGAGACTGAGCTTTCACCCAGTGGGACTGTCACTATCTCCAGGTGGACAGTGTTGGAACTAAATGAGAACACACCCAGCTGGTGTCTGCTGCTTGGTGTATGGGGAAAAATCCCCTCACGTTTGTCACGGAAGTCTTGTTCTGTGTTGACTGTTGTGATGTGAGAGCAGAGGAAAAGTGATTAGAGAATTTTCCCCACAGGCATCAAGTGGCAGTATGAAACAGGCCGTTGTTGGTGAATTTGGATTACGGGTGGATACTTTGGCAGGAGATAGAATGTGGAGCTTTCTGGATGGGTGCAAAGCTGTGGGACTGTTCGGATGACTTAAGGAGTAAGGGAAGATGCAGAACAGAAGCAGTCCATGAGTACGTGCAGGGGCTGAGGAGACGAGAAAGCAGCTAAGGGGGTCAGGAAGGAACTGACAGTGCAGTGAGAGTGGACGGGGGTGTCCAGAAGACAAGTGCACAGCATGCCAGGCAGGAGAGAAGCAGTCACTGCGCCAAAAGCAGCAGACAGCCAAGTGAGACAGCCTGTCGGCTGCAGCGGGATGGGATGAGAGGGCGGGTTCGTGATTCTTGTCTCTGAGCATTAACAGCTGTGAATGTCACACACAGGCAACGCGATGGTGTACACCTTGTGACAGAACACACTACCACGTATGAAGTGGTTTTGCCAAAGCCTGAATCTATCTGATCAGTTTCTGGAATCCACTTCCAATTAATAGGAAATATGGCAGATAGAGTAACATGTTAAATGAACAAACGTGAGGATGGAACCCAGACTGGAGAAATCGATAGGACAAATAGCCCAGTTTCTTCAACAAAGAAAAAGAGAGACATTTCAATCACCTCCGATATGTGGACCTTATTTTAATCCTTATTCAAACAATTTCTCAAAGAAAAAGAGGGAGTTGTGAGACAGCTGGATATGTAACACTTGGTGTTTGATGATATTAAGAAATTGATTTTTTAGACATGATGAAATTGTTTGATGTAATAACAGAACTGCAGGTGGGATCTGCTACAGAATTACTGAGAGTAGCTGGGTAAAAAACAGATGAAACTAGATCAGGTACAAGCTGGTAAGTGCTAGAGTGGGTGGTAAGTACGTAGGTGTGGAGGAGGCTGCAGGATACTATTCTGTGTCTTTTTTGAATTTCTGTATATGTTTATTATGGGAAATTCCAGAGTAAACACACACACACACACACACACACACACACACACACACACACACACACACACACAGCACGGTGCAAGGGGCTGGTGGTGGGAGGGACACAGGTCTTGAAGGGTGCTGAGAGCAGGCCTGCCCTGATAGGGCAGGTCAGATGGAAGGGAACGGCAGTGCAAAAGAGGGAAGGACACGTGCTGGAGTCTGTCCTCAGGGGGTGAGAGGGTACAGCGTCTACCTTAGGACTATGGCCACTAGGCCTGGCAGGTGATAGGGGGTGAGAGGGTACAGCGTCTACCTTAGGACTATGGCCACTACGCCTGGCAGGTGATGGTAGAGGTGGACTCCTGTGCTGACTCAATAAGGAACAGAAACAAGGAGCTCCTAAGGAGAGGAGAGAGTGCCAGGGAGTGGGCTGAAAGTTCGCGGTATCGGGACAGCTGGGCAGCCCCAGATGACCATGTAAGGTCAGCGGTCATGTGAAGAACCAGACCGCCATCCTGACCGTGCCTCTCAGAAGTCAATAGAGTGGCAGAACTCAGAACAGGAGGGGCAGGAGCTGAGGGGGCACATCGGGGAGTGACTCTGGTGATGGACTGACACATGCTGCGAGGCAAGGGAGGGCACGGAGGCGATGAACAGAGGGAAGAGCTGGCAGCAGCCACGGCAAAGCCCCACAGGCACTGAGAACGACTGGGGTCTGGTGCTAAAGGAGGCAAGCTGGAGCAGCCGGGGTGATGCGTGAGAGACCTGGGATGGAATCTGGGCACACTGTCGATGGGGGTACATGCCTGGGAAGCTTGTCTCAAACTCCTTTGAGATTAAAAGAGCCCTTTGGGCAGATTTTAAAAACAAAAGGGAGCAAAAACCAATCCTAGATAAAGACTCAGCAAACCGAAGGGAAGTCTTGCATATGTTCTATGGAGAGTGAATCAGCAGTCATTTGGGAATCCCAAATCTTACTGAATCTGACTAAACAGGAGCCTGGCCTGATCAGCCAGTGCTCTTCAAAGTGTGTTACTTCACTGAAGAACTCTAGAGTGGTGAATTTCAGCTTCCCAGTACTATCCCTAGTTTGACTTCTGCTAAAACTAGGCAACAGAGCACTGGACGGGGGTCACAAGTCTTGCTGCTGGCAGTGAAAACTCCAGGAGCAGGCCCTGAGCTCCTCTGAGCTCCCACATGTATCCAAAGTGGGCCCTGCTGGCCTTGCAGGCTTATATAAGGAGGGAATGACCTAGATGCTCCTAGAGGTATTTTGCAACTCTAAAGGTAAGGTATGGTAACAACAACAACAAAAGGCAGAACTATGCTTGTGTGGTAATAAGACTGAAATTTTGGTTTTACAAATGAAAAGCTTATCAGCATTAAAGAAGACCTGGTCAAAGAGCTGAGTGTCTTAGCTTGGCAAAAAAGCAGCATTTATAGACACTGCGTTCTTGTACTTTGGAAAGCATGGGTATCTCTACTCTGCACGACAGATGCCATCCCAGGGAAGGATTCCTTTGCCACCCACTTGCTAGGGACTTTCTGAAGCATGACTTCATTTTGTCCTTACAAAACCTCAAAAAATAAGTATTATTTCCCCCATTTTACATACGAGGAATTTCAGGTTGAGTGAAGCTACTATGTCACCTGGCCAAGGCTACACAGCTACTAAGTGGTAGAGCTGGTGTTGGTTCCAAGGTCTCTCTGATTATGTTTACAAGGGGAGAAAAAATGGTACCTGGGGATTATAATAATATATCTTCTACAAAACTATTACGTATTCTGTAAAAGTATGGTGCTTTGTTAATGGACAAATATGAATTTATAAATACCTTTTGTCATTTAACGATTATTTACTAGGCATCCACTATATCCCAGGTGCTGCTCTAAGCATTTGGGATGGATCAGTGAACAAGGGAGATTAAAACCTCGGGCCCCTTGGAGGGGTTAGTGACATTTTAATTACATGTGAAAAAGACAGATCTTACCTTTCTGAGGTAGTTTAGGAAGAACTCTCGGGCCAAGGGCAGTCTTTGCAGAACTGGTGCTAATTAACAAATAAGAATCATTAAGGATCTAAAAGTGCTAGAATATCATTAGTGATTCAAGGAAATTCAAGGCATTTACATAATCATCTAAAGAATGCTTTCAAAATTTCTTTAACCAAAGATTATAGTCTATTTTCCATATTTCAGTTTGCCTGGCTGAGGAGGCACAGTGAAAGGGTGAAAAAAATTCCCTCTTAATGATAAAGCCCAACTCCTCCATTTCAAAGCATTTACGAAGGGACCTGGCACACTCTAAGTGGTGACCCCAATGTAGTCCACAGAAGTAACTCATCCCACATGATCCCACAAAACAGCTCTGTGTTTCCAGACAAGGTAATGGAAGGGAATGAAGGTGCTGGTGGCTGGCAGAAGGTCCCACATGGGTTAGAAGTGGAAGCGGAAATTCAGCCCCAGCTCTGCTGGCCTCCAGAGCCCTCACTTCCTCCACTAGCAAAGCAAAGAGCTTGGTTCCGGGGCCTCCAGGCTCTCCTTGGCCTTGCCCTCCTTCTGGAGGACAGGTAAATGAGGGTGACAAAGGCCCAAGTTCCTGGAATACAGGTCCACACTAACTGGTCTGAATCATCAAACGTTAACTTCTGCAACGGAGACCCCAGTGCTGTCAGTGTCTGCACCACGTGGAAGCCACTATTTCTCTTCAACAAGAGGCTTCGAGGCTTTGGCATTCCGAGAGGATGCCAGGAGGCCTGCATGCCGGAGAAGCAGCAGTAGCTGGGTGCCTGAGCCCCACCTACCAAGAACCCCTTTATTATCTCGTCTCTCCGTGCCCTGATGTCCTAAGGGTTTGGCTGCTGCTTCTTTCTATCCTAACTGCATTTAAAAGAAAAGTAAAAGCCAAACCAACCAACAGAACAAACAGGAGTCAAAGAAAGAAGATGAAATGTGTGTGCTCCCTCTGTCCTGGCTCTTGACCAACCTTGGTCTTCACTGCTCTTTCCTCAGCTCACTTGAAATCCTCCTGCCTCTGGGCAACTGGGAGATTTTGTTGAGATAAAGCTGCCTCTAAACAAGAACGGTAAATGTGAGAGGGCTTTGCTTCTGACATTTTTGGGGTGTACTTTTCTTGTGCTATGCCTCAGCATCTTCCTAGGCAGGCCCAGCTGCCCATGACTGGTGTGTGGGCAATGGCCATTCCTGGCCACGCTATCAAGGCCAAAGCCTAGAGGCTCAAACACTGCTTTTGCACAAGCTCCTGTGTGGTGCTGCGGAACCTGGGCTTGTTCCTATTAGAAATAAACACAGGACCCTTCTGTTGGTGGCACTGTGTGCAGTGAGGAAGGAGTCTGAAAACTTAATGAGTTGGCTGAATGCAGTGGCTCACAGCTGTAACCCCAGCCCTTTGGGAGGCCAAGACAGGCGAATCATCTGAGTGATGTCAGGAGTCTTAGACTAGTCTGGCCAACGTGGTGAAACTTCATCAGTACTAAAAACACAGGAAGTTTGCTAGATATGGCAGCACGCACCTGTAGTCCCAGCTAATGGGAGGCTAAGGCAGGAGAATCGCTTGAACCTGGGAGACGGAGGTTACAGTGAGCTGAGATCATGCCACTGCATTCTAGCCTGAGTGAAAGAGACTCCATCGCAAAAAAAACCCAAACAAGCTTAATGAGTTGCCAAAAGCTCTAGTTCACAATCAACTTGATTTTGTTTAAAAACTTTGAGATTAAGTCCTGCTCTGTTTGCCAGGTTGCAGTGCAGTGGTGTGGTCTCGCTTCCCACAACTTCCACCTCCCAGGTTCAAGTGATTCTCCTGCCTCAGCCTCCTGAGTAGCTGGGACTACAGGTGCGTCACATCATGTTTGGCTAATTCTTATATTTTTTGTAGATATAGGGTTTCATCATGTTGGCCAGGCTGGTCTCGAACTCCTAACCTCAAGTGATCTGCCTGCTCTGGCCTCCCCAAGTGCTGGGGTTATAGGCGGGAGCCACTGTGCTTGGCCAAAACTTTTTTGTTTGGTACAGGGTCTTGCTGTCACCCCAGCTGGCGTACAGAGGTGCGATTGCGACTCACTGCAGCCTCAATTTCCTGGGCTCAGGTGATCCTCTCGCCTTAGCCTCCCGTACAGCTGAGACTACAGGCCTGTGCCACCATGCCTGGCTGATTTTTTTATTTTATTTTTTAAATTTTTAGAGAGACAAGGTCTTCCTGTATTGCCCAGGATGGTCTCAAATCCTGGGCTCAAGCAATCTTCCCATCTCAGCCTCCCAAAGTGCTGGGATTACAGGTGAGCCATGTCCAGCCTTTAAACACCTTTTATGAGTGCTTTTGGATTGTCAGATACTCTCCCCATTCTGGAATATGAAGACCAGAACTTTAGTTTTACAGGGTCCCCCAAATTAGGGCTGAAGGAAGGTGAGTGAGGAATGAAAGGCAGGGCACAAGGGCAAGGAAGGGGTGGTGAATGTGGAGTCAGGAGAACAAGCATGCTGGAGAGCTGGCTCCGACATCTGCGCCCACCACCTAATGGCTCTGGGCTTCACTATTCTCACCTGCAAAACTGAGGATAATAGTCATTGGGCCTACAGAGTACATATGATAATGGCATTTAAAAAAGGCTGGATATGGTGGCTCATGTTTGTAATATTAGCACTTTGGGAGGCTGAAGCGGGAGGATTGCTTGAGCCCAGAAGTTTTAGACCCGCCTGGGCAACAAGCTGAGACCTCATCTCTGCAAAAAAATAAAAATAAAAATAAAATCAGCCAAGTAAGGTGGTATACACCTCTGGTTCCAGCTACTTGGGAGGCTGAGACAGGAGGACCTCTTGAGCCCAGGAGATTGAGGTTACAGCAAGCTGTGATTCCATCACTGCACTCCAGTATGGGTGACAGAGCAAAGCCCTGTCTCAAAAAATAAAGTGATTTTGTTTTTTCATCTTTCAGAAACTCTGGAAAGCAACACCCCACACACCATGACTCTTTCTCCCTGAAGTCTGGGTCTGGAAGTGGTGCTCTATCCTTTTCTCAGACAGCACCTCCAGAGAAAGCCTTTTGGGGTAGGGCTGCATAAAAACTGCCCATAAAAAAATCTCCTCAAGTATACAATTTCAGTGAAAAAAGGGAAGAAAAGAACACTGCTGTCAGCCTAGTCTAAAAAAAAATCTTAGAAACAGAGAACTTGAAAAGAGTGATATTTTTATGACTGAAAATCTCTGGGCGATCTGATTTCCCTAAGGAGTATCTTTTCATTCCCAAATCTGCAAAAGGAGTCAAGAGCGAAAGTAACAAAGTTACTTGATTAAAGTATCAAAAATAAAAACTCATTCTGACAGGAATTTTGTTTAAGACCATTGCACAACCCTGTGACCACCGGGAAGTGAGGTTAGCTCCTGTCTGTGAACTGGGTAGACAGCAGTGCTGCTCAGAGCACGGTCTGTAGACCTGTGCCCAGTCCAGCCACAAGATGTGCACGCAAGCCAAGAGTGAACGTCTGGCTGCTCGTCGAGGCCAGCCCCCCTCAGCTGACCACAGCTTTGAGCAGCGCTAGGAAATCCATGAAAACTCATTTCTAGAATTCTGTCCATTTCATCAATGGATCCAACAGGGGGAAGGAAGTGCTGAGATGGCTTACCTTGACTGCTGGGATAGCCCCTCGAACTTGTTTGTGGTCTTACTTGAAGATGATGGACCCACATCGTTACCTACAAGGAAAACCAAATGTGAAAAGATGCATCTGTAGATGGGGAAACGCAATATGAGGATATATGGGTTTGGCCTATAGACAGGCATTGCTCAAGTTCCAGAAGGGCATTTAGCTGAAGTAAGAGCCAAGATGCTGAATAGGAACAGCTCTGGAGTGCAGTTCCCAGCAAGAACAACGCAGAGGGTGAGCGATCGCTGCATTTCCAGATGATTTTTCACTGCCCTCAGACAGAAGATTCCTGGGCTAAAAAGAACCACAAGTTTCCAGCATGGCTGTTTCAGCCGGTGCTGCGGGTTGGCGCACAGAAACTACACAAATCTGGGCAGCCGTTTCAACTGGTGCCCGGAATGCCTGGGAGACAGAGCTGCCCATTCAACTGAAAGGGAGCGGCTGAGACAGGGAGCCAGGTGATCTGGCTCGGCAGGTACCACCCCCACAAAACTAACCATCTGAAATGCTCTGGATTGAGAGTTTCACAGCAAGCACAGCTGGACCCAGGATGGTCCAGGTCAGTGGGGGTAAGGGCGTCTGCCACTACCAAGGCAGGCCACCACTACCGAGGCAGTCTGCCATTACCGAGGCAGTTCTAACTGTACCTCTATAAAAAACACCTCAAGGAAGTTCACACAACAGCTGGGCAGAGCCTGAAGCAGCTCAGCAATGCCTCTGCTGGCAGACTGTGACTAGACTAACTCTGTGCTGGGCAGGGCATCTATGAAAAAAGGCAGCAGCATGTAAGGAACTTATAAATAAAGCCTGACCTTCTTAGGACAGAGAACCTGGAAAAAGAGGCGGTTATCAGTTCTGCTGCAGCAGACTTAAGCGTACCTGCCCAGCAGCTCTGCACAGAACAGAGCTACCAGCACAGTACTTGAGCTCCTATAAGGGACAGACTGTCTCCTCAAGCAGCTCCCTGACCTCCGGTACCCAAAGAGACACCTCATAAAAGAGAGCTCAGGCCGACATCTGGCGGGTACCCTTCTGGGACGAAGAAAACAGAAGAAATTGGCAGCAACCCTTACTGTTCTGAACCTCCAGCAGTCCTGTAGCAGAGGGGCCTGACTGTTAGAAGAAAAACTAAGAAACAGAAAGACATAGCTTCAACATCAACAAAAAGGATGTCCACTCAGAGACCCTATTTGAAAGTCACCAACTACAAAGACCACAGGTAGATAAAGCCACAAAGATGGGAAGAAACCAGAGCAAAAAGGATGAAAACAACAAAAACCAGAAAGACTCTCCTCCTCCAAGGGATCACAACTCTCACCAGCTAGGGATCAAAGGTGGATGGAGAATGAATCTGATGAATTGACAGAAACGGGGTTCAGAAGGTGGGTGGTAATAAACCTCAAAAAAAGGTTAGATGAAATGTTAACTAGAATAACGGCTTAGAGAAGAATATAAACTTCATAGAGCTGAAAACCACAACATGAGAACTTTGTGAAGCGTACACAAGTTTCAATAGCCAAATCGACCAAACAGAAGAAAGGATATCAGAGACTGAAGATCGTCTCAATGAAATAAAACGAGAAGGCAAGATTAGAGAAAAAAAAAGTGAAAATAAATGAATAAAGCCTCCAAGAAATATGGGATTATGTGAAAAGACCTAATCTATGTTTGATTGGTGTACCCGAATGTGACGAAGAGAATGAATCCAAGCTGAAAAACACTCTTCAGGGTATTATCCACGAGAACTTCCTCAATAACAAGGCAGGCTAACATTCAAGTCCAGGAAATACAGAGACCACCACAAAGATATTCCTCAAGAAGAGCAACCCCAAGGCACATAATTGTCAGATTCACCAGGGTTGAAATCAAGGAAAAAATGCTAAGGGCAGCAAGAGAGAAAGGTCTGGTTACCCACAAAGGGAAGCCCATCAGATTCACAGTGGATCTCTTGGCAGAGACCCTACAAGCCAGAAGAGAGTGGGGGCCAATATTCAACATCCTTAAGGGAAAGAACTTATAACCTAGGATTTCGTATCCAGCCAAACTGAGCTTCATAAGCGAAGGAGAAATAAAATCCTTTACGAACAAGCAACTGCTGAGAGATTTCGTCACCACCAGGCCTGCCTTACAAGAGCTCCTGAAAGAAGCACTGAACAGAGAAAGGAACAACCAGTACCAGCCACTCCAAAAACAAACCAAATGGTAATGACCATCGACACAATGAAGAAAATGCGTCAACCAACGGGCAAAACATCCAGCTAGCATCAAAATGGCAGGATCAAATTCACATGTAACAATATTAACCCTAAATGTAAATGGGCTAAGGCAAATTGGATAAAAGGTTAAGACCCATTGGTGTGCTGTATTTAGGAAACCCATCTCACGTGCAAGGACACGCATAAGTTCAAAATAAAGGGATGGAGGAAGATTTATCAAGCAAATGGAAAGCAAAAAAGAGCAGGACTTGCAATCCTAGTCTCTGATAAAATGGACTTTAAACCAACAAAGATCAAAAGAGACAAAGAAGGGCATTATATAATGGTAAAAGGATCAATACGACAAGAAGAGCTAACCTGGACAGGTGAATAACTTTCTAGTGGATGAGCAGCAAAACCAGAGGCAAACAGGTGGAGGTAAATGTGCAATAAAAGAGGCTCTTCTATGATCCATTTCATGGCGGCAGAAGTGCAGGGCAGTCATGGAGATTCCCCAGGACCCTGCATGGACACCCTCTCTCTGGGGCTCTAGTTCATTTCCTTGCCCTTTCTTCCTGCGGCTGCTCTGGAAACTCTTGCTCTCTTCCTTGAGCAGCCTCATCTCCTCTGCCTAGAAGACTGTAATACGGCCTTGATGGCACTGGGAAGGGGCTGGCTGAGGGGGCTGAGCAAACAGGAGGGCAGATGAAGGGGGCAGGGCTGAGGAAAAAGCGATCCTCACTATGCCATGCATCTCCTCAACAGCACCACTGGTTGCCCAAGTGCTTTTATATTCAGTGTGAGACTGGCATCATTAGCCCTTTTCCAAACATAAGGAAATGAGACTAAATGAATAAATGGCTGCAGGTCCCACAGTGAAATGGTGTACCTGGGAGGGGATCACAAATCAGTGTTCTTCATCACCCATCAAGACATCCTATAGTAACATTATGAACAGCAATGATCATTTACTGAGCACGTATTGTGAGCAACGTGCTGTGCTACATACTCACAGTAATTATGCTTATGGGATACATAGTGTCATCACCCCTCCTTTTACATATGAAGAAACACAAAGAGAAGTAAGCAATTACCCAAGGTCAGGTGACTGGTAAGGGTCAAAGCGGGGATAAGAAGCCAGCAGCCCTCTTCCAGGGCCCGCGCTGTGACCACCACACTCCAGGGCCCGCGCTGTGACCACCACACTCCAGGGCCCGCGCTGTGACCACCACACTCCAGGGCCCGCGCTGTGACCACCACACTCTAGCCTCTATCACCTCCCGGTCCAATTTGCACCTACTGAAGAGGGAGAGGCTGGCAGGGTGCTCACCTCCTGGGCAGAATGTTCTATAATTCTATGATATCGATACAACCAGAAATGAGGTAAATTGGCATTACCAGAAGAACCAAAGGCTTTCAAATTTAGTTTTGTTTAATTTTAATTAAACTAACCATCAGTATATGTCCATGAGCCCACATAACTTAATATTTAAGGACTTATTTGGTAATGCCAATTAAATCCTCTGAGCTGTGATGTTCTTTAAGGTATTTATTTATTTTTTCTTCTTTATTTTTTATTAGTTTTTTCAAGATGGGGTCTCACTATATTGCCCAGGCTGGTCTTGGACTCCTGAGACCAAGTGATCCTCCCACCTTGGCCTCCCAAAGTGTTAGGATTACAGGTGTGAGCCACCACACATGGCCTTTCCAAAAAAAAAAAAAAAGACAGGGCCTTGCTCTGTTGCCCAGGCTGGAGTGCAGTGGTGTGATCTCAGATCACTGCAACCTCTGCCTCCCAAGTTCAAGCAATTCTTCTGCCTCAGCCTCCTGAGAAGCTGGGACTACAGGCATGCACCACTATGCCTAGCTAAATTTTTTATTAATTTATTATTTAGTAGTAGAGATGGGGTTTCACCATATTGGTTAGGCTGGTCTAGAACTTTTGACTTCATGATCTGCCTGCCTTGGCCTCCTAAAGTGATGGGATTACAGGCATGAGCCACCATGACAGGCCTTATTATTATTATTTTTTTAATTTTATAGAGGCAAGGTCTCACTATATTTCCCCGGCTGGTCTCAAATACTTGGCTTCAAGTGATTCTCCTGCCCTGGCCTCCCAAAGCCCAAAGTGCTGAGATTACAGGTGTCAGCCACTGCACCTGGCCCGACAGGCATTTCTTTGTAGCACCATGATCAATGCTGAGTCTTCAAGGCTAGATATCAAGTCTTATACTTGCACACTTAAATGAGCTATAACAATCAAAATGTCAAGGAAAATTTTATGTTTGGGGAATGAATGGTTGCATCTACTAACTCCCTTTGCAGGCAGAAACCACTGCAAACAAGTGATTACTAACACAGGGTACATGAACTACACATGAGTGAATCCGGGATCAACAGGGCTGTAAAGGCCCCTGCCTCTGCTGTGGTCATTCTCTCTGCGTCATACAGACAAGTCATCATGTCAGGGGCTGCTGCCCAATACCCACAGGCCCAAATGTCCAGAATCCTCATTTAGCCTTACTCTTTGGCCTCTCAAAATGAGTCTCCACTCTCCAAAGGCGCTGAGAGTTTTTATGTCTGTAACTTTGCCCCTTACATTCCTTTCCCCTGTAAGGAAGGCCTGTTTCCTTTCACTTTTGGCGAATTCCTATACAACCTTCAAAGAGTATCTCTAGAGTCACTTTCTGAGAATTCTTCCAGAGCTGACTTGACCAACCTGGTAATCAACTTCTTTTCAGGAGTGGTTAATCAGAGGTACAGATTTTGGACCTAGACAAGTGTGGTTTTGAATTCTAGCTGTACTGCTGACCAGTGGGCATGCGTTTGGGTGACTTCTTATTCTGCTAAACCTCAATTCCCTCATCTACGACCCGGGAACAGCCATGGTACTTACTGCCCTAGATGGGTATGAGCACTAAAGGGAAGAAACTTGGAAGTATGGGGCACAGGGCTAGTCCACAGGAAGCCTGACGCAAGGGTAATATTCACTGCTCTTCAATGGCATGAAGCAGAAATGATGTTAATTTACTCAACGAGTCACTTCAAAGAATGGACCCCGCTTCTCTATCTCTGTAACGCCACTTTTTAACAATGGACCCCGCTTCTCTATCTCTGTAACACCACTTTTTAACACAATGTATGCCACAGAGCAGTCAGGAGTCCCTGCTAAAGACAGGATTGACCACGCTGGCTCATCAACTTGTGTCTACTGCGTGCCTTTTTACACCTGGCTGGGTAGGCGTCTGTGGTCTGGTTGACAAGAATCGTGTCACTCTCTTTGCATAGATACCTATGCAAAGGCTATCTGCTATGCTTGAGAAGAAAACTGTGGCTCAGAAAAAATTCTGAAAATAAAACAGTACTGAAAAGAGAACAATGAGGAGCAAAAATATGGAAGCAACTCAATCCCTTTTCCTCTCTGTGTGCAATTTGGAAAAGGATCTTGGTGTATCAAGTGTATCGTACAGATGTGTATGAGAGGGTTGGAGATACATCCTGGGCAGGCAACGGAAAAGTGCGGCCAAGACTCCTGGTCACCTACTATAGCTTCAAAGCTACAGGAGAAGCGTCTGTGGAAAGAGAGGGGCAACGGCTCAGCAGTGAACGGCTTGGTTGCTACAGGAGTATTCTGTAATAGTGAATTACTACACAGGCCTTGGAGTTGGAAATGGGTTCAAATCTCAGTTCTGCAATTCTTGGATTTAAGATCTTACGCAGATCATTTAACTTCCCTGTGCTCTAATTTCCTCATCAGTAACTGGGACAGTCATAGTCCTACTTCCAGTAAGCAGATACGTAATGAAACAAAGAACCAACAGCAACACGAAAAACCAAAAAAAGCAAAAGAAAAGAAAAGAAAAAAAAAAAAAAAGAACGTCAGTAATTGTGCATGTCTCAGATTAGACACCAGAACTTGAGCTTTTTTACCTGGAAGTCCCGGCTCTGAACTATAAGCAGTAAATCGATTTTTGATAAGAGTTTTTCATTCATTATTTGCTCTATGTGAAACAAAAATACCATTCTAACTCCCAGTGACCAAACATGAGGAATGTAAGTGATTCAGAGGTCACTTTGTCAGGGATTGGTAGAACCTGCATCAGAACTTGGGCTTCTGGAATGTTCTTTCAGTGTATGCTATGGTTTCCCATGTGCACTGCAGACACTTCTCTAAATGCCGAAGGATGGAGGGCCGGGGTGGGGGAGGAGAACTGCTCTCAGATTTTAATTACTGGAGTCTCAGGTGTGAGAATAGGGTTAGTCTTAAGGCTACCATGAACCTAACAATTAGTTGTATTTCTTTCTTCGCTTTTGCCTGTAAGAATCTTAGGGTCAAATCCATGGCCCACTTCCAGATATTCTATGTGACTTTATGTTGCTTATTTTGTCGAGAAATTACACTCCTGGAATTCACCTTTGCTTTATTCTCCCTTTGTCCTAATTTCTTATTATTTAAATTGTGTTAAATATGTTAGTCTGTTATAAAGTAGGTCATAAAAAAAAGATGAGGGCTGGGTGAGAAGGCTCACACCTGTAACCCCAGAACTTTGGGAGGCCAAGGTAGGAGAATCACTTGAGCCCAGGAGTTCGAGACCAGCCTGGGCAACATAAGACCTTGTCTCTACAAAAATTAAGCCTGGGTAATATAGTAAAACTTTGTCTCTACAAAAATTAAAAAATTAGCTGGGTGTGGTATGACGCACCTGGAGTCCCAAGTTACTTGGGAGGCTGAGATGGGAGCATCACTTGGGCCTGGGAGGTTGAGGCTACAGTGAGCCATGATTATGCCACTGTACTCCAGCCTAAGCAATAGAACGAGACATTATCTTAAAAAAAAAAGGGGGGGTTCAATGAAATGCAACTTCAAAAATCATAAAGTCCCCACAAAACCCAAATCTGCCCATAGGACTATCTGTTTTGCTATCAAAAGCTTGCCTTACAAGTCTCCTGAGACAGATGGCTGGATTCATTACAGAAACAGGACTTCAGTAACGAAATGCTGGGGCTATTTTGGGCACTGTGGACGTTGTGGTTTTGGCAAGGAAGAAGCCTGGGGTGGCCCTCCCAGCCTGGGCAGTGTGGGAGCTGCACACCAGGGGGCCATGCTGCAGATGGTTAAGGAGGCACAGCCAGCAGAGACTGTGTTGCTTGCCAGGCGAACCATGCTAAGTCAGCTTCATGGGCACAGAAACCACTGCTGTGAGGAGAAACAGCCAGTGGGCTTGCATTTTGCGAGCACAGGGTGGTGCATGGAGAGGGTGAGGAGGCCTGGCTCTCAGCCACACAGGCTGCAGGCGAATCCTGAGCCCCGCCATGTAGTAGCTATGAGAAAGTGTAAATCATGTTACCTTTCTGCATCTCCAAGTTGAGATAACAGTGATAACAGCATTTTCTCTCCATGTGACTGTGGTTAAGAATGAGGTATGTGAACACATGCAAAGTGCTCAACACAGTGCCTAGCACTTTGTGAGGGCACTTACAAGTGATGGCCTTATAAAATATTACTACGTAGTTTTTGATCTGAAGATTCTAAATAACGAAGAATTGTCATTTTCCTTTTTCTTACAAGCCATAAACCTGTATTACGAATTTATGGGCCAGGCGTGGTGACTCATGCGTGTGGTCCCTGGCACTCTGGGAGGCCAAGGCAGGTGGATGACTTAACTCAGGAGTTTGAGATCAGCCTGAGCAACACAGTAAAACCCGTCTCCACAAAAAATACAAGAATTAGCTGGGCATGGTGGTGCACCCCTGTAGTCCCAGCTACTCAGGAGACTGCGGTGGGAAGACAGCTTGAGCCTGTGAGGTAGAGGTTGCAGTGAGCTATGATTACGCCACTGCATTCCAGCCTGGGTGACAGAACAAGACCCTGTCTCAAAAACAAAGAAGAAAAGACTTTATGAAGGGATGAAATGGAATTCCAGAGGGGGAAAAACAGACCCTTTGTAATGGATGAAGTATAGTCTTTAATGAAGTAGATGCATAAGGTTACAATCACTGGCCATCGTTCTCACAAATGTCTCAACATCAACAGCCTTGCTTATTTCTTCCTGACTATTCCACTCATCTTCCAAGGCCCAATGAAAGATCTACTTCCTTCTTAAACCTCCTTCTACCTCTTTCTTTTTTTTTTGAGGCGGAGTTTCGCTCATGTTACCCAGGCTGGAGTGCAATGGCGCGATCTCGGCTCACCGCAACCTCCGCCTCCTGGGTTCAGGCAATTCTCCTGCCTCAGCCTCCTGAGTAGCTGCTTCTACCTCTTTCTTAAAGGTCAGTGCAGGATTGGGTGGGGCTAATCATCAGCATAGAAAATAGCAGAGCCAAGATTTGTCAGTTATTGCTACTCCGCAGAGGAGCAGAATGTCAGAGGTGCCCCTGAGACCAGAAACATAAATGTGGGGAAACCAACCAAGGGTACAGGCTTCAGACTTGACAGCTGGGCCGATGGTGGTGGCTCATGACTGTAATCCCAGCACTTTGAGAGGCCGAGATGGGTGGATCACTTGAGGTCAGGAGTTTGAGACCAGCCTGGCCAACATGGTGAAACCCCACCTCTACTAAAAATAAAAAAATTAGTTGGGCGTGGTGGTGGGTGTCTGCAATCCCAGTTACTAGGGAGGACTGAGGCAGGAGAACTGCCTGAACCCATGAGGTGGAGGCTGCAGTGAGCTGAAACTATACCACTGCTCTCCATCCTGGGCAACAGAGTGAGACTGTCTCAAACAAACCAACCAACAAAAAGCCAAAACCAAAAACCAATGAAACTGACAGGTGGAAACTTCCTCCTGGCTGAGGAAAGAGGCTGCTGTGCTGCAGGCAGGTCATGGGGTGATGCCAGTGCTGCTCTATGAATGCCTAGAGAGACTAGTGGGTACAACAGAGCGGTGGTGTGAACCAGTGGCCTAAAACAGAGTGGGACAGGAGGCCTCGAGTCTGATACAAGTTTGATTCCTTATTTAATGTTAGGCAAGCAATCAGGGTGAACCCATTTATCTATAAGAATGGAGAGCTGCTGACAATAACCATAACCCCCAAATCTCCCCCGCGAATCTGGGGAAAACCGTAGGAACAGTAGGGAGAGGAGTACATCTGGCAGTGACGTTGACAGCTCACATCTTCTTAAGACTAGAAAAAACAATTGCCAAGACAGGGGTTTGAGACTGTTGGGGTTGTTGGGATGGGGTGGATATGTTTTGCATGTGAGTTGGATGTGACTCTTTGGGGGTGAGAGAGCAAGCTATGGTAGGCTGAAAAATGGCCACCCAAAGATAGCACGTCTTGATCCCTGGAGTTTGTAAATGTGACCTGACTAGGAAAAAGGATCTTTGTAAATATAATTAAGGATCTTGAGGCAAGGAGATCATCATAGGAAATTCAGGTGGGTCCTAAATAGAATCACATGTACCCTTATGAGAGAGAGGCAAAGGCAGTTTTGAGAACGCAGAGAGGTGGCGGCAGTGGGGAGACGACATGAAGGCAGAGGCTGCACCACCAAGGAATGCGGTCGGCAGAGGCTGAGAGAGGCAAGAAACAGACTCTTCCTACAGACCCTCTGGAGGGAGCAAAGCCCTGCCGTATGTTGGACTTCTTGCTTCTAACACTGAGAGAAAAAATTTGTTATTTTAAGACATCCAGTTTGTGGTATGCGTTATAGAAGCCTCAGTACATTAATGCGGGTTTCTCCCATCTCTAGCTATACAGCAAAATGCTAGACCAAGAATGGCTAACGGTAGCTACCATTTATTGGGTGCTTCCTGTATTTTGGTTGTTTTTTATATGTTCTTCTCACTGAATCTTCATGATAACTCCATATGCAAAATAGACACTATTATTAGCCCCGTATTATACTTGGAGAAACTTTGGGACTGAACAAATAATATTTGCTGAAAAACACAAGGCTATCAAGTGGAAGAGATGGAATGAGAATCCGTACAGTATGACACTGGAGTCCACATCAGAGCACTTTGCTCTGCAGAGAAGCAGTGCATACCCTCAGGAGTTCAGGAACTGGGAAAGACAGGCAAACAGCCACTGTGATACCTCCTACACCAGGGGGGACAAAGAGTAGGAGTGAGGAGTGAGGGATGGATTACGGAAGGCCTTTTAAGCAGATCCCAGGAGAGTAGATCTTCAAAGATGGCTAAACATTAACATAAAGAAGTAGAGGGAAGAAGATTCTAGGCTGAGGGCATACTGTAAGTAAAGGCTCAGATCTCAGAGAAAAAAACAGAATTTCGGGAATGTGGTGTACCCCAACATGACAGACATGTTCAGCTTTAGGGGTGGAGAGGTAAGGCCTGGTGAGAGCTAAGGAGCTGTTCTTTTACTGCCTGCTCATGCCTGGTATCTACCTCTCAGTTCTGATCTCTCACAGTTAAAGGCTCTGATCCTCATGGGCTGAGCAGAGATGGGAGGTTTAGAGGAACGTAAGAACACTGGGAATATGCATCCACAGAGGGAAGCTGCAGGCATCAGAGAGGAAGGTTGCTTACGTGGCTGATCCCTTATGTGTCTCACTGATAACAGGCTGGGCCCTGTCTTTGGCTTCTAAACTACAATGTCAGCAGGAGGCCGGGAGGGATAAGACCAAGCAGTGATAATACAACACAGAGCTCAAGCACCAGGATCAGAGAACTACAACTTTTCTAAGGGTAAGTCCAGCTGTGTATGCATGCGCCAACACATGCCAGTCACTGACCCGCGTCTGTAGGTAGTACATCTCGCAGACATGCATGTACGCCAACACATGCTTTCTAAAATCAAAAATTGTTTTTTAATTTAAAATTTTGATTTCAAAAATAAAAAGTCTGTGGTTGAAGACAGGATTTTTATCCTCCAAGGCTGGTTGTAGGTGAGAGGCTCTTAGCTGGTAAGAAACTGGCCGACAGAAGTGTCCACATATGGAAAACGTTCTAATGCTCACAGCTCACTATTGGGCACTCTTAAAAAGTAAATTTTGTTTAATAAAAAATCTTCCCTGCGCCACTAACAACGGGGGGAAAATGGCCAGCTGCTGGTCCTGCTCTTGAGTGATGTGAAAATCTAAAAAAGTGATGGTTTTCAAGCCAGAAAACAGAAATTTGGTAAATTTATTTAAGGAATGTTCGAGTCTACATAACGTGAATAAAGCACTTTAAACCTTATAAGAAATAAAACCAACTGAATAAGAGGATTAAAATTTAGAGAAATTTGGAAAGGAGGTTAATTTGTAATATGAAAGTCTGCATGTGAAACTTGTGACTTTCATGGAATGTTATTTGGGGGAACGGCCTTTTTTGACAAAATCTATGGATTCTGAAGGCCTTACACAGCAGCCTCTGAAAATGTCAAGGACATCCTTAGTCTACACGTACATATGTGCTAGCACATCTCAACTGTTTTTGCCTGGCTTGCGGGAACTAATTCATTAAAACCAAACTCCAATGTCTCCTCTTCTCTAAACCTTCCCTGGCTTTCCTCTAAAGTCTGACCCTCAGTTTTCCAGCATTTCCACAGTGTTTAGACAACACGTCTATCCTGATAGTAAAAAACATATGATCTAATGATTTACCCACGTGTTTCCTGCATCAGACCATGAGCTCCATGAGCACACAGACTGAGAAGGACCAAGCAAGGGGAATAGTAAGTGCCTCAAGTAAGCAAAGCAGAGTCAGAGAATGACTGGCTAAATGCATACACATGCTTGCACACACATAACTTGGGGTGTCTGAGCCAGACGGCAAACAGGTGACAATCTGCAAGGGGACAATATAACTTTACCCCAAAACTCGAAACACAAAAAATAAGAAGAAAGCCACAATGAAACTCCATGGCAGGAGGAGGCGAGACACACAAAGTAACACATTTATTCAGCAAAGCTTCTCTGAGTGGCTGTCATGGGCCAAGACCCTGTTTGGTGATGGGGTGACCCCTAAGTTACTAGCAGGCTAGTGGTAAAGATGGAAATTATGTCCCTTGTAGATGGAAATTTGTCATGTGCAGTCAATGTAACTGAAGTGATTAACGAGCTGAATCTGGGCAAATTTATTCATTCTCAAGTGACTACTGAATATTCACTGTGTGCCAGGCATGGTTCCATTAAACCCAGGCAGGAACAAGACGGACGAGGTTTTTGGCTGTCACGGAGTTTACATTTTAGTGGGGCAGCTTACATTCTGTGATAAGGTGTTAGGGAGAAAACAGGTAGGGAGGAAGCTGAGTTGGTGGAGGGTCAGGGAGACAGACATGTGAGCTGAGAGCTCAAGGATGAAAGGGAGGCAGCCTTTCAAAAAGCATGACAGACTTCCAGGGAGTGGGAGGGCCCTCAGGAGGCAGAGGATGGTGTATCCAAGAAGTGAAAGGCCAGCCCCGAAGGCACTGGCAGGAGAGGGTCTGGGAGGTAAGAGCCCGAGCATGCAGGGCTCATGGGCCTTGGTACAGGGAGTCTGCGTTTATCTGAAGCTCAACAGGAAATCCTGAAAGAGCATTAAGGGGAAGGGTGTCCATGATCTGAGTTTTGTTTTATTTTGTTTATTACTGAGAGAGAGTTTTGCTCCTGTTGCCCAGGCTGGAGTGCAATGACACGATCTTGGCTCATGGCAAACTCCACCTCTTGGGTTTAAGCAATTCTCCTGCCTCAGCCTCCAGAGCAGCTGGGATTACAGGCATGTACCACCACACCAAGCTAATTTTTTTGTATCTTTAGTAGAGACGGGGTTTCTCCATGTTACTCAGACTGGTCTCAAACGCCCAACCTCAGATGATCCACCTGCCTCGGCCTCCCAAAGTGCTGGGATTATAGGTGCCAGCCACCGTGCCTGGCTGTGATTTATATTTTACAAGAAAACCATTTGGCTGTTGTGAGGACAATGGATTACTTTGCTTTTCTGAGCCTCTGTTTCCTTATATATGAACAGACCTAATAATACCTACCTCACAGACTTGCTATCAGGATTGAATGAGATTTAGGAAGTGCTCAGTACCTTACAGTTTTTACGGCCAAAATATTTTTCAAAATGTTTCTTGGCTTTAATAGGCAGCTAGAATCATGTCATATATACCCGAGTCCTCGCCCACATGTGTGGCATTTTGGCACACTTTCTGAATGTGCTAATGGGCCACTGCCCAGTGGAGCCCCACACGATACCTGGCCCCAGCAGCTTTGGCCCTGACTTTAGGATAACTTACCCCAAGGAACTGCGCCTTTGTTTGGGGGCCCATGAGGTATTGGGCTGGGAGGATCAGATAGGGTTCTCTTGTGTCCGGGTGGTGGGGGAGGAGGCCTCTTCTTGGACAGGGTGGAGCTGCCACTAGAGGTCTGGGTGCTTAGAGGGAGTGTTGAAGGTGGGCCAGATGGACCTAGAAAGGAAATTGAATGGGGGCAGGAAGGTTAATCCCAGTCTCACAGATACAAAATAGCTAGTATGCAATCACTTCCACACATCAAAATGTGGTATGATACACAGAGACAAAAGCAAAAGGTTGGATATGGCTAAGTCCATCAATCTAGTAACAAACAGTGTTTTAAAAATTTGTTGGTTAAAATGGCCAGAGGCAGTGGCTCACGCCTGTAATCTCAGCACTGTGGAAATCTGAGGTGAGAGGATTGCTTGAGGCCAAGAGCTTGAGATCAGCCTGAGTAACATAGCAAGACCCTGTCTCTACCAATAATTAAAAAAAATTAGCTGGGTGTGGTGGCGTGGGCTTGTAGTCTCAGTTACTTGGGAGGCTGAGGTAGGAGGATCGCTTGAGGTCAGGAGTTCGAGGATACACTGAGCTATGTGCCACTGCACTCCAGCCTAGGCAACAGAGAGAAAAACAAATTTACAATAAAGGTAAGAAGAGTGTGCTTTAAGGAACAAAATGCCAGTCAAAACAGAATGCTACTGGGTTTAGATCATTTAGGTACAATGGGAAAAATAAAACACACACATCTTAAAACAACTCCTTAGAATCATCACAAAATGTACTAAGGGAGAAATCACACACCACTACCAGCAAAATCAACAGAGAAGGAACAGGGCACACGCTAAGCCTTCATTGGGTCACAAGGTGAAAATAAAACAATTCATATGACAGAATTTTTCTCTCTACAGCTTTTCTTTTAGTCAGCAAACTGCCTGAAGTTTTCCTTTTTTTTTCTTTTTGAGACAGAGTCTACCTCTGTCTCCTGGCTGGAGTGCAGTGGCGCGATCTTGGCTCACTACAATCTCTGCCTACTGGGTTCTAGCAATTCTCCTGCTTCAGCCTCCCGAACAGCTGGGACTACAGGTGTGTGCTACCACACCCAGTTAATTTTTGTATTTTTAGTAGAGATGGGGTTTCACCATGTTGGCCAGAATGGTCTCCATCTCCTGACCTCTTGATCTCCTCACCTTGGCCTCCCAAAGTGCTGGGATTACAGGTATAAGCCACTGCGCCCAGCCTGAAGTTTTTCTCAAAACAAAACAAAACAAAACAAAACTCCTTTTCTAAATATGAAGAAAGAACCAGATGTAAAGCATTACCTGGAGAAAAAAAAAAAAAAAGAAAAGAAATTCAAAAACCCTTTTCTTCCGGGTCTGAATTGCTCTAGAAATTAAACCATCTATATTGCAAGCCTGAAAAACAGTTATATAAATTAGACAATGATTTTTATAGACTTAAAAAAAAGGACTCAACTTTCTCTAGAACTAAAGACAAGACAGTAGGAATGACAGTAATGTTCTACATACACACAAAAACGGGGTTTGTTTTTAAAAGCTGTTAAGGGAGTACTGTACATTTGTTTTTAGTTTTGTTAACTCAAAGTGAAACTGAAGTGGCTGGTGTGTGCCAGGTATTCCATGCTGGGTACTTTCACCAGCATGGAATTAAGGAGTATGGCTTAACTGTGTTCATGGCAAACTGCTTCTGCAAATGTTAAGGAAAAAAAAAGCTAGGGCCGGGCACAGTGGCTCACACCTGTAACCCCTGCACTCTGGGAGGCCAAGGTAGGCAGATCACTTGGGGTCAGGAATTCAAGACCAGACTGGCCAATATGGTGAAACCCCATCTCTACTAAAAATACAAAAATTAGCTAGGCATGGTGATGCATGCCTGTGGTCTCAGCTACTAGGGAGGCTGAGGCAGGAGAACTGCTTGAACCCGGGAAGCGAAGTTTGCAGTGAGCCGAGATCCCGCCACTGCATTCCTGCCTGGGCATCGCAGTGAGACTCCATCTCAGAAAAAAAACAAAAACAAAACAAAAAAACAACTGCTAAGAACACTGCCATACTGAATGTTTAACACAGATTAGTAGATACCTAGTGACCCAGAAAGGCTCCAAAAGAACTTTTTAATTTTTTGTATTAAAAAAAAAAGTTTAATTACTGTCGGTCTCCTTCCGTGGTAAAGTAAGTTTTCATACTTCCCATTGTCAATTACTAGTTCCTACCAATACTGACTTAAACCATTATTTCTCTAACACAGGCTAGTCCTGAAAGTAAATACTGTTAATCTCAGCAAAACTATCATCTGCTTTAGGTTTAAATGGCCAGGCTATATAATTTATTTCTTTGTCCCACTAATGTGATACATAATGGAAGCCTGATGCTTACCCCAAATCAACACTTAATAAGGGTATCAGTCACCTGCACTTTCAGAAACTTTTATAATAATAGATTATTATGGCCCTGCATCGTTATAATGCTTTGTAGTTTTCAAAATGTGTTTGTATATGCTATTCCTCAACTTTTTTCCCTAGATTTATCATTAAAAAAATTTTTTTTGAGACAAAGTCTTGCTTTGCTGCCTTGCCTGGAGTCCAGTGGCATGATCATAGCTCACTGCAGCCTTGATCTCCTGGGCTTAAGCAATCCTCCCACCTCAGCCTCCTGAGTAGCTGGGACTACAGGCATAGTAGTAGGCGTAGACATTTGGCTTTTTTTTTTTTTTTTGAGGTGGAATCTCACTTTGTCACTCAGGCCAGAGTGCAGTGGCACAATCTTGGCTCACTGTAACCTCACCGCCCCCTCCAACCCTTCCAGTGATTCTCCTGCCTTAGCCTCCCAAATAGCTAGGATTACAGGTGCCTGCCACCACACCTGGTTAATTTTTGTATTTTTAGTAGAGACAGGGTTTCACCATCTTAACCAGGCTGATCTGGAACTCCTGACCTCATGATCCACCTGCCTTGGCCTCCCAGTGTGCTGGGATTACTGGCATAAGCCACAACACCCGGCTGTTTTAAAAACGTTTTTTATTTTTAAATTTTTTATAGAGACAGAGTCTCAGTCTATTGTCCAGGCTGGCATTGAACTCCTGAGCTCTAGCAACCCTCTCAAAGTGCTGGAATTACAGGCATGAGCCACCATGCCTGGTCCAAAAAATGTTTTTAAATGTTTATGGATACTAATAGTTGTACCTCTTGATTTTCACACCAACCCTGTGAAGCATGTGGGTCATGTAGTACTGTCCCCATTTTGCAGCTAAAAACTCAGAAGCTTGGCATGATTAAAGTCACAAGCCATGAGGGGCAGAGCTGGGATAAGGCAGGTATCCAGGACTGGTGAGGCACTTGCCCCATCAAATGATGCTGCTGGTTCCTGAAAGACAGGGCAGCATTTCCTGTGCTTAGCACATGAAGAAAACAACAAATGCTCGATATCAGGAAGTGTAACTTTCCTTTTGGAAATAAATGGATAATAGATAACAGACAATGGTGAGGTTCTCTAGCAGTTTTATCCTTATCGCCATCTAGGGACTTTCTGATGCAGATGCAGTTCCCTGCCTGGAAACCAAAATTGTCAGACAAAATGCTAATGGAGCCATGTCTCTGAGCAATGCTGTACCACATATATATGAAATTGTGGGAGAGATCAGACCAAAGAGGCATCCTGTAACCATAATTCATGCAAAATCCACTCCCCTGAATAATTTCAAAAATTAAAGAACTAGAGTGTCCCACACCGTTATATACTTCTGACTTCCTTCATATTGCTGATTACAATCTCTCATTATTTAATTCTTTGTTTACTTGTCACCCGACTCTCCCACCAGACAGGGAGAGTCCTAGTCTACTAGAGCTGTGCTTTCCTTTGGTTTGGTGTAGAGTAAATACTTATTGACTAAATGGATAAATAAACCACATCTATCTTTTTAGATCAGTAATTTTTTTTTTTTTGGGAGATGGAGTTTCGCTCTGTCACCCAGGTTGGAGTGCAGTGGTGCAATCTCAGTTCACTGCAACCTCTGCCTCCCAGGTTCAAGCGATTCTCCTGCCTCAGCCTCCCGAGTAGCTGGGACTACAGGTGCACAGCACACCACCACACCTGGCTAATTTTTGCATTTTTAGTTGAGACGGGGGTCTCACCATGTTGGCCAGGCTAGTCTTGAACTTCTGACCTCAGGTGATCCACCCACCTCGGCCTCCCAAATTGCTGTGATTACACGCATGAGCTGCAGCGCCCAGCCAGGCCAGTGATTCTTAAGGAGGCCAATACGTTTCACTTAGGGTGACTGATCACAAATGCGTGGAGAGAATTAGCAGGAAGGAACAGCATTAACTGTGAAAGGGATGTTCAATTTTATAATCTTATATCTGGAAAACAAACACACAGACAGACCTGTGTATTGTTTTGTAACAGAAGCTACAGAAAGAAAGATGCTAAAAATCTTGGCTGGTAAGGCATGAGTTAAAATAAGGTTAAAAAACACTACATATGAAACACAGACTTAAAAAATGTTTGAAGATTTAAAGAGCTCAGAAGACTTCCAAAATTAGTAACCAGCTCCATAGCATTAAAAGAGATCTTTTATGCAAAGTAAATCTGAGTACTGGTTCAGTCAGGAAAAAAGCAATTCTGGTAAGATAAAGAAAGCGGAAACAAAATAAAATGCAACACAAAAAAGGGTGGGGATAAGATTAGTGAGTGGTGGCAGAGATGCCGGGGTGACTACGAGGGAATTTTCTCTCCTGAACTCTGCCAGGGGCCTGTTGAAGTAAGAAAGGGCCCCAAACCTCGTTTGCCACTAATATTGGCTACCATGTAAAATAATTGTCTACATCTTCTTAAAAACATGGGTCTAGTCTTCCAAAGCTTCTATGAATAAATTTGAGGTTAAATAATTAGAAGGTTTTCCAAGAGGAGACAGAGTACACCTCATTCTTCCTGAGTGTTTACATGTTAGTTTAGCATCAGATGTCACATTCAAAGAAGTTGAATCATTTAGGAGTATGTTTTCCACAAGAAAGCATTCCCCGCCCTTAAACAGAGGTGGACAATAGAGTAAGAGGGCCAACATTTATTTATTTATTTGTTTTTTGAGACGGAGTTTCGCTCGTTACCCAGGCTGGAGTGCAATGGCGCGATCTCGGCTCACCGCAACCTCCGCCTCCTGGGTTCAGGCAATTCTCCTGCCTCAGCCTCCCGAGTAGCTGGGATTACAGGCGTGCGCCACCATGCCCAGCTAATTTTCTGTATTTTCAGTAGAGACGGGGTTTCACCATGTTGACCAGGATGGTCTTGATCTCTTGACCTCCTGATCCACCCGCCTCGCCCTCCCAAAGTGCTGCCAACATTTATTTTAAAATAATCCATGATTAGAAAAAGTCCTTGAGGCTGGGCACGGTGGCTCACGTCTGTAATCTCAGCACTTCTAGAGCCAAGGTGGATCACTTGAGGCCAGGAACTCAAGACGAGCCTGGCTAATATAGCGGAAACCCCATCTCTACTAAAAAACAAAATTAGCTGGGCATGGTGGCACACACCTGTAATCCCAGCTACTTGGGAGGCTGAGGCAGGAGAACTGCTTGAACCTAGAAGATGGAGGTTGCAGTGAGCCAAGATCGTGTCACTGCACTCTAGCCTGGGCTATCAATTGAGACTTCATCTCAAAAAAAAAAAAAAAAGTCCTTGAAAACTGTTTTGTGGACACCCATGGATGCCTGTTTTCACCACCCTTCATTCTCGAGGCACTTCTGGGTCCTCTCTTGGGTGTCAAGTGCTATACTCTGGACATAGGCCTGTCCTCAAGGCACTCTGCTCTGTGGCTTCTCTCCTCACCCGCCCTGTTCTCTAGGGGTTCTGTTCTATACTGTCTTCCCTTGGTAATGGCCCTCCCTGCACAGATGGCATCCCCAGCCCTGACCCGGACTATGTCTGGGTCAATTCCCACATCTCCAACAGCCTCTTGGTCACTCCATTTGGACATTCTGCTGTGCCTTCAACTCAGGTGGTCCCTACTGAACCTATCCGATGTGCAGCCTCCAGGATGCATCTGACTGATTATCTCAGAAGTGTGCCCGGCATGCGCCCAGGGCTCCGGGCAGTGCATCGCAGAAGTGACTATGCTCACCTTGGCAGGCCCACGGGCAGTTTTCAGGCCAAAGGGCTTGCCCCATATTCCTGGGCCCAACAATTTAGTCTCTTAAGAGGTGGCAGCTATCTCCTGAGACTCTCCCAGGAATACCTCTTCTCACTGAAGACCCCTTATGGGAAATCAATATATTCTTAAACGATGAAGGTGGTTTGAGAGTATCTCCCCAAACGGCACTCAAAAACAAGATCTCTCCACTTAGCTCAGAAAAAAATGTATTTATCTATGCCTAAAAATACGTAAGTGTATCTTAAAAAATAAAAATGCATTTCTAAAATCATAATCAGCATGCTTTTCAACTCTCTTCCTCCTCTTCTTGCATTTTCTGGAGCTACCATTTACTGAGTATTACATGCCTGAGCTGAAAGACCATATCTAAAATTTATCTTATAAAATATTATCATTATTATCCATTTGAAAAATAAAAGGACCCAAAGCTCAGAGGGTGTAGGAACTTGGTGAGTTACAGCAAACGAGCGGCTGCGTCCAGGCAGAACCCCGCTCTGTCTGACTCAAGGCTGGGCTCTCAGCCTTGACAACAGCCTGCTCGCCTTCCTCTCAATGGCAGCCTTGACAACAGCCTGCTCGCCTTCCTCTCAATGGCATCACATCCTTTCTTGTTAGAACTTTCAGGAACATAACTGAGTTATCTCTTCACTTCCGCATTCTCATCCTTAAAAGAATTTTTAGTTGACACAATTGTACGTATTTATGGGATATGGAAGTGATATTTCAATATATGTGTACAATGTGTAATGACCAAATCAGGGTAGCTAAAATCTATCATCTCATTTATTATTTCTTTGTGCTGTGAACATTCAAAATCCTCGCCTGTAGCTTTCTGAAAATATACACTAAATTCCTGTTAATCACAGTCACCCTACAGTGTTACAGAACACTAGAACTTATCCCTCCCATCTAGCTGTAATTTTGTATCCATTAATCAGCTTCATCCTCCACTCAACCCCTTACCAGACTCTAGTAACCTTTCTTATACTCTCTATTTATATAAACTCAATTTTTTTTTTCTTTTTCTTTTCCTTTTTCTTTGAGACAGAGTTTCACTCTGTTGCCCGAGCTGGAATGCTGCAGTATGATCACAGTTAACTGCGGCCTCAAATTCTGGGGCTGAAGTGATCCTCCTACCTCAGTCTGCTGGGCAGCTGGAACTATACATGCATGCTACCAGGCCCAGATAATTTTTCAAGAAAAATTTTTTGTAGAGATGGGGTCTCATTGTATTTTCCAGGCTTGAGCTTAATTTTTGTTTTAACTCACACGAGTGAGAACACAGCGTTTATCTTTCTGTGTCTGTCTTACGTCACTTAAAATAACGTCCTTCAGGCTCACACATATTGCGTGGCACACAACAGGATTTTTTTTTTTTTTTTGAGACGGAGTCTCGCTCTGTTGTCCAGGCTGCAGTGTAGTGGTCTGATCTCAGCTCACTGCAACCTCCGCCTTCTGGGTTCAAGCGATTCTCCTGCTTCAGCCTCCCAAGTAGCTGGGATTACAGGCCCATGCCATCACGTGTGGCTAATTAATTTTTGTAGTTTTAGTAGAGACTGGGTTTCACCATGTTGGCCAGGCTGGTCTTGAACTGCTGATCTTAGATGATCCACCCTCCTCAGCCTCCCAAAGTGCTGGGATTACAGGCATGAGCCACTGCACCCAGCCTACATTCACTTCTATGGCTGAATAATATTCCATTATGTATATATATATACAGTACATTTTCTTCATCTATTCATCTGTTGACGGACATTTAGATTGATTCCTTATCTTTACCACTGTGAATAACACTGCAGTAAACATGGGGTGCAGGAATCCCTTTAATATACTGACTTCCTTTCCACTGGATAAATACCCGGTAGTAGAATTGCTCAGTGGTATGAGAGTGCTATTCTCAGTTTTGTGAGAAACTTCCATGCTGTTTTTCCATAGTAACTGTACTAATTTACATTCTACCCGACAGTAGATGAGTTCCCCTTTCTCTGCATCCTCAACAGCATTTATTATTTCCTGTCTTTTTGATGACAGCCATTTTAACTGGAGAGAGAGAGAATATCTCATCATGGTTTTTATTTACATTTCTCCCATGATTAGTGATGTTGAACATTTTTTCATACACTCAGTAGTCATTTGTATGTCTTCTTTTTTTTTGAGAGGGAGTTTCATTCTTGTAGCCCAGGCTGGAGTGCAATGGCGTGATCTCAGCTCACTGCAACCTCTACCTCCCGGGTTCAAGCAATTCTCCTGCCTCAACCTCCCAAGTAGCTGGGATTACAGGTATATGTTACCATGCCCAGTTAATTTTTGCATTTTTAGTAGAGACAGAGTTTCACCATGTTGGCCAGGCTAGTCTTGAACTCCTGACCTCAGGTGATCCACACACCTTGGTGTCCCAACGTGGTGAGGTTACAGGTGTAAGCCACTGTGCCCAGCCTGTATGTCTTCTTTTGAGAAATGTCTATTCAGATCCATTTTAAAATCAGATTATCATTATTATTATTATTTTGCTGCTGAGTTGAGTTCCTTGTATATTCTGGATATACAAGTCCCTTGTCAAGAGGAATAGTTTGCAACTAGGTTCTACATTCGACAGGCTGTCTCTTCACTCAGGTTGTTTCCTTTGCTGTGCAGAAGCTTTTTAGTCTGATATGGTCTGCTCTGTCTAATTTTCTGTTGCCTGTGCTTTTGATGTGTTACTCTTTGCCCAGACTAACGTCCTGAAGTGTTTCCCTCATGTTCTCTTTTAGTAGTTTTACAGTAAGTCTTTAATTAGTCTTGAGTTTATAGATATCCAGTTTTCCCAGGACATTAAAGAAGGTTCCTTTCCCCAATGTATATTATTTGCACCTTTATAAAAATCAGTTGGCTATAACATAGATTTACTTCTGGGTTCTATGTTCTGTTCCACTGATATATGTGTTTGTTTTTATACCAGTACAAAGCTGTTCTGGTTACTATGGCTTTGTAGTATATTTTGAAGTAGTATAATGACTCCAGCTTTTTTCTTTTTTCTTAGTATTGCTTTGGCTACTTGAAGTCTTTTCTATTTCCATATGAATTTTAGGATTGCTGTTTTTTCTATTTCTATGAGGAATGTCATTAGTATTTTGAAAGAGACTATATCAACTCTGTAGATTGCTCTGGGTAATATGATCATTTTAATTACATTAACTCTTCCAATTCATGTGCATGGGATGTCTTGCCTTTTTTAATTGTCCTCTTCAATTTCTGTTATCAGTGTTTTACAGGTTTTCATTACAGAGGTCTGTCACCTCCTTGGTTAGATTCCTAGTTTTTTGAATTGGATACAAGATGGCTGATCGCTAACAGCTCGGGATTGTAGCTCCCAGCGAAAGCTCAGAAAACGTGAGGACGCCATACTTTCAGATGAATTTTCGTCACTCACGGACCAGAAGATTCCCAGTGGAGGAGCCCCACGGGTCGCCAGCGCGACTCTTGTGGCCGGTGCAGTGGTTTTGCCGTCACCTCGGCGCGGCAGCTCTTCGTGCAGAGTAAATGGGACTGGTTCCCCTACTGACTGGTGTTTGGAGCTCCGGGAAGGCAGAGCCGCTTGTTGCGGACTCAAGAGGGAAGCCAGACTGGAGATTCCCAGGCAGAAGAGCACCATCAGTCTTATTGCTGCTGTTTTGGCCGGCGCAGTGGGTTGCTCGGATTCCAACACTGGGAATCAATAAATTGGACGTCCACTCAGAAACCTAATTAGAAAGGTGGTAATTGTAAAGACAGCAAATGGATAAATCCACAATAAAGGGAAAAAAACAGCCTAAAAAGGCCGAGAATACCCAAAATCAGAACCCCTCTCCCTCTACAGGGGATAGCAATGCCTCATCAGCAATGGAACAAGCCCTGATGGAAAAGGACTGTGTTCCATTTTCTGAAGTAGGCTTCAGAAGGTGGATGATAAGAAATTTCTGGGAGTTGAAAGAACTTGTTCTAACCCAATGTAAAGAAACAAAGAACTTTGAAAAAAGGTTTGATGAAATGTTAAAAAGAATGGACAATATAGAGAGGAATATAAATTAACTAACGGAGTTGAAAAATACGACATGAGAACTTAGTGAAATATGCACAAGTTTGAATAGCTGAATTGATCAAGCAGAAGAAAGGATATCAGAGGTCGAAGACCAACTTAATGAAATAAAACGAGAAGACAAGAATAGAAAAAAAGGATAAAAAGGAATGAGCAAAGTCTCCAAGAATTATGGGACTATGTGAAAAGACCTAATCTACGTTTGATAGGTGTACCTGAATGTGACGGAGAGAATGAATCCAAGCTGGAAAATACTCTTCAGGATATCACCCAGGAGAATTTTCCCAATCTAGCAAAGCAGGACACTATTCAACCCCAGGTAATACAGAGAACACCACAAAGACATTCCTCAAGAAGAGCAACCCCAAGGCACATAATCGTTAGATTCACCAGGGTTGAAACGAAGGAGAAAATACTAAGGGCAGCCAGAGAGAAAGGTCAGGTCACCCACAAAGGGAAGCCTATCAGACTTACAGCAGATCTCTCAGCAGAAACCCTACAAGCCAGAAGAGAGTGGGGGCTGATCTTCTACATCCTTAAAGAACAGAACTTTCAGCCCAGAATTTCATATCCTGCCAAACTAAGCTTCACAATTGAAGGAAAAATAAAATCTTTTATGAACAAGCAAGTACTCAGAGATTTTATTACCACCAGGCCTGCTTTACAAAAACTTCTGAAAGAAGCATTATACGCAGAAAGGAACAACCAGTAATAGCCTTTCTAAAAATATACCAAAAAAGTAAAGAGCATCAACATAAAGAAGAATTTACATCAACGAATGGATAAAATAGCCAGTTAACATCAAATGGCAGTAATCCTAAATTTAAGTCGACTAAATCCCCCAATCAAAAGATACAGCCAAAACCTAACGGTATACTACATCCAGACTCATTTCATATCCAAAGATACACAAAGACTCAAAACAAAGGGTTGGAGACAGATTTACCAACCAAATGGAGAGCATAAATAAATAAATAAACAAAAAGCAGGAGTTGCAATTCATGTATTTGATAAAACAGATTTCAAAGCAACAAAGATAGAGTGGTAAAAGGATCAATGCATCCTAACACCCAGATACATAAGACCCATAAAGAGGTTTAGACTCAATGAGACAGAAAATTAATAAGGATATCCAGGACTTGAACTCAGATCTGGAACAAGTAAACTTAATAAGTACTTATAGAGCTCTCCACTTTAAATACACAAAATATATATTCTCCACTTTAAATACACAAAATATTGATCGGCCATTATTAATACCCATTCATAGAATAAAGCAATATTCCTGTTCTCTCTCCCTCCTTTTCTCTCTTTTCCTCTCCTTTCCTTTTAAAAAAAAAAAGATTCCTAGTTTTTTTTTTACCCCCTAGATTCCCAAAGAGGGTAGCTAACATAAAAAAGATTGCTTTCTTAATTTTTCTCTTTCTTTTGAGACAGGGTGTTGCTCTGTCATCCAGGCCAGAGTACAGTAGTACGATCCCAGCTCACTGCAGCTTCCCAAGCTCAAGAGATTTTCTCACCTCAGCCTCCCTACTAAGTGGGGACTACAGGTTAATTTTATTTTATTTCTGACACAGAGTTTTGGTCTTGTTGCCCAGGCTGGAGTACAATGGTGTGATCTCAGCTCACCCGCAAACTCTGCCTCCCAGATTCAAGCCATTCTCCTGCCTCAGCCTCCCGAGTTGCTGGGATTACAGGCACCTGCCACCACGCTTGGCTAATTTTTGTATTTGTAGTACAGACAGGGTTTCATCATATTGGTCAGGCTGGTCTCGAATTCCTGACCTCATAATCTGCCCACCTTGGCCTCCCAAAGTGCTGGGATTACAGGAGTGAGCCACTGCACCTGGCCAATTTTTTTTATTTTTATTTTTGTGGAGATCGGGTTTCACCATGTTGCCTAGGCTGGTCTCAGACTCCTAAGCTCAAGCAATATATCCACCTTGTCCTCCTAAAGTGCTGGGATTACAGGTGTGAGTCACCATACCCAGCTTTTTCTTGATTTCTTTTTAAGCTAGTTGGTTACTGGTGTATAGAAACACTACTGATTTTTCTACGCTGATTTTGTATTCTGTTACTTTACTGAATTGATTCTTCAGTTCTAAGTGTGTTTTTGGTTGCATCTTTAGGTTTTTCTATATACAAGATCATTCATCTGAAAATAGAAACAATTTGGCTTCCTCTCTTCCAGACTGGATGCCCTTTACTGCATACTCTTGCTGACTGCTCTGGCTGGGACTACTTCCAGTGCTATCTGAACAGGAGTGGTGAAAGTAGGCACCCTTGTCTTCTTCCAGTTCTTAGAGAAGAAGCTTTCAGCTTTCTGCCATTCAGGATGATTTAGCTGTGAGTCTGTCACATATGACCTTTATTATTTTGAGGTAAGCTCTTCCTATACGTCATTTATTGAAGTTTTTATTACGAAAGGTGTTGAATTTTATCAAATGTATTTTCTGCATCTACTGACATCATCAAATGGTCTTTGTCCTTCATTCTGTTGATATGGTGTGTCACGTTTATTGATCAGTGTATGCTGAACCATCCTTGCACTCCTGGGATAAATAACACTTCATCATGGTACATTACCTTTTTGATGTGTTGTTGGATTCATTTTTTGCATCTATGTTCAACAAGGACATTGGCCTGTAGTTTTCTTTTTTTGTTGTGTCTTTGTCTGGTTTTGGTATCGGGGCAATGCTGGAGTTATGAAAAATTCCTTTCTCTTTGATTTTTTAGAAAAGTTTAAGAACTGGTGTCAGTTTTTCTTTACTATTTATTTATTGATTGAGACAGGGTCTCACTCTGTCACCAGGCTGGAGTGCAGTGGTGTGATCTTGGCTCACTGCAGCTTTGATCTCCTGGGCTCAAGTGATCCTCTTATCAGCAGGCATCACCATACCCAACTAATTTTTTAATTTATATATATATTTGTTTTTGTAGAGACAGGTCTCACCATGTTGCCAAGACTGGTCTTGAACTCCTGGTCTCAAGTGATCCTCCTGACTCAGCTTCCAAAGTATTGGGATTACAGGCATGAGCCACCACATCGGCCTAGTTCTTCTTTAAAGATCTGGCAGGGCCGGGCGCGGTGGCTCAAGCCTGTAATCCCGCACTTTGGGAGGCCGAGGCGGGTGGATCACGAGGTCAAGAGATCGAGACCATCCTGGTCAACATGGTGAAACCCCGTCTCTACTAAAAATACAAAAAATTAGCTGGGTGTGGTGGCGTGTGCCTGTAATCCCAGCTACTCAGGAGGCTGAGGCAGGAGAATTGCCTGAACCCAGGAGGCGGAGGTTGAGGTGAGCCGAGATCGCGCCATCGCACTCCAGCCTGGGTAACAAGAGTGAAACTCCGTCTCAAAAAAAAAAAATTAAAAAAATAATAATAATAAAGATCTGGCAGAATTCAAGTAATAAAGCTATCTGGTCTCGGGGTTTTCTTTGTTGGGAGGCTTTTTGTTACTGATTCAATCTTGCTACTTGTTATTCATCTGTTCAGGTTTTCTCCTTCTTCCTGGTTCAATCTTGGTGGTTGTTTCCAAGAACTTGTCCATTTCCTCTAGGTTTCCTAATTTACTGGCCTATCATTATTTATAATAGTGTCCTACAATGACCTTTGTATTTTTGCGGTATTAGCTTCCTTTTACATTTCTAATCTTATTTATTTGGGTCTTACACCCCCTTTTTTTTGTCTAGCACTAAAGGTTTGTCAATTTTGTTCATCTTTTCAAAAAAACACAACACTTGTTGCTTTTCTATATTGTCTTTTTGGTTGCAACTTAATTTATTTATTTCTGCTCTGATCTTTTTTCTTTCCTTTTACTAATTCTGTATTTTATTTGTCCTTGCTTTTCTAGTTCCTTGAGGTGCACCATTAGGTTATTTGACATTTTAATTTTTTTAAATTATTTTTTATTTTTTTGAGATGAGTTTCACTTTTGTACCCAGACTGGAGTACAGTGGCATGATCTCACCTCTGCTTCCTGAGTTCAAGTGCTTCTCCTGCCTCAACCTCCCGAGTAGCTGGGATTACAGGCATGCACCACCATGCCTGACTAATTTCTGTATTTTTAGTAGAGATGGGGTTTCACCATGTTGGCAAGGCTGGTCTCGAATTCCTGACCTCCCTCAGGTGATTCCCACTTGGTCTCCCAAAGTGTTGGGATTACAAGTGTAAGCCACCGCACCTGATAATGTTTTTCTTTTTCTACGTAGGTATTTATTACTACAAATTTTCTTAGTACTGCTTTTGCTGTATCCCATGGATTCTGGTTACATCTTCATCTTTTAAGGGTCAGTTCAAATGTAACCTCATCTAGAGTCCTTCTCTAATCCATCTCCTCTTCCCTGGAACACCTGCTCTATTTCTGAGCTTCCACAGGGCTTAATGGCAGTAGGTATTGTCCGCCACGCATTACAGCTACAATTTTTCTTCCTTTCTAGACTGTGTGCTTCCACAGGGCATGACTGTATTGTCTCCACAGCTCTCAGTGCTCGGGCCCGGCACATCCTGGGTACTTAACACACAACTATAGACATAATTTATGGTGTAAGTCAGGAGGATGCTTTTTCGACATCCTTGTACATCTGGTTTTTAGTTGCACACAGGAAAACCAAGGTCTGTCACATAAAACTGTAACTTTGGAGTTTCAAGGAAAAAACCTAGAAGACGGTGGGAGATCAAATAAAACTGTAACTTTGGAGTTTCAAGGAAAAAACCTAGAAGACGGTGGGAGATCAAATAAAACTGTAACTTTGGAGTTTCAAGGAAAAAACCTAGAAGACGGTGGGAGATCAAATAAAACTGTAACTTTGGAGTTTCAAGGAAAAAACCTAGAAGACGGTGGGAGATCAAATAAAACTGTAACTTTGGAGTTTCAAGGAAAAAACCTAGAAGATGGCTTAAAAATTATCTAGACAGTTTTTGAAAACATCTGTAGAAATATAATTTACACATTCTAAACTGCAACATAGGAAGGATGGCAGAAGTTATATGTACCCAACTCAGGACAACACACATGAAGACTTTATCACTTTCTAATAGCTTTCTTTTTAAAAATTATTTTTAATTCATAAAATATGTATTTGTTATGTATTACATATTGTTTTGAAATATGTATACAGTTGGACCTTTGTATCTGAGAGTTCTGCATCTGCAGGTTCACCCAATCCTTGATTAAATATATTTAGAAAAAAAAACAACCCTGCAGTAAAAAATAATCCAACAACAACAAAAACCAAATTAAACATAATAGTATAGCAACTATTTACAAAGCATTTACACTGTAATAGGTATGACAATCTAGAGATGATTTAAAGTACACAGGAGAATGTGTGCAGGTTATATGCAAATACTACATCATTTTATATAAGGGACTTGAGCATTCCTGGAGTTCTGTTATGGGATGAGATAACCGTACATTGTGAAATGGTTCAACTGAGCTAATTAACACATGCATTACTTAATGTATGTATCTTTTTTGTAGCAAGAACATTTAAAATCTACTCTCTTGGCAATTTTCAAGAATACAGTACATTATTAACTATAGTTACCATGTTGTACAACAGATCTCTTGAACTTATTCTTCCTAACCGATCTAATGGTTTTCATAGTATAAAGCTTAGAAGAGTAGAAAGCTTATTTATATTTATACAAAGAAGGACTCAGTGTAGAAGGAAGGAGCTGTTATCATCTCCACATGCAGATGGAGCAACGGGGCACGGTGGAGTAGAGTGTGCTGCGACACTACAGAAAGTCAGCCAGGATTACATGCAGCAGGACAGGCTGGTGCCCCAGCATGGCACGTGCCACACTGCTCTGTTAACTATTTCTGCACAGGAAATACCATTAGCTGCCCATCTGTCCTTCCATCTCCTTCTATGACACTAATCATTCAGAGGAAAGTGCCTGGATTCAAGAGACTTAGAGCTGATTCCTTAACAATTACTCATCCACCTCGAATGCCAGAAGCACAACAAGGATTTCCTCTGCTTCTCTTTCTACACCCTGGCAGTCAGGAGACTTAGCTAGAGAGCCTCAGTCAAGGTCACTATTCAGGGCAAAAATCACAGACGATACTTTTGGCCAGCACTAGGTGATTCACGTGCAATGCTTTAAGAAGGACTGCGGGAACAGATTTAAAAAGGCCAAAAACCCCAAAGCAAACCAAACCCAAAAAAAACCACAAATCAAGAGCGACAGCCCATGGGAAGCTTTAATATTAAGTCACTCAAAAGACTGTCTTCTCATGAGATAAAAAACCGCAGGAAACTGTAAAGTCATCAATACATGAATAACACTACTGATAGGAAAACATTTCCCAAGCGAGTCTGAATCATGCAGTAGTGTACTTTCATAGTGGCGGGCACCGCCATATACTGAGCAAGTCTCCACCCTTTCTACTCCTCTTCCCATCTACTGCCACAGATCTCCAAGGAAAGTTGGAGAAATGTCTAAAATGCATACACAGCTGTGTTTGGGCACAACTGCTGCAAACATTAGATTTTCAGCAAGTCAACTATCACACCCGCAGACATCTGGTTTAGTTTCATCGGTGTCCCCTCCTTCCACTGGCCACCCATTTCTGGGTCACACTTTCACTGATTCTTTCTGCTGTTTTTTATGCATCTGACGAGCACTGACGAGCATCCTACTACTCTCTGTGCCAGGGAGGCAAAGGCAGCTTATTCACAGCCCTTGTCCTTGAGAAGGAGTTCTGCTTCTAACTGGAATAGTGCACTGAAGACTTCCCTAACACTCTTTCTGAAGCTGTGAAAGCACCTCTCCTTCCTGCTCCTCCAGGAATACTCCCTACTGGCCCCAGGGTCACATTCTACTGTGTCCTCTTTCCCTGGAACTCTGAGAGTGGGAGCGACTTCTCCCTTCTTCTTTACATTTCCAGTGCCCAGAATGTTTGTTAAACTGAACACACGCAGGAGGACTGAACAAACTTGTATTTTATTGAATGCTCACTACGCGTCAGTCACTTCATAGACATTATTTCATGCTCTCTAAGCAGTGACCCAGCAAGGAAAAAACCTAATCCTTATTTTTCAGTTGAAGACTCTGAAAATCAGCAAGATCAGCTCAATGTTAGGATGAGACAAGTATAGGGCAGGATTGGCCCTTATGAGAAGAAACCACGGTCTCTCAAAAAAAAAAAAAATTGTGTATGTATGTATGTATGTATGTATGTATGTATGTATGCATGCATGTATTTTTGAGATGGATTTTTGCTCTGCTGCCCAGGCTGAAGCGCAGTGGTACGATCTTGGCTCACTGCAACCTCTGCCTCCTGGTTTTAAACAATTCTCCTGCCTCAGTCTCCCAAGTAGCTGGGATTACAGGCACGCACCACCATGCCTGGCGAATTTTGTGAATTATTAGTAGGTGAGGTTTCATCATGTTGGCCAAGCTGGTCTAGAACTCCTAACCTCAGGCTCCCACAGTGCTGGGATTACAGGTGTGAGCCACCAGGCCCGGCCACCATAGTCTCCTTTGTGTGGCACAGAAAAGAAGGTTTTTTTTTTTTTTTTTGAGACGGAGTTTTGCTCTTGTTACCCAGGCTGGAGTGCAATGGCGTGATCTTGGCTCACTGCAACCTCCGTCTCCTGGGTTCAGGCAATTCTCCTGCCTCAGCCTCCTGAGTAGCTGGGATTACAGGCACGCGCCACCATGCCCAGCTAATTTTTTTTTTTGTATTTTTAGTAGAGACGGGGTTTCACCATGTTGACCAGGATGGTCTTGATATCTTGACCTCATGATCCGCCCGCCTCGGCCTCCCAAAGTGCTGGGATTACAGGCTTGAGCCACCGCCCGCCTCGGCCTCCCAAAGTGCTGGGATTACAGGCTTGAGCCACCGCGCCCGGCCTAAAAGAAGGCTTCTTGAAGAGGAGAAGGTGATGCTTCAACGGCTTCTCGGGAGTTCACAGCTGTCCAGGCAGCCGTGGTCTGGCTTGACACAGACTGATCTGCCTTAGTTTGTTACTCTCAAACTACTGTATACACTTTGATTAATAAGAGTATTTAGTCTCTTCATCTATTCAGTTTTCTCTGTGGCACCAACCCTTCATCAACAACTACCTATTATAAATCTCAGTATGCCAGACACCACGCTACTTTTGTGCAGGTCATCTGCTAGTTTATTATTTCAAAGCCAGAGCCTTTCTAAGGTAGGAAGTCTACATTATAACAAATGTGTATGAAATGCAGAATTAATACTTACAGGTATCCACATGCTATTGAGAAGGGCTATATAATGCCTAATTCTAGAGCCTGGCTTCAGGAATACATGAAAATGAACTGTAATTAGCCTATCGGTTGTTTGCCTTTCTAAAAGCTTAACAGGCTAGTTCTTTTAAACATGTTAAAGAAGTTTCTTGAGATTGGAATTATCATTCATTTATTTAACACATCCTTTCTTTGAGTTAAGATGCATACCAAGTGCCAGGTCTCATTATCCAGAGCACCTGTTACAGGTCTGGGCAGCAGAGTGAGACTCTGTCTCAAAAAAAGGAAAATTAACAGGCTTCGATGACTTCACCCTGGTCCCAATTTCCCAAAAAAAACTCTTGTAAAAGCTGAGGAGCTGTAGTAGCAATACTGGCAGTGGTATTCCCTGTGGAGCACTACATGCCAGGCATTGAGCTACATGCTTCATATACTTCATTTAATCTAGACAACACTACCATGTGAGTTAGCGACTCCATGTCAGCTACAAGTTTTTGTGATTGCTACACAAAAGGTATGACATTTTGCAATGGAAGAAAGCACATTTCTATAGCTTAAGATGCTTTCTCCCTGTATTATCTCACTGGGTTCTAACGACAATTTCATGAGGCAGGCAAGACGGAGATGGGTGAATCATCTTTTTCAATGTGGAAAAGAAGAAAAGAGAGAATCTAGTCTGACAAATCTTAAGGCCCATTTTAATTTTTTATCCTATTTCAGCCACCATGTGACCTTAAGTAAGTTTCTTAACGTTTCCTGGGCTCGGTTTCCTTATCTGTAAAGTAAGTACAGATTGTGTTAATTTTTTAGTATCTTTTTGTCTCTAAAAAAAGGCAGGAAGATTGCTCAAGCCCAGAAATTCAAGGGTGCAATAAATTATCATTATGCCACTGTACTCCAGCCTCAGCAACAGGGCAAGACTCTATCTCTAAAAAATAAATAAACCGAGGTTCTACGATATTATTTTAATTAAAGTTTAAAAAGAAACTAATCTTGGCAAGCCTCAAGAACCAGTCTTAATAAACATACAGTATAAGTGGGGGAGGGCAGGGGAAGCTACTGATCACATATGAGACACTTCAACATACTTTTAAGTTTAGAGCTTTTAGTCTCTCTGGACCGCACATCTGAAGAGGGGTTAGGAGCAAAATGTTTTGATATGGGGCTTAAGGGTGATGGCTTTGGGACTCTGCGCTGCTGTGCTCCTCTGACTCTGGGGCACGGCTCCCCCACAGCACAAGGGGGCTTTGCTTGATGGTGATTTAGGTCAAGCTTCCTTGAATTTTGATGAGGCAGCTGGAGTTTTTTGAAAATATTCCTCAGCTGGATTCAGAATAATTCCTTCTCCTCTTCCCCTTTGTGGGGACTTTATCTTGAGTGTCTGTTTCTGTCTCACCGGAAGACTTAACTTAGGGGTCTTTGTGACCCCTGAATTCAGTTGAGGAAATGACTTCTGTTACAAATGGGGACCTCTGCTTTACTTGTCATGGAGACCAAGCAATGCAAACGGAAGAGCCAAGACATCCTTGTTTTTATGCAAATGGTTCTATCAGTTCAACAGAAGGACATGGAAAAACAACACAGGGGACCCAAAACAGCATTATCTCTGCATACAGAGCATCAGCTGATCTTTACAATGTCTTCTAAGAGCTCCATTCTAAACATTACCAGTTTTCCAAATGTAAGTGCATGTGAGCTGAGCCAGCTATGAGATACTGCATAACTCAAATCCCTTATACAAGTCATCAGAAGGCTGTATTCCCTACGTCTCACCAGCAGACAGGCCAAATCTCTGAATTGGATGTCCTGCTGTGAACAGCCACGAAGAACACTCTGATTTTTGTAGGGAGGATTTCTATTTCAATTATGGGCTTTTTCGGGGGAAGAGGGGAAAGCACTCTATCCTTAGTTGACCACGGTTGCTGTCGCCAAGTCTCAAACACTTGTCTCAGCAGCTGGAACACTAAATAAATTTAGTCTTTGTCTTCTGGGTCTTTGGTAAAGAGCTGGTTAGAATTTATTCAAGGCATGAGAGATATACTTGGCACCAAGTCAGACAGTCTACATTATGGGTTTCTGTGTCCCCCTTGAGATAAAATTACAGAAGGGGGTGGAGGGAAGTGAGGGGTTCTCTTGGCACCCAGGATCCTGGTGTCATTTTCTCCTATAAACCATTTTCAGGACTCTCAATGACCTAGAGGCTCTCTGAACAGGTATAAGCCGTGCCTGTCTAAATAGGTCACCACTATGTGGGTAAGCACACTCAGAGGATGTGAAACCTTTCAGTCACTTCTTCCATTCTTGTCCTTGGTCTGGAGGCTTCTCACAGTTCTCTGTAGAGTGCAGAAAGAGAATTTCTGCTCTGTCAGACTGCTACCCTGATGGGGAATACCATTACCTACAGGGAAGCAGCAATGCAGCATTCTTACACTACAGACCTGCAGCTTGATATGTGAGTGATTTAAAAACATGCGTTTGAGTACGATGCATGGAATGGTAAGAAAACACTGGTGGGTTAGACCCTCGGCTTACATGCACGATTACTGTGTGGTCACTGGTTATCTTTGATGACAGCTGTTCATGCCTAAGTGTTATTTTAACTTTTCTCTATTAGTTTATCATCTATGAGGCCATTTGGGGTCTCTCTAAGAACACAGCTCCCATTTATAACACTATTTGAATAGAGAATAAGCTCTAAAAAAACACTTTTGAATAAAGCTCACATTTCCCAGAAAATAGCCCCAGTGTGATTCAAATAGGCATGGCATTGTGTAGCGAGAGGCCTCGAAACCTGTGGGAGCACAAACTGAGCACACACGGAGAACCCCGCATTTGGATTCACCGGCAAAGAACAAACTTGAAGCGGCAGCTCTGGGTAACTCTCAATTTTCCCTGCTGGCTACGCTTCAACGTTAGCCTGAGAGGCGCCAGCCCCGTGAGATATTTGACAACACACAGCGCAACAAGCCTCCTCTGAGTGGGATTCCTCGTCCGGGTGCAATGACTCATGCCTGTAATCCCAACACGTTGGCGGGGGAGTCAAGGCAGGAGGATCCCTTGAGCACAGGAATTGAAGACCAGCCTCAGCAACATAGCAAGACCTCATGTCTACCAACAAAACAAATAAAAAAGCTGGGCATGGTGCTATGCACCTGTGGCTCTATCTATTCGGGAGGCTGAGGTGGGAGGATCACTTGAGCCCCAGAGGCGCAGGTGGCTGAGCTCACCTTGTCTAAAGGGGAAAAAAAAACCCTCTCCAGGGACTGTTTCTGGAAAAATAATCCTCATTAGAGAGTACAAGAGAATGGGTTTTGCTCACACAGAACCTGGGGTTAGAATGCCTAGTAGCTGAGAACTACAGGCCAATTACTCAGCATCTCTGAACACATCCCCTCATCTACGTGATGCCAGTAACTGCATAACAGTGCCTGTATCATTTTGAGACGATTACATGAGAAGTACTAGGTACAGAGCCTCTCATAAGGCAAGTGTTTCATAACTATTAACTATCACTATTATTACTAGCATCTTCCAAAGAGAGGCATTTTAATGTGAGAAAAGTAACTCTCCAGAGAACTGAAACTCCATTCCACATCATAAAAAGCACAGGTTCTGGAGCCATGCAGACCACAGACTGAATCTCAACTTTACCTCTTACCAGTGGTGTGACCTTGGGCAAGTCACTCTACCTCGTTGAGCCTTAGTTTCCTCTTCTGTAAAATGGGCACAAAACCACATGCTTCACAGGACTGTCACGAGATTAACACAGATAATGCATAAAGGGCGCCCACAACACTGCCTGTCCTGCTCTTGGTGCCGGGCAAATGGCACCGTCCCTATTTCAAGCTGCTCCTAACAACATGATCCATGCCACTCAAATGTACCTTGCACTTCTTACCTCAAAGCTGGCTACATGACCAGCTCTGAGGATGGAGTCATGACCCCTTCTCAAAGCCCGTACCTTTCCCGGCGTTTCTAGGAGGCAGAGGGGGAGCCTCTGCAGTTGGTGATGTGGGAGAGTCTGTGCTTGTGGAGACGAAGATCTGGTTGGTGAAGGCTCCATAGGAGAGCCGCTGTTTGTCCCTTGGAGTGCTGAATCCTGGCAGTGCCAGCTTGTCCTGGGGGGAGATACTGGAGGAGTGGCAGAAGCTCTGAGGTCTGGGTGAGCGCTCTTTCTTGATGGGGCTTGGCTGGCAGATGAAACAAGAAGGTGAGATAATAATGAAGGACCACCCTTCAGGTGTACAGAGAGCCTCTGCAGGGTGGGCTCAGGTGGGAATCTGGGTTCCTGTGGCTCTCTGAGCTTTACAAGGTCCGCCACAACGAGCCTCATGGTGGTGACACAGTACAAGGGAAGGACCTAGATATCACACTTTTATTTCTTTCACCACCATGAGTAATCACACTAGTGAAACACTGATTAGGATCAGCGGCAGGATCAGAGGCACAGTGTTAAGGTCACAGGTAGATTTAGCCTTTAATTAGCAATGTCCTTCAGAATGCAGGACATTTTTAGCAACATTTGAAATATTTCCACCTCCATCTAATTTGCTACATTAAGTTTTCTTCCCTCCTCAATCCTTTAACGTTGTTCTCATTCTTTGCCTCTTTTCTCATTTTATATCCCCCTGCAAAGTAAACGGATTCACACCCACTGCCCCCAACACAAGAATGACTTACAGATCTGTAAACCCAACCCCAACTACTTGGGTTCCAAACCATTTTCAATGTCCCATAAGGTGTCTGTGGTATTTGCACTTGTGGTGATGACATTAGGATCCACTCAACTGCCCAAGTTAGAAACCTCAGTGTCACCTAGACTCCCTGGTTCCTGCAGACACCTCGGAAACACCCCTCAAAGCCACTCCTGTCAGGTGCTCATCAGCTCCCACTGCAGCTCTAGCCTCTGGAATGGCCACTTCTCCAGTTTCTTTTCTCCAGTCCATTTCCCACATTGCAGCCAGAACTGGTGGGAAACTCTGTTCTTTTAGACAACAAACCTCTGGGGGCTTCTGACTGATGCACAAAAAACCCAAAGGCCAGACTTGGCTCATAAAGCTGTCTTGATCTGGTTTGCTTGACTCCAAGGCAGATGCCAGCCTCTCCCCACCCAGCCAGGCGAATGCGTCTCACACATAGTGCTTCTCTCCATTCCTGAGACATCCAGGCTCTACCACGACTCCTTTCCTTGGCACATGCTGTTTTCTATCACTGGAATGATGCATTCCACCCCACTTCTTTCCCTGGCAAGCCTCTGCCTATCCTTAGAAACCTGTCTCCAATGTTCTTCAGAAGGTCTTCACTGCTTGCCAAGACTAAGACAGCTGCTTGTTACTTTGAAAACCTCGTGGGAATTTTCCCAAACCCTTATAATGGTTATCACATCTTATTATAATTTATCTCCTCCTTAAGCTGTTAATGCCTTGAGGACCTCTTTGGCCCCTCCTTACATCCTGCCTGGGATAGAGGAAACATCCAATACCTATGCAATCAATTAATGCACGAATGAACTTTCAGAGGTAGTTAACTGCCTACAAGGAAAACCCAGTGAGAGATGCGCTTAATCCTACAAACTGTCTTCTACTAGCTGGGAGACTTCACAATGTCCCTTATGTGTGAGACAGGGTCTCACTCAGACACCCAGGATGGAGTACAGTGGCGAGATCTTGGCTCACTACAGCCCTGACTTCCCGGGATCCGGTGATTCTCCCACCGCTGCCTCCCGAACAGCTGGGACCACAGGTGCACACCACCACGGCCAACTAATTTTTGTATTTTTTTGTAGAGAGGGTTTTGCTCTGTTGCCCAGGCTGGTCTCAAGCTCCTGGGCTCAACCAATCCACCCGTCTCAGCCTCCTAAAGTGCTGGGATTACAGGTGTGAGCCGTGGCACTAGACTATGGACTTTCAATAAAGATGATCTGAGATAACCTAAGTGCTTAAATCTGTCTAATCCGTATTTAACGAACATCATGCCTCAATGATGGCACACATTCTGAGAGATGTGTTAGGTGATTTTGTTCTTGTGTGAACATCATAGAGTATACTTACACAAACCTAGATGGAATAGCCTACCACATACTTCGGCTACATGGTATAGCTGATTACTCCCAGGCTACAAACCTATACAGCATGTTACTATCCTAAACATTGTAAGCAACTATAACATAATGGTAACTACTTGTGCATCTAAACATAGAAGAGGTAAAATAAAAATATGGTACATAAGAGCAAAAAATGGTACTTTCCGTGAATGGAGCTGGAAGGACTGGAAAATGATCTGAATGTGAGTGAATGGCCTGGTGAGTAAAGGCCTAGGACATTACTGTATACTTTTATCCTACTCACTGCAGTAGGTCTGTGTATACCAGCATCCCCACAGCCATGTGGGGAACACACTGCACTAGGTATTATGACATCTGTGACATCACTAGGTGATAGCTGTTTTTCAGTTCCATTATAATCTTACAGGGATCCCCACTGAGTATGCTGTGTGTTGTGGACTGAAATGTTATTATATGGTGCATGATTATGTTAAATAAATAACAATTGTTTACTTACTAATTACTTGAAGGTTAATTTTATTTTTGTTTACTTTTGGTTTGGTTTTTTTTAAGACATAGGTTCTTGCTCTGTCATTCAGGCCAAAGTGCAGTGGTGTGATCATAGCTCACTGCAGCCTCAAATTCCTGGGCTCAAGCAATCCTCCTACCTCAGCCTCTTGAGTAGCACCACCATGTTTTATTGATTTACCTACTTTGTAGAGACAGGGTCCCACCATTTTGCTCAGGTTGGTCTCGAACTCCTGGCCTCAAGCGATCCTCCTGCCCTTGGCCTTCCAAAGTGCTGGGATTACAGGCATGAACCACCATGCCCAGCCTCAAGGTTAATTTTACACCAGCAGGCTACAATGTCCTGGTGTTTGGCCAAACACCAGTTTGGATGTTGTTGTAAAGATATTTTTTAGATGCAATTACCATTTAAGTGAGTAGATTTCGAGTAAAGAGAACTGCCCTTCATGATGCGGGTGAGTTTCACCTAATCAGCCAAAGGGCCTAAGAGAAAGGACTGAGGTCCTCTGAAGAGGAAGGAATGCTGCCTCCTGACTGTGCGCAGCCTGAAGACCACAACATTCACTCCTGCTGGATTTCCAGCCTGCTGGCCTGCCCTGTGCATCTTGAACTTGACAGCCTCTTCAACCACGTGAGCCAATTCCTTAAAAAAAAAAATGTCTCTTTTTCTCTCCCTATTCTATTGGCTCTGTTTCTCTGGACAACCTTAATATAGCTGTTAATGGTGCCCAATAAGGACTGAACAACAAAAATGGCCTTGGTACATCAAATTATAAAACCACGATCAATCAATCTCACTAAAAATGGATCTTGTCTACACAGAGTAGAAAAGCTGGGGTAAGTGCTAAGGAATTCAAGCATATAATTTATACTCACTTTGTCATCCAGATCATCATCACTTTCATCCATCTCCTCCTGTCTAAGATTCCATTCATATTCTACATGGACATGTGGATTGAACTTGCCAGATTTAGCCTGGGAAAGCTGGAAGGAACAGCAAATTTGCACCATTTTAATTTAAATGAAACACCTCAATATTATGCAAACACTAAGCAAATCCCACCTTCCTCCTCGTTTTCAATGAATCAGCTACAGGTGTACTACAGGCAAAATTCTGATTAGCCAAGCTGCATTGCTGCATGACAGGCTCAAGAAGAAATGTAAAGAACTACAGGCAGAGCCTTCTTTATTCTGATAACTTGACTTGTCTCCAAAATTAAAAGCTTTCTTCTTATTAAATGGGCCTCAAACTTGCAAATTCCTGGCTGAAAGGCAAAATGTGTCTTTGAAGTTTAAGGTCCCAGTCCGATCTGTGGCCCCATCTTCTCATTCATAAAATGGAATAAGGGATAACTGTCTCAAAGGATTCTTTTAAGAATAAAAAGGCCCAACTGCTGGGCCTGGAACATGGCCCTCAGCAGAAACCCAAGAGAATCACACTAAAGTGAAGGCTCAGAGTTGCTAAGCAAAACTAGTGGGGTCAACAAAGCGAGTGTGCACAGGCAGGGGAGGGGCTAGGGGAACAGTGTGTTACCATTTTGAAGACCCCTGCACTCTGAGCTTCACTTGCCCAGGTTCTGGAGTCAGCTTCTCAGGTAATTCTTTACTGTTAAGCTTCAGAGAAAGTCTAATGGTCTGGGAAATTAAAAGCATGACCTCAATCCAAAAGCCGATCTGGTCATAACACCTCTCAAAAGCTTTTCAGCTCTTTAACTGCATTCCAAAGACAAGTGGATGACAAACTTATCATTTTACCACTTCTTCTCCCATCCAAGTATTGACCAGGCCTGATCTTGCTTAGCTTCTGAGATCAGATGAGACTGGGTGCATTCAGGGTGGTATGGCTGTAGACCATTTGACCACTTTTTCTAATGTAGCACAGTGCTTATCTCAGTTTCTTTAGCCAATGTCAAAAAAAAATGAACTTGTTTTTTAGAGTCTCGCTCTGTCACCAGGCTGAAGTGCAGTGGCACGATCTCGGCTCACTGCAACCTCTGCCTCCCGGGTTTAAGTGATTCTCCTGCTTCAGTTTCCCAAGTAGCTGGGACTACAGGAGCATGCCACCACGCCCAGCTAATTTTTTTATTTTTAGTGGAGATGGGGATTCACCATGCTGGCCAGGATGGTCTCGATCTCTTGACCTTGTGATACGGTTACCTCGGCCTCCTAAAATGTTGGGACTATAGGCGTGAGCTTCCATGCCTGGCGTGAATACGCATTTTTAATATTCAATTCCAGTTTCTCAGAATGACACTTTTAAGGCAGACAATGTCTAATAAATCTCCCACGTCCATTTTTGCTTACCAAATCTTCACACTGAGTAGCTTTTAGTCTCTTTGCTATGTCTAGGGCAGTTTCTCCAGCCTGGTTAACTGAAATAGAGAAAAAATTAATTTGCATAATTATCTAGGAAACACCTTAAAAAAAGGCAAGGAACAACGATGACATTACAATGTAACATGCAACACATGCTCTTACTACAGTCATGAAGACACTAGGACACACCCTTACCTATATCCACAGTGGGCTTGCTCCTGAGCAGAAGCTTCAAACATTCAGGTTTACTGTACATACTACAGTAGTGTAGAACTGTATTTCCCAAGGCTGTCTGCTTATCCAGGTTCCCACTGAAAAGTCAGATGGTTAGAAAAAATGACTTACTCTGTAACTTAAAACTATAGATTAGCCACCTATTTTTGTGCTGACAACAGTCAAATTTGAGACCTACTTATTACAGAGAAAATTATGTTTCTAACCTCGATTTATAAGCAATATAGTGGTAACAACTAGTATTTACTGAGAGTGCCAGGAACTATGGGACAGACGTGGTTTCTTAATGTTTACATGTATTAGTTCATTGGATCTGTACAACCATCTGATGGGGTAAGTACTAATAATAACCTCTTTTACAGATAAAAAGGCTGAAGTATGGTGAGGCAGGATCTGAACACAGGTAATCTGTCTCTGGAGCCAACGCTTGGACCCGCTACGCTATGTTGTCTCTGAAGAAGAAACCTGGACTTTTATACAATTTGGCTTGTGTCTATGTACCATTCTTCCTATATGGGTTCCGATCCCCTAATATTTTGATCATCTTCTTTGGATGAGCTCTAGTTCCTCCTCACAAATCTGCTGCTTACAGAACAGATAATAAAGAATCCAGCAAGTCCAAACTTCCTATTTCACTATCACACTTCCATTAGTATGTCCCAAACTTGAATGAGCTGTTGATCCAGCCACACACACTGCTGCTGTCTCATATGAAATTTATGAACAATGAAAACTCAAAAATCTGGTTAACCTGTGCTGATAAGTCTTCTCTCTTTTAAACTCTGCTAATGGTTGGGAAATGTGTCCAGTCTGTGCAGAAGAGTTTTGAATACAGACAGAATTTTACATTTATAAAGGCCAAGAGGTGGCAAACTATAGCCTGTAGGCCGTATCTAGTTCACTATCTGTTTTTATAAATAAAGTAATAAAGTTTTATTGGAATTGAACCATACTTGCTTGTTTACACATTGTCTATGGCTGCTTTCACACTAACATGGCAGAACTGAATAGCTCTGACAGACACACTTCATGCTTGCAAAGCCAATATACATATATTAACTTTAAAGATCAGATTTTGTTTGGAGAAAACAAAAACCCCACAACCCAAAGGATGGGATTTTACATTTCGAGACATCTCCCAGTAAAAAATATTTTTTATATTTAGCGTGATACAGAAAAAGCTTGCCAATTCCTGATCGAGGCCACTGATAGGACTGGTTTGTGTTAATTTATATGGCATCTTCAGGTAATTCAATAGAGAAAACAAAAACCATACCAGTTTTGTACAAGGAAGTCAACCAAATGGAGCGATGTCTGGTCTGCAGTTCGGACGGCAAGGTGAAGGGCTGTCTCCCCAAGCTCCTAAAAAGGGCAGGAAAAGTATAACTAAGTGGATCATATGCTCTGCCTAGAGAAGTGTCATATATATTAGTCGAAGTAATTATAAGGAGCACACATTTTCACTCTCACAATCTCTTGATTTAGACATGGTCACCCAATGTATAAGAGTCTCATTGTATGGTATAATTTTAAAATAAGTCACCTTTTAAACCGATTTTCCACATTACTTTTCATCCTATGATTTTAGTGAGGACTTACCTGCCCAGGTTCTAGCAGTGGTTCCATTAGCTCTACCCCCTCTGCATAGACTTGAATTAGTGCAAGTAAATCCCTGGATTTGATGGCTTCAAGCAATTCATTTAGTTTAGCTGATGAAGTTGAACAGGTCTTCCTTGAAAATCTATGATCTACGTACTTTGCAGTGATATATTCTTTTCGCACAGTCCTAAAACACAAGATAAAGAATTTTTATTTTCCAAGTGCTAAGAAAGGTTTACGTTTTTCTGACAAACATTTCTCTTTGCGAAGAGTTATTTTAATTAAGATATGCTTCTTTTCACCATTCAAACAAACCAGGTTTTAGACCAAATTATTCGAATACAGACAGAATAAAGAAAATAATATGTATTTAACTAATATATACAGGTAATACATATAGTTACAAAGTAAACAAGCACATAAATCACAGCAAATTTCTTTTTCACCTTGACCAACAGCATGAGAAATCAACTATAAATACTTCAAACTCTGATATATATGAGAAAATTAAAAAATTTAAGAAATTAAACACATTATGAAAGACCAATTAACAGTTTTCAGAGCTTCATGGAAAGGATTTTTGTCATCTGATATAACTTCCTATTTATTTTATAAAATTTTTAAAGGGTGGGGTCTCGCTATGTTGCCCAGGCTGCTCTTGAACTCCTGAGCTTAAGCAATTCTCCCGCCTTGGTCTCCCAAAGTGCCGGGATTACAGCCGTGAGCCAATGCATCTGGCCATAACTCTCCATTTTATAGGTGAAGAAACTGAGGCTCAGAAAGGTTGTCACTGAAGCAACTACCCCAGGCCAGGCATTGAGCTCCAAAGGCGTGAAGATGAGCTATCTTTCCTGCAGAGGTTTTGGTGTGGGAGCAGGACACCACATGGGTAACATGCCCAAACCATGAAGGGGTGAGGTACTTTTTCCTTCTCTTGAGAAATTGCCTTTCTCACTTTAGTTCAAGTATTTCTGGTAGGACTGAGCTTACCTCTCAGCGACAGGGGTGAGTATATGACCTAAGTGGCCCAATGGTTGCCCTGGTCACCTCTGGGCAAAGACTGAAATGAAAGTCAGCTATGAGGAAAGGAGAGGTAAGAGTCAGGGAAAGAGAGCTAGGGTCCATGTGACGCTGTCTGACAGCCTGGATCCAGCTGCACCTGAATCCATCCCTTTAACTTCCCAGTTACACGAGCTAATTAAAAAAGACAGTAAATGGACTTCAGATTAAAACCTAGTTCTAGAGCATCCCAGCTGTGTGACCATGGGAAACTTCTTAATCTTCATGAGCTTTAGGTTTTTTTTTTTTTAATCTGAAAATGCAAATAAGACATTGGTATATTTTGAATTAAAGGATGTACAGTTTCTAAGAAGTGTTTTCCACCTTCTGAGAGGGCTCTAACACAAAGGATATAAACTTTCTTGCTCAAAAATATGCATTCCACCTGTGGAAGCTATTGCTATTTCCAACACCTCACAGGCAACACAGTTTAACATTGCGTCAGTACCCTTCTTTCATTCTGGGTTGGTAGTAAAAAGAGTTGAGCTGGCTGATGATGGCACACAGCCTCTGGTCTTTTCTCAGCTCTATGCAGTTGAGAAAAGACCAATTGATTTTACTAAGTAACCAAGTGCTCATGCTCATGGGTGTTCTTTATGCTTAGGTCAAAGTCCCTTTAGGATAGCAAGAGCCTGATGAATTACAAGACTTCCAGTAACTGAAAGAATGGCCCAAGCCTGGCTTCTGAGGCCTGTGCTGCACGTGTCTTATATAAAGTGTGGAAGGCAGTTACTGTGTTGATGAATGGAGCAACAGACTTAAAAATTAAATGGCTCTTGATTCAAGTCTGAGACCACATGCTAACTATGTGACCTTGGGTAAATCAAGTTCTTGCTGCACCTCAGTTTCCTCACCTGTAAAACATTAGTAATCACAGCTGCCTGGTAATCATAAGAAGCAAATTATGGGTAAGGAAAGAAGAATGATGCATGCCTTAGGGGTTCATTTGAAAGCTTCCTTCCCATTATTATCCATAAGGGCAGAACTAGATTTCAAGATGCAAAGTTTCGGGGAGGTAGATCTTACATTTCTGTTTCCATGCATTCATCTGTGTTTCAGGAACATCTGCAGATGGCTTCATGTCGCTGGAAGTATCATGTGATGCCACACAATTATTTGGAAGAAATGATGCAGAGGGCGCTCAAGTATCCCGTGATCACCTGGATCACCTTGAAAATCACCTCTACCCTTAGGTCTCTAATTCTGTGGCCAGAGGAAGTATCTGGCCTCTTACTAGACACAATACCTTCAACTTTTTGTGGGCATTCAGCCCATGGTTTCCTGACAATTTAAGGTTTTCTGACAGTGGAGTAATAGAGAGAATGGAAAATAGATTTGTCTGGAAATCTGGACTCTAGAATTCTAGTGCTATTGTTGATAAAGACAACTTTTCTCCTCTGTCCCCTTAAACGCAGGCTTCTCCTTTTCTACTCCATTTTCATTAAAGCTACCATCTATTTACCTAGAGGTAAAACCTTGGGTGTCATCTTGACAGAGTCTTAAACACCACATATTAAAACTGATTAGCAAATCCTGCTGGCTCTCACTTCAAAATATATTGGGAAGTCCACTACATTTCATTACCTTCACTGCTGCCACCTTTGTCCAGTTTGTCTTCAGCGCTCAGTGGATCTGGTCTAACAGCTTCTCCCCTGCCTGCTTCCATAGGCACCCAGGCCCCCCATACTCCCCACAAGTCTGACCTTCACACATCGGCTACAGCTGGGTTTCCCAACCTCAGCCCTACTGACATTTGGGGCTGGGTAATTCTTTTATCTGGCAGCTGTCCTATGCACTGTACGATGCTTAGCACCAACCCTGACCTCTACCTGCTGGGTGCAGCAGCACCTGTCCAAGTCATGACAACTGCATGCCTATAGACATTGCCAAATATTCTCTGAGGGCAAAGTCACCCTTGGTTGAGAACCAGTATCACATGATCAACTTAAAACATGACGCAGATCATGCCACTCCTGTTTAAAACTTCTCAATCACACTTGTAGTGCACGACCTACATGATCTGGTCCCATCTCCATCCTGCCCAGCATGCCCCTGAATGCTGAGTTCTCTCCTGCCACACCTTTCAGGGCATAGTTCAAACATGCCTTACTCTTGGGGCACCCACAATGACTGTTTCAGCTGCCTGGCTGCTCCCCACAGGGAGGGGCCCTCATGCCCTTCAGCTCTGCTTTCCCCATCTTCAACCTGAAAAAAGTCCCCTCCCCCTTCTCTACACACTTCAACACTCCTCTTGTTGTACTTTCTTCCTAACACCGAATACAATGTGTAATTGCATTACTGACTTTTTAGTTCCCTTTGTTTCCTCTCCTCAGTCAGAATGTAAGCAGGACAGAACCCTGTCTTGTTTGCTATTCTATCTTCAGCACCTACAAGAGTACCTGGAGCAGGGAAGGTGCCTCATAAGGATTTGATCAATGATTAAATGAGTGATTAAACTGCATGTTACAAGAGGTTCACTTTATGCCTCTGGGTCACTGACCAAACACAACAGTAACAGTAGTAGTAATACGTACACAGCACTTACTACAGACCAGTAATAATAATTTTCATAGCTACTTACACAGCACTTACTACAGACCAGTAATAATAATTTTCATAGATACGTACACAGCACTTACTACAGACCAGTAATAATAATTTTCATAGATACTTATACAGCACTTACTACAGACCAGTAATAATAATTTTCATAGATACGTACACAGCACTTACTACAGACCAGTAATAATAATTTTCATAGATACTTATACAGCACTTACTACAGACCAGTAATAATAATTTTCATAGATACTTACACAGCACTTACTACAGACCAGTAATAATAATTTTCATAGATACGTACACAGCACTTACTACAGACCAGTAATAATAATTTTCATAGACACTTACACAGCACTTACTACAGACCAGTAATAATAATTTTCATAGATATTTACACAGCACTTACTACAGACCAGTAATAATAATTTTCATAGATACTTATACAGCACTTACTACAGACCAGTAATAATAATTTTCATAGATACTTACACAGCACTTACTACAGACCAGTAATAATAATTTTCATAGATACTTACACAGCACTTACTACAGACCAGTAATAATAATTTTCATAGATACGTACACAGCACTTACTACAGACCAGTAATAACAATTTTCATAGATACGTACACAGCACTTACTACAGACCAGTAATAATAATTTTCATAGATACTTATACAGCACTTACTACAGACCAGTAATAATAATTTTCATAGATACTTATACAGCACTTACTACAGACCAAATGCTGCTCCAAGTACTTCTTTTGAGACGGAGTCTCACTCTGTCATCCAGGCTGGAGTACAGTGGCGTGATCTCAGCTCACTGCATCTCCACCTCCCAGGTTCAAGTGATTCTCCTGTCTCAGCGTCCCAAGTAGCTGGGACTACAGGCGTGTGCCACCATGCCTGGCTAGTTTTTTGTACTGTTAGTAAAGACGGGGTTTCACCGTGTTAGCCAGGATGGTCTCATCTCCTGACTTTGTGATCTGCCTGCCTTGGCCTCCTAAGTGCTGGGATTACAGGTGTGAGACACGGTGCCTGGCTGTTCCGAGTACTTTTTACTCAAGCCCCTCGTTACCAAAACCCTCCGAGGTAGACATATGTTCTGGATGAGGAAGCTAAGACAGAAACAAAGTTACTTGTCCAAGATCACGTAGTTTAAGAAATGGCAGAGCTATGCTATGAATTCTAGCAGTCTGGCTTCAAAATCTATGGCCTTCACCACTACATTAGAGATACTGGAGAATCACTGATATTTTTGAAGGCAAAAGCCTTACAGAGGCCAAATGACTAGATGAGGCACGAAGCTGACCAGGCAGTGTGGATACTGTTTTCCACGTGAGAAACAGGACATAAAAATCCATGCTGTTATGATGTTAATTTGACAGCAGGGTCTTCAAGGTTTGGGTCATGCAAACATTTCAAAAATGCTGGTGTGGACAAGACTGCAGTGTGTATGCACTTGAGAACTTATTGTTACCAAGCTGGCAAAATAACTTACATCGTATTTCTTCATGGTAGTTTTATGATCAAATTAACTTCTGAAAAGCCTTTTCAGTGTAATCTGTGCTGTTTTCTTCATTCGCACAGTGTTCTGTTGTGAGGCTCTACCATAGAGTATCTCATCAGATGCCTACAGATGGATACTTGTTTCCTTTCTAATCTTTCTCTATTACAGAATAGGGATAAATTCCCAGGAGTGGGACTGCTGAGTCAAAGCGTAAATACATTTATAATTTTGGTAAATATGGTTAATTTGTTTTTCACAGTGTACCATTTTGTACTCCCACTGGCAATACTGTCAGTTTCCCTACAATCTTGCTGAGTGGGTTTGTAAGCATTTGGATTTTTGCCAGGCTAACAGGAATCTCCCATTGTCTCTGAATGTCTCTTACTTATCACAATACGTCATGTTTTTGAGAGAACTGTCCCCATGACAATCTGTGCTCCACAGAGCACAGACTCAGCTGTGACTACAGAAGGGAAGGTGAGGGTGAATCTGTGCATTCTGGTAATACATTTCTAAATACTCTGCTTTCCCCGATAATGGGGTTTGCACTGGAAAAAAAAAGAACTGTAAAAAACTGTAAAAAACTAAGAAGTGTTTTGGGAGGGTAGAAAAATAATTACAGAATGGTAAAAAAAAAAGTTAAATATATCAGAAATACTTACATATCACTTGAAGGCGTTGGTTTTGGTGAGGGGCTGGGTAAATTTGCTTCCATAATATCATTAAAACTATTGTTTCCTACATTCTTGGCCAGCTGTAACAGAAAGTAAAAAAAAACCCACAATATAGCAAACTCTTTACTACTAGTTAAAAGCATCCTATTATTTACTTTTGAGATTTCTGAATATGTGTTTTCCCTCATTTGACTTAGAATATAAACCAACATCCATCTGGTCAACAAATATTTACTGAGCACCTAATATGTGCCAGGCACCAAACTAAGTGCTGGAAATGCAGTGATGGGTAAACCATGTTCCTTTTCCACTGGTGCTCATAGTCTAGTGGGGCCAATGACAAGGAATCAATCATGTCTATATTTACGTGATAAATGCTAAAATAGAATCTGGTCCTACACACGTACAAACGATCTGAGATTACAGAGAGAAGGCTCCATGTGAGCTTAACCATAGGTTAAACTTGTAATGAACAGCAATAGCTTTTCAACCACCATCACAACTCCTTTTTACATTGAACACGTTTACTCCCCGGACAGAAAAGCACATAGGATTACTCTATATTTGGGAACAGATTAAGATGTTGCAGGTAGCAGAGGACCCAGGAAGTATTTTGCTTCTGGTTTCAAGATAATTCTAAGAAAATTTGTCTTGAAGGGCCTCTATTCATTTCATGAATTCTGGGATGCAAAGTTTAAGAAACATACATGCAACCAGGTCTTTGGGGAAAAAAATCTTGGGTTAACTGCAGGGCAAACATTTGGGATTTGGACTTTCCTCTTTCTTGTCATCAAACTGGATTTCATTAATACATGAGTGACATCATTTCTGCATGAAAGAAGAATGTGTTTCAGATGTTAGGTCTCCATCTTTTCTCTGGAATCCAGAAGTGAACTAGCGAGCTCAGTATCAGCATGGTAACTTCCTACTTTCTAAATTAAAAGGAATGTCTTGTATTGTGCATAGAACACAAGACAGATTACGACTGCTTGGTGAATGCTCACATGGCCAGGTCTGCTGACTGGGTCACTAAATGCCCATTTGGTACTTTTCTCCAGTCAAGGCTAATGATAAGCTAGACTTTCAGCTTTTTTTTTGAGCCCAGGTTCACTCAGGTTCGGCTCAACAGTGAGCCTCCTGTCTGAGAAGTCATATTTTATTTAAAAATTTCACTCTTAGTACAACGACTCCCTCTCCCAGAGCACCAGTGTTAAGATTATACAAGGCAGGGCATGTGCCCACTAGGCTTTCTACTTGGGGGATGCCAAGTCGGGCTCCCCTTCTGTTTTTTGGAGTATCTCGGGCATGTGCCCAGTAGGCTTTCTACTTGGGGGACGCCAAGTCGGGCTCCCCTTCTGTTTCTTGGAGTATCTCGGGCATGTGTCCAGTAGGCTTTCTACTTGGGGGATGCCAAGTCGGGCTCCCCTTCTGTTTTTTGGAGTATCTCGGGCATGTGCCCAGTAGGCTTTCTACTTGGGGGACGCCAAGTCGGGCTCCCCTTCTGTTTTTTGGAGTATCTCGGGCATGTGCCCAGTAGGCTTTCTACTTGGGGGACGCCAAGTCGGGCTCCCCTTCTGTTTTTTGGAGTATCTCGGGCATGTGCCCAGTAGGCTTTCTACTTGGGGGACGCCAAGTAGGGCTCCCCTTCTGTTTTTGGAGTATCTCGGGCATGTGCCCAGTAGGCTTTCTACTTGGGGGACGCCAAGTAGGGCGCCCCTTCTGTTTTTTGGAGTATCTCGGGCATGTGCCCAGTAGGCTTTCTACTTGGGGGATGCCAAGTAGGGCTCCCCTTCTGTTTTTTGGTATCTCGGGCATGTGCCCAGTAGGCTTTCTACTTGGGGGATGCCAAGTCGGGCTCCCCTTCTGTTTTTTGGAGTATCTCGGGCATGTGCCCAGTAGGCTTTCTACTTGGGGGATACCAAGTAGGGCCCCCCTTCTGTTTTTTGGAGTATCTCGGGCATGTGCCCAGTAGGCTTTCTACTTGGGGGATGCCAAGTAGGGCTCCCCTTCTGTTTTTTGGTATCTCGGGCATGTGCCCAGTAGGCTTTCTACTTGGGGGATGCCAAGTCGGGCTCCCCTTCTGTTTTTTGGAGTATCTCGGGCATGTGCCCAGTAGGCTTTCTACTTGGGGGACGCCAAGTCGGGCTCCCCTTCTGTTTTTTGGAGTATCTCGGGCATGTGCCCAGTAGGCTTTCTACTTGGGGGACGCCAAGTAGGGCCTCCCTTCTGTTTTTTGGAGTATCTCGGGCATGTGCCCAGTAGGCTTTCTACTTGGGGGACGCCAAGTAGGGCTCCCCTTCTGTTTTTGGAGTATCTCGGGCATGTGCCCAGTAGGCTTTCTACTTGGGGGACGCCAAGTAGGGCCCCCCTTCTGTTTTTTGGAGTATCTCGGGCATGTGCCCAGTAGGCTTTCTACTTGGGGGATGCCAAGTAGGGCTCCCCTTCTGTTTTTTGGTATCTCGGGCATGTGCCCAGTAGGCTTTCTACTTGGGCGATGCCAAGTCGGGCTCCCCTTCTGTTTTTGGAGTATCTCGGGCATGTGCCCAGTAGGCTTTCTACTTGGGGGACGCCAAGTCGGGCTCCCCTTCTGTTTTTTGGAGTATCTCGGGCATGTGCCCAGTAGGCTTTCTACTTGGGGGATGCCAAGTCGGGCACCCCTTCTGTTTTTTGGAATATCTCGGGCATGTGCCCAGTAGGCTTTCTACTTGGGGGATGCCAAGTCGGGCTCCCCTTCTGTTTTTTGGTATCTCGGGCATGTGCCCAGTAGGCTTTCTACTTGGGCGATGCCAAGTCGGGCTCCCCTTCTGTTTTTGGAGTATCTCGGGCATGTGCCCAGTAGGCTTTCTACTTGGGGGACGCCAAGTCGGGCTCCCCTTCTGTTTTTTGGAGTATCTCGGGCATGTGCCCAGTAGGCTTTCTACTTGGGGGATGCCAAGTAGGGCTCCCCTTCTGTTTTTTGGTATCTCGGGCATGTGCCCAGTAGGCTTTCTACTTGGGCGATGCCAAGTCGGGCTCCCCTTCTGTTTTTGGAGTATCTCGGGCATGTGCCCAGTAGGCTTTCTACTTGGGGGACGCCAAGTCGGGCTCCCCTTCTGTTTTTGGAGTATCTCGGGTATGTGCCCAGTAGGCTTTCTACTTGGGGGACGCCAAGTAGGGCCCCCCTTCTGTTTTTTGGAGTATCTCGGGCATGTGCCCAGTAGGCTTTCTACTTGGGGGATGCCAAGTAGGGCTCCCCTTCTGTTTTTTGGTATCTCGGGCATGTGCCCAGTAGGCTTTCTACTTGGGCGATGCCAAGTCGGGCTCCCCTTCTGTTTCTGGAGTATCTCGGGCATGTGCCCAGTAGGCTTTCTACTTGGGGGACGCCAAGTCGGGCTCCCCTTCTGTTTTTTGGAGTATCTCGGGCATGTGCCCAGTAGGCTTTCTACTTGGGGGATGCCAAGTCGGGCACCCCTTCTGTTTTTTGGAATATCTCGGGCATGTGCCCAGTAGGCTTTCTACTTGGGGGATGCCAAGTCGGGCTCCCCTTCTGTTTTTGGAATATCTCGGGCATGTGCCCAGTAGGCTTTCTACTTGGGGGACGCCAAGTAGGGCCCCCCTTCTGTTTTTTGGAGTATCTCGGGCATGTGCCCAGTAGGCTTTCTACTTGGGGGATGCCAAGTAGGGCCCCCCTTCTGTTTTTGGAGTATCTCGGACATGTGCCCAGTAGGCTTTCTACTTGGGGGATGCCAAGTCGGGCTCCCCTTCTGTTTCTGGAGTACCTCTGGGAGCTGTTTGAACCTGATGAGAACTCCAGATTGGGGTGCCTCTTGATGGGGAAGTACAGAGGTTAAAGGAAAACAAGTTTAAGTGTATATAATCCCTTTTTTGAAGTAAGAAGCCAAGCACTGCAACTTTACACAATTTCTTCACTTACCACCTAAAGAAGTTATTGGCAGGGCGCAGTGGCTCACACCTGTAATCCCAGAACTTTGGGAGGCTGAGGCGGGCAGATCACCTGAGGTCAGGAGTTTGAGAACAGCCTGACCAACATGGAGAAACCCCATCTCTACTAAAGATACAAAATCAGCTGGGTGTGGTAGCACACGCCTGCAATTCCAGCTACTCCGGAGAATCACTTGAACCCAGGAGGCGGAGGCTGCGGTGAGTGGAGATTGCACCATTGCACTCCAGCCTGGGCAACAAGAGCAAAACTCCATCTCAAAACGAAAAGCAGTTATGGGTTAGCGAGTAGCTGGTTTTATAACTATAGTTAGTAAGCCACTCCTAATTCAGGTGTACTTTTACAAACTTAGAAATAATAAAAAGAAAATTGAGATAAACTCTTCAGTCATTACTTGTAACAGAAGCCATGAAGTAATGTGAACATTTGAGTTTAAATGCTATTTCAGCGAGTCATATGAAAACTAATTCATAAAGAAAAAATAGTTTTGAAGAAGCCCACCCCAAAAGAAAAGAGCCAGTTTCATTGAGCTAATTATAGAAATGTATGATTCACTCTTTCTTCAAACAGGGAATAGAAACAGCATTACATACCATAAAAGTTACATTTTAAACATCTATGCAAACTCGTAAAATTCAGGAATTACAATTCTTTGTACTCAGCAGAATACAAAAAAAAAATCCAAACAATATATTAAAATTACTCATGACAATATTATTCTTCCCAAGCACAGGCCACTACTTACCAAGAGTTCAGAAGTTCCTAATTTGTCTAGTTCCAAAGACTGAATGCGAGAAATATGAACTCCCATTTCCCTATGGATGCCAGAACATTCTATACAGGTCAAAATACCCAAATTGGTTGAAAGCCAGGTAGGTTCTGTGGAAAGAATTTTGAAGACAATGAAACAAACAAGACATTTAATTTTAGTGTGCCAAGTACAGAGGAAGCTCAAACAGCAGTACAACTTGTGAAGGAAAGACTTAGATAAAAGAAACAGACTCTTGTGGTTTAGCCTAGGGACTACTATAACAGGTTCCTTTTGATACTGAAATGAAAACAAGATTAAACACATTATCCTTGTGAAAATGTGAGAAAGGCTTTTCTTACGAGGCCCTATGCAATACCTTCAGGCCTTGTGAGAGATGTTCCCTCACTGCCACTATCACCGCTGACACTGATGGACGAATGAAGGCCCATGAAGTACTGCTCACAGGTGAATGGATTCTACAGCCATCATTAGGTGAATGGATTCTACGGCCATCATTAACCTCCAAGTTGTAACTAACATTAACCCATCAGTTCGTGGTCCTGGCTTCCCCATGAGCACCTCTTAGTAATAAGACAGCTGTAAATAATGAACACCAAATGTTTAGTGACCTAAGGTCTTTTTTTCTACAACCTCCAATGGTCCTAGAACAGTGGGAACTCTACTTCTATGTTAGCAAAATCTTCAGTGTTCTTTCTCTGGGTCAAGCTTCTTTCTGACTGGTCAATGCCTGAGATTTTACTACGTGTCTGCCATTTCCTGACACTATGCGTGTCACTATCATACATGTACACAATGATGGCAGAAAATCTGAGACTTCTCTCTGAGGTCCTTACGGCATCTTGTGTAGAAAACCCAGTTTCACAAGTAAACAGTAAAAAAGGTATATAATAGTGCTTAAGAACACCAGGTTTACATCCTGGTTCTGACCCCTACTAGCTGTGTGACCTTTTGCAAGTCATTCAACCTCTCTGAGTCCTAGTTTCTTCATCTGTAAAATGGGAAAATGGGAATATTGAGATCTTGCTCACAGGGCTTCTGCAAAGATTCACTGAGATTAGCAAAATACCTAGCACGATTCTCAATACAGTAGGAGCACTCAATGTTAGCTGCTGCCAATACATAAATAATATAGTGCTATTTGAAAATAAAAGTTTGGGAGACAGTGGTATAGAAGTTAGGGAGGGTTTGGCTGAGTAGGAAGGAAGGAAAATCTGTACCACACGTCAGTGAATTTCACATAAACCATTTCTTTCTTTTTTTTTTTTTTGAGATGGAGTCTCGCTCTGTCACCCAGGCTAGACTGCAATGGCCTGATCTTGGCTCACTGCAACCTTTGGCTCCTGGGTTCAGATGATTCTTCTGCCTTAGCGTCCCAAGTAGCTGGGATTACAGGCACTTGCAATCTTGCCCAGCTAGTTTTTATATTTTCACCATGTTGGGCAGGCTGGTCTCTAACTCCTGACCTCAAGTGATCTGCCGCCTCAGCAACGTGCTAGGATTACGGGTATGAGCCACCATGCCATAGAAAGAGACTGACCCATTTTTTAGGATAAGGAAACTATGAATCAGAATACTAGAGGGACTCGGTGTGAGATTGTCCAGGCTGTGAGTGGCAGACTGTGATACAAAATGTGGCCTCCATGCCCCCTACTCTCTCCATAATGTCCATGGTGCTTCTATACCTGGACCTTATAGGAAAGGTAGGATTTTGGCAGTGACATCTAGGAGAGCAAGAGGGGCTTTCCAGGTAGAGAAAACAGCAAGGTAAAAGGAGCTCAGCGGTGGGAATTATCATGTTGGGAATATGTGTTACGTGTGATTGTGAGTGTGTCCACTGGGGTTAAGGCTTTTCAATAACTAGATCATTTTATATTCTGCAGAAAGAGAAAGGATGTTGTAAAAGCTGGTTCAAATATGGGACAAAAACCTGATGAGCCACAATCGCAGCAAATGTCATTCCCGGGGAGCCGCTGGACATCCTCAATAATGGCTTTTGTCAGGTCTTCCAGGCTGTTCTCTCCCGCACTCTGCTCTCCACGGAAGGCCATGGTTAGGGCCTCTTCTTTGCTATTTGTCAATACTGATATCCATCTGTTGGCAAAAACATAACAGGAAAAAGGACTTTATAAGAGCATGGCCACTGTTTTCTTCCTCCACTGCAAGAAAATCTACTTTTGTCAAGTAATTCCGAAAAAGAACCACACCCCTACCAAAAGAGCAATAAAGTGAGGAAAAACGAATAAATCCAACTTGAAGGAAAGTGAGAGTTAAAGAATGGAAAGTTACACATAGGGGAACATGAGAGATGAGAGGAGCAGATGAGTGAGAAAAGTAAAAAGTCAACATAACTGAGGACTTGCACGAATATTCAAGGAGACTGAATTTCAGTGAGGGCATACTGAATAAAGGGAATGTTGGAATGCAGAGGACTCAGTGAGGGACCCACATAACTGAGGACTTGCACGAATATTCAAGGAGACTGAATTTCAGTGAGGGCATACTGAATAAAGGGAATGTTGGAATGCAGAGGACTCAGTGAGGGACCCATTCAATGCAAGGATGAGAAAACAATGATGAGGAATGGACAGGGGACAGGAAAAGGAGTTTAGCAAAAGGTATCTGTTTTCTGCAAGACCATGTCAGTGGGGATACTTAGTAGTGAAAATGAAGAGATTATTTCATTAGGAGCCACAAAAATTTATGCTTATGAGAAAGTCATATTAACATGGAAATTAAATATTAAATGAAGACTGCAGGTTATTTATTTATATACAGTATGACTACCATATGTCCCAAACAAAATAACCCTTTGCTGCTAAAATAACCTAAAAATCCAACAACAGGGTGCTGATTAATAAGGCATGAAATAACCACAAAGAAGAACAGTTAAGTGAGCATTAAAGGGCACATTTTCAAATGATTTTTGGTGACATTGGATAAATGCTCATAATATAGTGTTTTGTGAAATCAACAACCAAAAAATCTATTATATGACTGATATGGTTTGGGTCTGTGCCCCCACCCAAATCTCATCTTGAATTGTAATCCTCATAATCCCCACGTGTCTGGGGAGAGACCCACGGTGGGAGATGACTGGATCATGGAGGTGGTTTCCCCCATGCTGATCTCATGAGATCTGATGGTTTTATAAGGGGCTTTTCCCTCTTTGTTCCACACACTTCTCTCTCCCGCTGCCACGTGAAGACAGACGTATTTGCTTCCCTTCCATTATAATTCTAACTTTCCTGAGGTCTCTGCAGCCATGTAGAACTGTGAGTCAGTTAAACTCCTTTCCTTTATAAATTACCCAGTCTCGGGTATTTCTTTATAGCAGTGTGAGAACAGACTAATATAATCATATAATCCCAAATTTAAATATATGTGTGTATTAAAGGCCAAAAGGAATCTCACCAATATGTCAACTGTGGTTGTCTCTGAGTAATTTTCTGCAGAAAACAAATGATAGAGGAATTGCTCGACTTTGTGCTTTCTATAATTTTTCAAAACTGTCATGAGCTTGTATTACTTTCGTGAATGAGAAAAAAGTCAAGTTTACTTTTTATTCTTCTTCCCATTTCTTTTTTGAGACAGAGTTTTGCTCTTGTTGCCCAAGCTGGAGTGCAATCTTGGCTCACCACAACCTCTGCCTCCTGGCTTCAAGCGATTCTCCTGCCTCAGCCTCTGGATTAGCTGCGATTACAGGCATGTGCAACCATGCCTGCTAATTTGGTATTTTTTAGTAGAGATGGGGTTTCTCCATGTTGCTCAGGCTGGTCTTGAACACCTGACCTCAGGTGATCTACCCGTTTTGGCCTCCCAAAGTGTTGGGAATATAGGCGTGAGCCACTGCTCCTGGCTGCCAAATTTATTTTTTAAAAGGAAAATGAAGAACATTTCCAAACCACTGTAGTTTTGTTTTGTTTTCTTAGTTACTACATAGACAGCTAATGTTTATTCTCAACAGGCAATACAAAGGTTTAGAACTGAATCTCTCATTTTTTCATATATCACTCAACAAAATGAATATGAAACAAAGCACTATACAAAAGGCTTTGAATAACAGTGATAGCATAATAATTAAAAAACAAATTATGTTTTTGGAGTATGTGAATAATGCAAGTCACACCTTTGACTCTAGGTGGCGCTCACCTTCAGTATGTTGGGAGAAATACAATCAACTTCTACTGTAATGCGGAAAACTGAACATTTCAAAACCAACAGTCTAGGAATTTGACGTGGCAGGAACGGGGGGATTTTGTAACTTTTAGATGATTAAACAGTATTTTTTTCTATTAGTTAATCTCAAGTTAGAAACTAGAAATTGTTTTGTTAAAAACAACTCAAGAACCTGGGTTCAACGGGACTGATCACTGCATTCCATCAGCGACACTGATGTTACTGGATTTTTCACTTGACTGCAAAACCTCTATTTTGCCTCTATTCTTCAGGCATTATAGAATTTGACTGATATTGGCCAGTATCCAATATGTACCAAATACTTACAACTTTTTGACATACAGATTGAACACCCCAAATTCAAAATCCAAAACACTTGTGGTCCCAAGCATTTCAAGTAAGGGATATTCAACCTGTAGAATCTTCCAACACGCCTCTCAGCTAGGGTCTATAATACTTTATACATGAGGAAACTGAACTTGTATGACTTGCTTAAGGTCCTAGGCTGGATTGTGTCAGACCAGATGGAGATAAGAAAACACTTTTGTTGACTCACTTTATCAGAGTTCCTTCCATTTGCCTCTTTACTCAGGAGCTCATGACAAATAAAGAGGTTTGTCATGATAATCAGAAAAAAATATATTTAAAGGATAATTTTCTAAAGAAAATAATTCAAATTTGGTGGAATGAAATGGCTACATTTCAAAAGGACCAAGAATCACAATGATCATTTACGACAATATTTTTAAACTTTTAAATTATTTTCAAGTAATAAGAATACTCAAAAGCATAAAGAATGCATAATTGTATTTTAATACTTTAAAAGTCCCTTTGAGTTTTAGAAGATAAAAAATAACTTGGCACTGTGCCAAGGGCTCTACATATCTTATCCTCTCAAAATCCTGCAACTGAGGTACATAATCCCATCTTACTGATGGGAAGATTGAAGCCAGGTGATGTGCCTAAGGTTAAGAAGCCACTAACCACAGTAGTGAATGTGTGTAGTCGTAGTACTGGGAGGCTGACTCGGGAGGAGTTCAAGTCCAGACTGGGCAACATAGGGAGACCTCGTCTTTTTTTTTTTTTAAACCACTAGCCAGCAGAGCTGGATTAGAAGCCAAATGAGTCTATATATGCATCTGCTCTTTGTATACTTTCCTCAGTGAAAAGAAATTTTTTCATTCAATTTCTTCAAACGCTTTCATATGCAAAATAAACTCAATGCAGTGAAAACTGTCTCTATGTAACCTGGAGGTAAGTGAAGAACTATGGCTTCCCTCTGGGGCATGTGCTTTCTTTGTGGACTGCCATTACCTCCTACATCACTCAGAACGAAGTTCCCCTCTCACTATCAGCACCCAAAGAGAATGCAGGCTGGGCACTGTAGCTCATGTCTGTAATCCCAGCACTTTGTGGGGTCGAGGTGGAAGGATGCCTTGAGCTCTAGAGTTTGAGACCAGCCTGGGTAACAACAGCAAGACCTCATGTCTACTGACCCCTCCGCACCCCCATCCCCCTCAGCCAAAAAAAAAGCTGAGCACGGTGATGAATGCTTGTAGCACTAACTACTTGGAAGGCTGAATCAGGAGGATCACTTGAGCCTGGGAGACAGGCTGCAAATAGGCTATAATCACGCCACTGCACTCCAGTGTGTGTGACAGTGAGACCCTGTCTCAAAAACAAAACAAAACTGCAAAGTGCAAAATGTACAGCTTCAAGATGGGCCAAGTAACTCTTTACTGAAAAATGTTAAACCTCATGGGCAGGAAGCCAGTATCTAACAAAACGGGGACTGAATTACCTGTAAGTCCTAAGAGTAAATAAAATATTGAAGGCCTGAGTTTGAGTCACAAGGGAACAAAGAGAAAGTGGTTGTGTGCCCTGCCTCACCCAAATTACTCACCTGTGTTCCACTCAGGGCTTTGAGAAAGGGAAACAAGGAGGAGAGAATGAAATCATAGAAACAATATTCCAAGGTGACCGTGGAATCCTGTCTGGGTTCAAATCCTAGCTTACTAGGACTGTTACCATGGGCATCTTGTGCCTCTGTTTCCTCATTTGCAAACTAGGGACCAAAGTCAGGGCTGTAAGGATGAATAAGAGAGTAACATCTCAATAAATATTACCATTTTCATTATAAACAGTACCTCTCCCTGAATCTGTGGGTGGAAGGACAACCCTCTCTGACTTTTTCCTTTCTCATTTGACTTCTAGTCACCTTCTAGTCCACCAACTCTATACCCACAACACCAAGTCATCAATCACTTCCTTCCTATTCCATCCTGCTGCTTCTGAGCCATCAGAGCCTCCTACCTGGAGTGTAGAGTATTTACAACCTTCCCCTAAGTTCGTGAGCCAGCTCAGGCTTACCTTCCTCTAGGAAGTCATCTCTAAGCAACAACCCCAGGAAGCCATGGCAGTGTATGCCTCGAGTCTGTTCCTTCAGCTCACGGCCTCCTCTCCCTACACTCAGCATCTGCGCCGTATCACACTGACAGCCTCCTTCAGGGCAGGGGCTCCATCTAATTTAATGTATTCTCAAGGCTTTGCACAGTCTTGTCATACAGCTGGCATTCATTAAATATTCAAATAATGAACAGCTAATTAGACCTTTCTCCTCCTTTTCCTTTGTCTCTCTACCCTCTCTCTCAGCTTTCCTTCCGCACACTGTTCCATCCATCTCTGTCTCTTTTCTACCCATGTTCTATTCTCTTTCTGATCCTTTATCATTTCTTCTTTGAAATGGGAAGAGTAAAATTCCCCAGAGAAGACTGTGTGTATGAGCAATAGCAAAAGCAAGTAAGCAAGTGGAAGAGAGAAGAGGTGAGTGTAAGGCAAAAGGGGATGAGAAGAATTCTGTGACCCTCAGGAAAGAAATAAGAGGAACACAGCATTTATTGTGTGCCACTGATGGGACAGGAAGTTTGACAGTTTATGAAACTCGGTCCAAATTACCCCAAGTACTCATTAGAAATAATTTAAAAAAGTGAACACCAATAGCCCACTTTCACAAAAACATTCCTCTCCCAAGCAGCTGAGATTTGTAATAGTCACACATTCCCTTTTTCAGTCTAGGCTGTAAGAAAGAAGACAGCACAAAGACGGCTCAGGACCAGGGACAGTGTTTTAGAAAAGGGGCCGGGGACTGTCTAAGGGTTATCGCAGGACTCCAGTGATACCAAACCTGGTCCTGGCCACTTTTTCAGGTTCCCTTTAACTGACTGTCTACCCCAGTGAAAGGCACCTGCCAGTGTTCCTTCCTTCAGAACCCGGCTCTCCCGCTTCTCTCAACAGTAATAGTCAAGTGTCCAGGTAGGCTGGCTGATATGTTTGGCCACCAAAAACTGAGCAAAGGCCCCTCCTGAGGGCAAGGAGTGTGATTAAAACATGCATAAGACACAGTCTTGCCCTCAAAAAGCTCTTGGTCTCTACAGGGCTGCAGACATGCACCAGAGGGTCACAGAGGGGTATGAAGAGGCCATGGGCAGAGAGTAGGGAGCAATAACCCCAGAGAGGGTGGGGCTAAAGCGGAATCTTGCCGAAGGTACCAGAAGTTACCGAGTAGACAGAGGGAGAACCGCAGACGCAGAGAAGAGCAACGTGACAGCCCACGGGCGAGAAAGCAGCGCGGAGGCACCAGGAGACGTTCTTACAAATGAAAGGAAAATGCTGATGTATACTGTAAAGAGAGAGGTGCCTTTTCAATCCAAGGCATGGCACCATTATTTCAAAACTACTTACGCTACATAGTCCTGCTCATCTTCTGCCTGAAAGTGATATGTTCTGTTATCTAAAAGAAAAATAAGTGAAACCATGAAAAGCAGGGTTCTTTCAGGTAGAACACAAATTTAAGTTCCTGGAAAAAACACACAACCCAGTAAAAGTAGGATTTTAATGTTATTTTAGTTTTACAGCAGTATCAGCCAGGTGCCTTGTGTATATTATTGTTAATCTTCACAAAAGTCTTTTCTGTGTCCCATTTTACAGATGAAAAAACTGACGATCCAAAAGGTTCAGTGACTTATACAAGGTCACACAGCAATAAAATAGCTACATGATTCATTCTGTCAAGATTATTTTTCTTAAGTGCAACAAGAATACAATAAAATAACCACAAATACCATGCAAACATCTGGCACCACTTTTGAATAAACAGTGAGGAGAGGGGAAGGTCCTATTTGATCCAAATGGGTTTTCCTGATAAACTGGAGAGTGCCAGCTAATTCAGCATTTTCTGTTTCATTTTCAATTCAACTGTTACTGTGCTTTTTTTTTTTTTTAAATCTCCTTTTCAGAAATGATTCATTTACACTTCTCCATTGGTCTTGACTTACCTACAGAGTAGCCCCAACATCCCCAACACTAGGCATACTGTGCCCCAGATGTTGGGGCTACTCTCTGGATAAATCAGGTTGCAGGAAGAAGGGCTCAATCTCTGCTATCCAGGTAAGGGAAGGTGTGCCCTTACTTAGATACTTTGGGCAGGTGTACATGAGGGAAGTGCTTTCTTTTCCTTTTTTTTTTTGAGACGGAGTTTCGCTCTTGTTACCCAGGCTGGAGTGCAATGGTCCGATCTTGGCTCACTGCAACCTCCGCCTCCTGGGTTCAGGCAATTCTCCTGCCTCAGCCTCCCGAGTAGCTGGGATTACAGGCACGCGCCACCATGCCCAGCTAATTTTTTGTATTTTAGTAGAGACAGGGTTTCACCATGTTGATCAGGATGGTCTCAATCTCTTGACCTCGTGATCCACCCGCCTCGGCCTCCCAAAGTGCTGGGATTACAGGCTTGAGCCACTGCATCCAGCCTGGGAAGCTCTTTCTTAACATTCAGGATTTCAAGAAAGCTTCAACATATTCAGGTCCCAAACTAATACATCCCGAGCACTTCTTGTGTGACAGGCTAGGCATTCATACCCTTCATCTCCCCTGGCGAGAGAGACAATGTGAATGTCAAAGAACACACCATGCTCATGGCTGTAATCCCAACATTTCGGGAGGTCGAGGCAGGAGGACTGCCTAAGCCTAGGATTTCAAGACCAGCTTCAGCAACATAGGGAGACCCTGCCTCCACCAAAAAATTAAAAATGAGCCAGGGATGGTGGCATGCACCTGTGGCCCCAGCTATTTGGGAGGCTGAAGGAGAAGGATCACTTCAGCCCGGGAAGCTGAAGCTGCAGTGAACTGTGGTTGCCACCAGTGGACTCCAGCCTCGGTGACAGAGTGAGACCCTGTCTCAAAAACAAACAAAAACCAAACCAAAACAAGAAAGAACATGCCGTCGGTGGCAGTGCCTGAGAGCCTTGCTTGGGTCTCTGCTTTACTGCTGTGTGACCTTGTGTAGCTCACTGGACCTCTTGGAGTCTCGGTTTTTCCTTGTGTAAATGGAAAACTGGTAAGGCTTTTGTGAGGATTAGCAATAATGTATTTAACAGGTAAGGCTTTTGTGAGGATTAGCAATAATGCTTTTTTTTTTTCCCACTTGGCATGTAACAGATGCTCTGTAACTGACAACTATTATTAATAACCTATATTCTCATAACTAGGGGTTCTTGGCTTTTTGAAGTCATAAAATAATTCCAAATTTTCGTATTTCTTTCTTACCAATAACCCAAGAAATCTCTTGGTCGTGAAAATCACAGGGAATCTAAACTTCATACAGATGCTGCAGAATACAGTTTACACTACATCTAAAGAGCCTCATGACTGATTCCATCTTTTGGGTCAGGACTGCTTCTGAGCTTCCATTCACACAATTGCATCAAAAGGGTTTCAAAGGTCAGGAAAATATTTCTGTGCTTCTATACACAGATCATCCACTTTGGCTGTTGGCCTGCCATGCTGGGCTGTGACAGAGAAGGAGGGATATTTAAGATGAGTGTTGCAGGATTTCAGGAAATTCATGAGAGTCACTTCACTGGCACTGTCATCCTCTCTTTAGAAAGAGAGGTCCTCTCAGCTACAGTGTGGGTCGATAAACACACCCATGGGAGCTGGCCTGGAGGAAAAACATCTTCCCCAACTTTCTACACACTGTGAGAGTACAGGCTACAGGCTGTGGGATGGACAGCTCATTATGCTCTCTCATCACAAGAGAAAAACAAACTCTGAACCATGAAGTAGAAAAGTGATAGGGTGCAGTGCCATCAATTCGTGAAGGTTGAAGGCAATTCTGCTTGGAAGCAAAGAAATGAATTTTCCTTTAAGAGCCAGATTTTGCAGGGATATAACTCTGAGGAAATTCATTGTACATATATAGGCATACCTGCATTCCCAAGTCTACATCAGTGCGTCTTAACCACAGGCGCACATTACACTCACCTAGGGGCTTTTTTTTGTTTGTTTAAACTATGTCTGGGCCTTATACCAACAACTGTAATTCAGTAGATCTAAGAGAGAAATGGGAATATACTTAGAAACATCTTTCCAAGGGGATAAAGCTGTGTACTCACAGTCAAGCACTGGTCTAGTTAAATGTACAAATACTAGATTCTATTCTATTGCTGGTCAGATCTGACACTGCTATGCCTTGTCAACTGCAGGTGGGCTCAGTGGAAATTCAGAGACATCTTTCCAGAGCTGCACGTGCAGGAATAACAAGAACCTATTCAAATGCCAACTCTGGGGAGCCTTGCTTGGAAAAGCTGCTGTTTAAATACCTGGAGAATAAAAATGTGCAGGTGTTAGAAGCCACAATAACCAACTCAGAGAGAGAAAAAGGACTCACGTGATATCAGGTCAAAAGATTTTTTGTCTTCGGCATTAGGTTTTACTTGGCAGGTGAGAAGGTTCAACTTAGCTGGTTGCCTGTTAGACTGGAAAAAAAGGGAAAATGGGGAAGTTACATGCAGCTCTACCCTCTTGCCTGCAGGCTCAGTGCCCTGCAGGGCAGGTATGCAGTTCACAAGGGCTGCTCGGTGGCACAAAAATATATTTTCAGCAACGAAGAAAGAGATACCTGAACATTTTTCAAAGTTTACTGCAAGAAGACATCAGATCTGTAAGTTTCTGCTCTCAAATATAAGCTGGTAAGTTTAGTAAAGTTTTATTTATCCCACTAGAATTCTGAATCTCATTAAAGATGGGGAAAAAAATTAGGTGTCCTACTAAATGTCTTTAAACTGTGCATAAATATCCTGGTGATTTTTCAGAATGGAATACAAAATAATTCACCTTCCTTCCAATGAACAGTGGGCATGATTCATGGAAATGCACCTTTCTGGAACCTACACATACCTAAGCACATACAGTTGGCACTTTTAACACTTTTTACAGTGTTAAAAGGTCACATGCTGGACAATGGCTAGGATTCCTCCTTGCTGCAGAAGCTGACCAAGGAATGAAATGTTTGAGTGCCTGGGCTGGGCTGTGCTCGAACTTGAGAAGCCTGCAGAAATAAGCAATGACACTCTTCAGTTGGACCTAAGAAATAAGCAATGACACTCTTCAGTTGGACCTAAGAAATAAGCAATGAAACTCTTCAGTTGGACCTATATCCCTGTCTGGGCTGTGCTCGAACTGGAGAAGCCTGCAGAAATAACACTCTTCAGTTGGACCTATATCCCTGTCTCAACTGAGAGCTGTGGTTCTCAATATCCTAGTAGCAGGCGCATCTCCAGCTGAGGAATTGCAATTTTTAGGGAAAAGAGAGGGGAAGGGAGTTAGAGACAAGTCACATCAGTGAGCCAGTCCAAGTCTGGAATAGCAGAGATAGCATACAATCAAGACAACTCCAACGACACACTGCTACCTCCCCTAAACAACAGGCATTAAACATTTCTGTCTACCTTCCTGTGCTCTCTGGACCATTTTCAAGATCTTTCTCCCTCTGTGATTTCAATGACATCAGACATAGAAAACAATGCCCTTTGTCCCATATCTTATCTATTCCAAAGCAAACTACTTTGTGAGAGGAAGTGAGAGACCCAGGGGATTCCGTGTTCAATGCATGTACCTTTGATTTAGAAATGGAACCAGAAGTCAAGAGAATTTTGCCTAAGAGGAAACAGTGCTTGGGAAGATTCCTGAACTCCAGAACTTGTCAACAAACCTAGAAGGGGAGCAGGAGCTTGTGGGTCTGCAAATTTTTCTTAGAAAACAGCTGAAGTTTGAGTTGCTAAAGGCCTCAGACTCCAAAATCAGAATCTGTAGCCACAAAGCAGGCTCAGCCCACTGTAAAAGGAACTGTTAGTTTTACATCTCACCTTTTTGGATGTTGCTAAAATTGCTGACATAAATGACAATAACATATGACCACCCGAAAAGGTAGCGACCCAATTAATGGTGAGAATTCTTGCTACAATATTATGTTCCAATTTGGAACCTGCATTTAAAGAAGGATGCAGAAAAGCTGGGGGAGATCAAGAGATGATTAAAAGGGTGGAAAATAGAAACTCTGAAGATAAGTAAGAGGCATTACTTAGTATAGAGGAGGGAAAGCTAGGGGTGACTTAATGACCATCTTCAAGTATAAGAAGGTTGTTATCAGGAAGGTTGGGCAGCTGTTTTTCATTAGCTCAGATGAAAAGAAATGTACTCAAATTGTAGAAGATCTGCACAAGACGTAGGAAGAATTCCCAAGCTTAATTTGATTATGCATAACAAGAGGTTTCAGGTTTCTTATGTAGAAAAGAACTGTCTTTGAAAAATTTAATGATTTTTTTAAGCTGGTTAGGTGCAGTGGCTCATGCTTGTAATCCCAGCACTTTGGGAGGCTGAGGCAGGTGGATCACTTGACGGCAGGGTTTGAGACCAGCCTGGCCGATGTGGCAAAACCCTGTCTCTACTAAAAATACAAAATTTAGCTAAGCATGGTGTTGCATGCCTGTAATCCCAGCTACTCAGGAGGCTGAGGCAGGAGAACTGCATGAGCCTGAAAGGTGGATGTTGCAGTGAGCCAAGCAAGACTGTCTCAAAAAAAAAAAAAATAATAATAATAATAATTTTTAGACACTATTCACATTTGAACATGACAGAAGGTTAACTTTATTTTTTTATTCTCCTCAAATCTGGGTTTTTCCAGTGTTTTTGAACAATCTTACCAACAGATACAACCAAGAACAGATACGAAATCTTAAAAAAAAAAAAAAACCCTCAGCTGAGTATTAACTGCATTCAGGCAAGTTAAACAGCGCTATTCACCTCTCACTTCTCTCTCTCTGTTTTTTTTTTTTTTTTTGGATAGGGATCTCGTTCTGTCAGCCAGGCTGGAGTGCAGTGGGGTGATCATGGATCACTGCAGTCTCAACCTCCTGGGCTCAAGTGATCCCCCACCTCAGCTTCCCAAGTAGCTGCGACTATGGACGCACATCGTCACACCTGGCTAATTTTTTTGGTATTTTTTGTGGAGACAGAGTCTCGCCATGTTGCCTAGACTGCTCCTAAACTCCTGAGCTCAAGTAATCTGTCTGCTTCAGCCTTCCAGAGTGGTGAGCTTGCATGCATGAGGCACCATGCTGGCCTCAGGCCTCAGCTCTCCTTTCTTTCTTTTAAAAACAAACAAATAAAAAAAACCTTTTAGGTTTGAGAATACATGTGAATGTTTGTTACACAGGCAAGCATGTGTCACAGAGGTTTGCTGAACATATTACTTTGTCACCCAGGCATTAAGCCCAGTACCCAATAGTTACCTTTTCTGCTCCTTTCCCTCCTCACCTCTCATTTCTAAGCATGGACTATTTCGAAGTATTTTGCTGATAAGGAATTTACACAGTTTAAGTCACTCCATGATTGACCCACAGCCTCAATGGTGATAACGTGTGATGTCTATTCTCTTAGAAGTTGGTCAAATCTACTAGACTGACTTTTGCTATGTTAACATGAACTACGTTTGACACAGGAACATCCTGCCTATGCAGTGTTCTTCTCCAAACTGAGCTGCCAGTGAAGCATCTGACAAAGCCATCATCCCAAAGGGGACTTTGAGGAGCCACGTATGCACAATTTTTGACTGTCTAAGCAGCTGACATACCCAGTGCTGAGTCCATGAATACAGAGGGGAGTGGTATGTTCCACAAAAGTCGAAGGACCAAGGCATTTGAAGCATTGAAATCACTACAGTAATAACTGTAACACCAGATGTTTGCAAAACTTTCCAAAATTTCAAGGCACTTTCTTGACATTTAGTACTAATTTATAGGTATATTGATTAGAGACAGTATAATCTTTCCTGGGACTTCAGCAGACTCAAAGTAGAACTAAATGATTTACTCGGGGCTATACCAGAGTAGAACAGTTTAGGAAATGCTTTCATATTGTTTAAGGAGAGAAAAAAGAAAGCAAAACAGAAAGAAACTCTGGAAACGTCTATGTATCTACTGAGTCCTTGCTGTTGATTCCCATCCTGCTCAGAATCAACACACATCTGCGCCATGACCTCCAGGCACCAACAGCAGGCCTCACTTTCGCACTCAGCTCCTGTCACTCTGAGTTGTTCCTTTGGCTGAGGAGGGGCACTGGTCCCACCTACTGCTCACACATCCCTGCGGGCCCTGCTTACTTCTCGCAGGATTCTCATCAATCAGCACCTACTCAGAGGGCGGTGCCCAGTCTGACCACCTCCCCATGATGTTCCATCCTTGGACACCCTGCTGTATTTTCTTTCTGGCTCTTATCACTCATTTGCTTCCTGTCTTCCTTCCCACTAAGGGCACACACATTGTTTTCTCATTAAAATGTGCCTGGCACACATCAGGTACTAGCAAGATCACGGCTCACAGCAGACTTGACCACTCAGGCTCAAGCAATTGTTCTACATTGGCCTTCCTAGTAACTGGTACTGTGTGTGCATGCCACATGAAGCTAATTAAAAATATATGGTTTTTTTAGAGACAGGATCTCACTCTGTTGCCCAGGGTGGAATGCAGTGGTGCAATCATGGCTCACTGCAGCCTTGAACTCCTGGCCTCAAGGCATCCTCCTGCCTCAGCCTCCCACATAGCAGGGACTACAGGTACACCTCACCATGACTAATTTTTTAGTTTTTTGTAGAGATGGGGTCTTGCTTTCTTCCCCAAGCTGGTTTAAACTCCTGGCCTCAAGTGATCCTCCTGCCTCGGCCTCCCAAAGTGCTGGGATTACAGCCATGAACCACCATGTCCAACCCTCAATAAATATTTACTAAATGAATGACTACATGCTATCTCATGTACTACCTGTGAGGGAAGTCTTTTGTTTCTTTTACTAAGTGAAGAAATGAAGGCACAGAGAGGTTAAGCTCTCCCAGTAAGGAAACAGTTTGCATGGGTCAGAGCCCCAACTCATTCTCTTCTCTGTTCACTCTGCAGTCCAGTTTGGAAAGAAAGAAATCTGATATAGCTTGGGGAATAACAGCTGGATGCCCAGCACAGAAGAACATTTCCTCCTGGTTACAGTAATGGTTAGAAGTCAATAAAGCAAAAGCTCCAAAGATTAACTTCTGTTTTAATATCTTCTTGGGTTATCTGACTCTCCTCTACTTACTTTCATAATTGGGAAAAAGAGAAATTTTAGAAGCCATTTTGAATTCCTAGTTTGAATTTCTACTTAGTCATTCATCATATATTTATCAAGCCTCTACCACATTCCAAGTACATCTGAAAAACACACGGTCTGTGCCATCAAGTGTCTTTGGAAACTGACCTGACTAGGTATGGGGCTCAGGGACCTGAGCTCAAGGGTGTGCACCAAAGATGTAGGCAAGGCTCCACACAGCAGCCTCAACCTTCTAGAGAGGACTTTAGAAGGACAAACTGGAAAGCGCTGAGGAGCAGTGATGAAGCAGTATGAAGAGAAGTGATGAATTCAAACTGGGGCACAGGAGAGGACAAGCTGCTGGAGGTGACGATGAGCACACAAGAAGGGAGACTCTGCATGTGGCACTCAGAAACACACATCCCACCCATGACGCTGGCAATCTACTGGAGGAAGCTAATCAGTGGAGTGACCTGTATTTCACAGGGGCAATTGGTGGGAGAGGTAGAGAGAAGCTGAGAGAGTAAGGAAGATAAACAATGAAATGAGAAGGGCCTGAATCAGAGCTGCCTTATAGTAGTGGTGCGTAGCCAGAGGCTTAAGACAGCTAGAAAGGGAGACTTTTAATGCACCACTCCACAAGCAACCTTTACCCTAGTATGTGAATGACTCAGTCCAGGAACCTTTTGAATGGTGATTAGAGGGAGGGACACATGGCTCCCGAAGGCTCTCTTGAGCAGCATCTCTTTGAAAAGCTACAAGAGCTTCTCCAAATACAGTTATGACACTCTTCAAAAATGAAGATTCTATAACTCTGTTCGTTCAAACTCTGAGGCTTGTCCTTTTACAGGTTTTACTTCTCATTAAAATAAGATACATTCATAGAAGAAAATTAGACAGAGATAGTGCAAAGAAGAAGCCAAACATTAGTTGTTAATCCCAGTTTTACACACAGCAATAAATATTGTTAATACCTTAATTTTACCAAGATGTATGTGTGAGATGTCTAGTTTTGTTTTTTTTTTTTGGACATACGTTGGTTCAACTTGTATATACTGTTTTGTAAACCATTTTTCCCAATTAACAATATACACAGATGTCTTCATTTTACATACCCCTCCCCCACACATCTTCAGATAAAAGGCAAACCTATTTAAGGCTTTTTTTGAAAATGTTTCAACCAGGGAAGCTCTGGGTATATTTTATGAAGGGAAGTGATGAATATATCCCTCTGATATATTAAAAGTGGCCGTTCACCTAGGAAAATCATCAAACATGTAAGTAGAAATGCATGCAGAAACAGAATGAACCAATTCCAATTAATGTTTCTGCATTTCCTAAAAGAAAATAAACACCACACATTTGTCTTTAAATATCTTAGCATGTGCCACGGTTCCAGCGTTTTTGCTGGAAGGGTAAAGTTGTTAGCACAGGCATATTTCTCACTTAGTAGAAAACAGCTGCTACTGGAATTAGTACCCAGAAATGAAATTATTTCCTCCCATCATCATACTGAATTGCTCTGCTTTACAAATGAGAAGTGAACATCATTAATTACTTGGAAAATAGGCCTCACCCAGCCAGGATGAAGCTGACATGTGGAAAGAGGTAAAAATAAAACGACAAAGCTCTCCTCACTTCCTATGCCAGTGCCTGAAAACAGAGCTGCTCAGACCATGATGGTCATTTTCGAAGTTTTCACCTACTGTCCCCTACTGGGACATATATTTTTGGCACACAATCAACAACCACAACAAACCCCTGGCAAAAAATTAAGGTACATGCTGAACACCCACCACTGCAGAGAGATCTTATCTCCAGAATTTTAACAATCAAGATTATTAGCTTTTGGCCTTTACAAAAAGATAAAAGGTAACAGTTTTTTTAAAAAAAACTGAGCACCTAAACTGCCAGGTACATTATATCTATTCTATGATTTAATTTTGGCAATGACTCTGTGACTTAGGTACTGTTCCTAAAGCCATTTCATAAATGAGGTAACCAAGGATCAGGAAGGTGAAGTAAACTAACTTACGTTTTGCAAAAAGTAAAAGGCAAAGCTGAATTCTGAACAAATCTCTTCTCACTTATCACAATGTTTCCCTATCAAGACAAGCCCTTGGAAAATTTACAAAGTCAGTCAAAATATAGCTTTACTGTTTCGCCTTTTCAGATTCTTACTGCCCTTAAATGGCCAGTTCCCTCATTTTCCCTCCAGATACACGTTCCAAATTCCAAACTTACTACTATGTAGCCACAGCTCAAACTCTCCCAACCCTTGTGTGATCCTTCAGACAGAGAAGATATAATAGAGATTATCTAACTGAAGTAATTCGTTCCAGAGAGTGGATGACTGAATTCCCTTAACCCTCCCAACCACTTTATTTCTTTGCCAAACATTTATCACTGTGTCTCTCAACCATTTTAATAAAGGGACTCATTTCCAGTTGGCAGAATGTACATATATGTGAGAAAGAAATATCTGAAAATGGAGCGCTCCAAGAAAATCTTTCATCGTAGCAAGGAAGCTGTTACCTTACTTTTGAGAGGATATTCCACTCAAATCAACATTAAACAATCAATGCTACAATGCAAATAGAAAAAAAGAGCTTATTGGGGGCTCCTGCTAAGACATGGGGCTGATGTTGCTGCATCCAATGAATGCGCTAGATAGTCATCCATGTAGGTATTTCTGCAAATATTTATTGAGTACCTACTATTTGCTAGTATATAGAGTTTGGACCAGTTCAAGAAGAATTTTTAAATTCACATTTCCTATTTAGCTACAATAGCCACTTTATGTCACGTTATCCCACAAGGGTACCTAAAACAAAAATCTTCAGATTTGGAATATTTGTATAAAATGCACTAATTTGATAGTAAAACATCTGAGCTATAGTATATACATACTTTTTGAGATGCAGTCTCACTCTGTCATGCAGACTGGAGTGCAGTGACATGATCTCAGCTCACTGCAACCTTCGCCTTCCGCCTCCCAGGTTCAAGCGATTCTCCTGCCTCAGCCTCCCAAGTAGCTGTGATGGGCACCTGTGCCATCACACCCAGCTAAATTGTTGTATTTTTAACAGAGATGGGGTTTCACCATGTTGGCCAGCCTGGTCTTAAACTCATGTCTTTGTGATCCACGCCCCTCAGCCTCCCAAAGTGCTGGGATTAAGCATAAGCCGCCGTGCCAGGCCCCTAGTTTATGTTTTTAAAAAAGTATTCTCATTGCATTTTATAAAAGAAAAAATGGGCGCTGAGTGGCTGAGACAAAAATGTGTTGAGACTTATATTGTCCTCACACAGAAAGGGCAGTCTTTAAAGCGAGGGAATCATCATGTTGATGAGAACACAGCATTTACCCATGCTGGGCCCCGTGCCATACGTCTTACATATACTTGTTCACTTAATTCTCACAATCACCCTAAAACTAAGTACCACTATTTTACTACTTGACAGATGAGGAAAATAAGGCACCAAAAGGTTAAGTTAACTCTGCCTTCAGGTCACAGCAGTAACAGCAGAACATTAGGTTAAAGAAAAACCTTTTTTTTTTTTTTTTGAGGCAGGGTCTCATTCTGTCGCCAAGGGTGGCTCTTCTGAGTCTCAAGCTATCTCACCACCACAAGGGAAAACAATGCTGTCTCTGCGGCAATAAAGAACTAGGCAGTGCGTGACAAATGTCTGGTGCTCTACTTCCAAGTAGAGCAAAGGCCCTGGACTTTACCTTCTTGGGTGCATAGCTGGCTTTAGCACTGAATGTGACCTTCAGGCCTCTTCCCACTAAAAAGGGAATTAACACCTACTTCCTTGTGAAGGTGTATCAAAGTTAGAAAAGAATGTATGTAAAGTGCCCAGCATGTAGTGAGTGTTCAATAAATGTCGCCTATTTTATTTTGCTCTGTCACCTAGGCTGAGTGCAATGGCACAGTCATGGATCACTGCAGCCTGGACCTCCTGGTTTCAAGCAATCCTTCTGCTTCAGCCTCCTGAGTAGCTGGCATTATAGGCAGGTGACACCATGCCCAGCTAATTTTTTTTTTTTTTTTTGGTAGAGACAAGGTCTCAGTATGATGCCCAGGCTGGTCTCAAACTCCTAGACTCAAGTGATCCTCCTTCCTCGGCCTTCCAAAGTGTTGGGATTACAAGTGTGAACCACTGCACCTGGACAACTATCTTTACAATTACCAATTCTTCCAAAAATACCTCCTCTGATGGTGTCCACATAGCTGATACACAAAATTCTATCATTATCCATTTCCCTTTAGATTAAGGCAGTATTCCTTGTTAAAATGCAATCATCTCTGGGAGAGTTTCCCATTAAGTCACTAAGGCTCAAACAGAACATCAGATCTTATCTAAGGTGGAGGTTCTAGGGGAGTAAACTGAACGGGCATGGGCAATAGGCAGCATCAGAAGCAGAAAAGTCTAGGGGACACAACCCTGGTGAATGTGATGACACAGAGCCTGCTAACAGAGGGACTCCAGGCACACAGAGGAGAACCGGAAGAGTGGTGAAAAAACTCAGTAACTCTGGGGACTTAAAATACTAAGTGTTTTAACAAACATCTGGCCTTCCAAGAAGCTTAGACCTGTCCATTGCTCTGACTTCGCTGTTTCATTTATTAAAAGGGCACTGACCTAGAATAAAGGAGGTGATGAGAATTAGACTCAAACTGGCTAAGTTCTAACTGAGGCCCACAATCCAGTTCACAAAGTTGACAAATATCACTGTCACTGGCTGCAGATTTCTGAGTAACACAACTCCATTCTAGCCCCTCTATAATGTAACAGTAGCAAACAATGGTGGAAGGGCTCAGAGGGTCTCTCTGCTCTGGCTAAAGCTGAAGTTATGTGATTAGCAGTATTTGGGCTTCATCGCTAGATCAGTTAAATAAGAATCACTGAAGGTAGAACCAGGTGATTCTAATGTCCCATAAGGGATCAGAGTCATTGGACTCATTTGGCCAATTACAGCCCCCGTCCATCACTTGCAATAGTTCATTTGGTGCTAGTGGTGAGTTTTCATTTGCAATAAACTGTATACTGATGCTTCTAATATCAAATCTTGTATCTCAAATAGGGAAAAGAAGACCCTTCACCAGGATTCAAACAGAGTAAACATCTCTGCTGCATGTATTATTTCAAAGAATAACCTGTAAGATATTAGCAGATGTATTTCTAAACTTATGTTTTATAGAACTTGAACTTGGGAAACCCTCTAGTAGACATTTATGTCTTCAGGTTCTGCACGTGCCATGTGCAAGACAAAGATCTTTTACAGTGACTCTTAGTTTCACAAACAGTGCAGCTTATGTCCTGTGTCCAAATAACATTTTTTATACTGGAACAACTATACTTCTTTTGCCAGGGAACATGGCTGTGGAGAAGGCTCAACACCAGTGCCTTTGGACCCGGAGTTGCATTCCTTTTATCAGAGACAAGGTCTTGCTATTTTGTCCAGGCTGGAGTGCAGGTGCAATCGTTGCACACTGCAGCCTTGAACTCCTGGCCTCAAGTGATCAACTGGCCTGTCTCCCAAGTACCCTGGACTACAGGTGCATGCCACCGTGCCCTACTTGCAGATACATTTTGAATTTCATTCAGGAAAGTTAACATCTGGTCTTTTGTTTAAAAAAGCGAGGGGATGTTAGTGAGTTTTCACAAATGAAAATGTCACAAATGTCACAATGACAGCAAGGTGAGGACCTGGCTCATAAAGTGAAGGGAAAAAATGGGGTAAGATGAAGTGTTGAGAGAGACATAAAACAGAATTAAAATTCAAAAGGGGGAAGGAGCAATTCAGACAGAATTAAACAATACGGGTTCAAGTTCATCCTTAACTTCTAAATACATATATATATTTTTGGTAGCTAGAATACATAGATAGCAACAGCTTTCAAAGAGTCTTATTTGAACCTCTGAACTCTCTACAGAGGGTAAGGAAAGTGTTATCATTTCCGCCCTTATTGGCCTCTGTCAGGTTCCATGAACACACTGTCCAGCCTCATGATTTTGGACTATTTCCCTCTACCAGGGCTCTCCTCGCTTAGCTTTACGCTCAATGACCAGAAAAGCCTTTCCTGACCACATGAAAGGAGCTGGGCATTTGTTTTCCATCACAACCTGCTGCTCACTTCTGTTACGGGACTTATCCTTTGTTTAGAACAAGCTCCAGGACAGGGCCACTAATTCATCACTGTTCTGCAGTACCTAGCCTAGAAAGAAATAAAAAAAGCTTAATGATAAATTATGCTCATTTTGTATCTGAGAAAATCAAGGCTCCAAAGGCTTAAGTAACTTATCCAAGGTCCTGCAGTTTTTCAGGAGTTTGAGTCTGGGTTTAACTGGCTCCAAAGTTTGCCCTCTTACAACTTACAGTGCTGCTTTAGAAAAATATTCTCCTTCTCTCTTCTCAGTGACAAGGAGGGTAAAGATGTGGAATCGGGGGACAGCCCAGGAGAGCCTCTGAAGGCCAGTCACAGAAACAAGGTTACTGAATACACTGCAAAGAAGAGCGTACTCCATTTTGCAGGTCTCTTCCTGCTTCCTGAATGTGCTTTTAGTGCTTCTTGTAAAGCCCTGGCAGCTAAATGCTATCTTCAGGGCTCTGGATAGGGCAAGAAAACAACAGACTTTACATCCAAAGAGCCAAAGAAAAGGGAGAAGAAACACATCCAATTCTTGCTTTAGTGAAATGCCGTGGAAGGTGACAGAGCTGCTGTTAATCCCTACAGGCAGAAATTAAATCTCTACGAGAGAACAGGTATCCCAAATGGGCTCTGTAAAGTACAGTGAGTAGTAATGAAAATGGCAACACAGAAGAATTCCAATGGCTGGGCGCGGCAGCTCACATCTGTAATCCCAAAACTTTGGGAGGCCACTTCAAGTCAGGAGTTCAAGACCAGCCTGGCCAACATGGCAAAACCTAGTCTCTACTAAAAATACTAACAATTAGCCGGCAATCACAATGCATGCCTGTCATCCCAGCTACTCAGGAGGCTGTGACATGAGAATTGCTTGAGCCCAGTAAGCCAAGACGGTGGCACTGCATTCCAGCCTGGGCAACAAAGGGAAACGCTGTATCAAAAAAAAAGAATTCCAATAAACCACAGTTTAAAATGAAGATAGTTACACATTAGAGAAGTGGTAATAATAACAGCTGACATTTATTGAGCACTAATTCTGCCCTACATTCTGTTCTAATTATTTATAATCAATAAACTCATTTAATTTTAACAACCACTTATGAATTAGGCCTTATTAACAGCTCCATTTTATTTAGATGAAAAATTCTCACTAGAGATTTAGCGTCAGGGTTGAAATTCAAGCCTAGGCAGTCTGACTCCAGGGTTCCAGATGCTGTGATCCTACATCAGCTCACTGAGATGACAAAAGCTATTAAGTTTTAGGAACACTTACTGTGATCCGGGCTCTGCAAAGCTTTAAATGCATCATCTTATTTAATTCTCACAACATGGAAAACAGGTAGTGTTATTCTGTTTTACAGATGAGTAGTACAAGTTAAGTAGCTTAATAAAATGCACATACAATAAGATGCTGAGTGGGCATTTAATTGCAGATGGACTCAAAAGGATGTGCTTTGAATCTCCCTGTTTAAAATGAACAGCCTATCAAGCAGGTGGACACACACACACTCTCTACCTATGAAGTGGAACCTCTAAGGAGGTCAGCTGGATTTAACCTTTTTGAGTAAAACATCAGGCCTTAATGAACTTCTGTGTGCTATTAAAAATACTTTTGGTGTTGGCTGATTGAGAAAAAAGTGACTATAAATCTAATAACTGCTTGAAGTGTTAATCATACGGGCTGAAGACATTTAAAAGATGTAACATATTATTTAGGCAGTTTCAGATTCAAATATAAACTCTTGAAACACTTGTTTTATCTTCATGACCAGTACGCCTCCTTCCCCCTTCCCAGAATTCCTTACAGCTTTCTCTACCCTAAGACCCCATGACTAATTTAAGGAGTTTCAAAGTAAGGACAAGATAGAGAGTTCCACTGCAAAGAACTGTTACTCATGAAACTTTCAAAGACCTAACAACAATCTGGCATCTGAGGAAAAAAAAAACAAAAACCCTATGATACAGTAGAAAGAGTAAAAAACCCTATGATACAGTAGAAAGAGTAAAAAACCCTATGATACAGTAGAAAGAGTAAAAAACCCTATGATACAGTAGAAAGAGTATAGGCTTTAAGGCTGAAAAACTGGTCCAGCTATTTACAAATCATGACCCTGACGCACGAGCTTTAACCTCTCTGAGCTTCATCTATAAAATGCAGTCTCATTAGAAAAGTGTTCACTGAACGCTAAGAACATGTCAGGCAACGTGTTAGGTATTAAAAATTCGAAGCTGAGTAAGATGCAGTCCCTACCTCCTAGGAACTTCCAGCATGGTGAGAACGGAAGACAGTGATGCCTATCCTATCGGGCACCTTGAAGATGAAGTACAGGGTGCATTCCAAGTGTTCCATAGATGGCAGTTCTTTTTCTTTTTATACCCATTATTTAAACAATGTGACACTGTGGTTATTAAATTCAGGGAGTAGGGTTTTTGAAGAGGATAGCTGCTTATACTTTTGAAATTGATTTTTCAAGATTACTATAATAAAGTAATATGTCAACTATAATTCTTATACTTTCTGTTGTAATTTGTTTTATTATATTTATTTATACTATAATGCTTTTAGTTAGAAAAAACAATTAGAAAGTATAGAAATCTATAATAGTTTAGTGACTTCATATAAACTTTATAGTTAAGATGTGAGGCTAAAATTTTTTTTCTTGAGACAGGGTCTGGCTCTGTCACTCAGGCTGGAGTGCAGTGGCACAGTCTTAGCTAACTGCTGCCTCCACCTCTTAGGTTCAAGCAATTCTCCCACTTCAGCTTCCTTGGCACCATTAATCTAAATGCATACTTGGCCCTCTACTTCCATTTGATAAGAACAATTTGCAGAGGTGACACTGATTAGGGCCTTCAAACCAAAGAAATTTCCATGTGTCCCAAACAAACACCTCAAGTTTTCTGACAACAAAGATTCTTCTCACCACTTTTTCAAAGATCACTGAAGCCCTTTATGTTTTTCTCAGAAAACTGCTGGCCTTGATTTTCAACCTAATTCTAATCAATGGTGTTTGCAAAGTCAGGAAAAGCCAGCTAAAACCAGCTAGAGACCTTTTTGCAGGAGCAGCAATGTGCTTACCAGTGATGTAACTGGCAGCAAAAAAGGTCTGGGCCAAAGCCAATGAAAAGCGGGGAAAAGAATAGCACAAATCAATGGGAGGGAATCAGAAGTTAGGGGAGTAAGCCATTTCCCTCCAGGCTGCTCTGGGGGCAGGAGAGTGCTGATGTTTGTACAGAAGGATCTGCTTGTCAACAGATTTCAGTATTGTCAGCAACATTCAATAAACTAATGGCAACAGCAATAATAACTATTAACAGAATGGCCACACATGGCATGTTATCTCACTGAATCCTCATATAATCTTTATGCGTTAAATACTTTTCTCAAGGTCACGAAATAAATGGCAAAGTTGGCATTCAGACTCAGATCTGACAGATGCCATAGTCCATTCTCTTAGCACTAGACAATGTGGGTGATGTGATACTTGTTGTTAATTCGAGCTTTAAGAATGCATATAAACAGTTGGCTTGGCCACACAATATGGTTTGGCAGGAATAAGAACAAGAGAAGGAAGGAAGTTATTTTATTTTTAGCAAATTGCCCAAGGTCATATAACTACTAAGCAGGGCCAAAGATTCACCTCACCAACTATATGATCTCCTATCACTCTGCGATGCCTTTCACAGCAGATTTCTAGAAAAGCAAATAATTACAACATGATAAAGCCATTATATAACTTCTCAAAATGCCTAGTGAGGAGCGTTCCAGCCTGACAAATTCAGGGGCAGAGCTCTGCAGCAGAAGACAAGGAGGCTTGGGGTACACGTGGTAACTCTGACTGGGTGCGGTGGCTCATGCCTGTAATCACAGCACTTTGGGAGGCTGAGGTGGGTAGATCGCTTAAGCCCAGGAGTTCAAGACCAGCCTGGGCAACACAGCAAAACCCCCCACCTCTAAACAAAATACCAAAATTAGCTGGGCGTCATGGTGTTCACGTGTATTCCCAGTGCTTAGGAGGCTGAGGTGGGAGGATGGCTTGGGCCTAGGATGAGAAGGTTGCAGGAACAGAGATCGTGCGACTGCACTTCAGCCTGGGTGACAGAGCCAGACCCTGTCTCAAACAAAACAAAACCAAAACATGGTAACTCTTTGACCAAAAACACACCATCTATACAGTCAAAGGATCAGAAATTTTCATTGTAGTATACACAGGTGACTGTGTATAGAATTAAGTATAGGAAAGTAAAAATTAGCTAATTTTTCATCCAGGCATCTTTGATACCTAGGCCAGAACATAGCAGAATGGAAGCTTAAATAAGGATTGCTGAAGAGATGAGTAATTGTTAGATAGCCTCAATCATAACTGCGAGCAGATCTACGTCTGTGGGCAGAATTTCTGATATCAGATGGGTAGCTGGACACAACAGGCATGACAGCTAAAAATTTCAGCCGGGCTGTTTGAGGGAAATTGAAGACCTCTGAGGAATTCCTCTGAGGAATCATGGAAGGTGGGCTGCGGCGGGGCAATCATGGAAGGTGGGCTGCGGCGGGGCAATCATGGAAGGTGGGCTGCGGCGGGGCAATCATGGAAGGTGGGCTGCGGCGGGGCAATCATGGAAGGTGGGCTGCGGCGGGGCAATCATGGAAGGTGGGCTGCGGCGGGGCAATCATGGAAGGTGGGCTGCGGCGGGGCAATCATGGAAAGTGGGCTGCGGCGGGGCAATCATGGAAGGTGGGCTGCGGCGGGGCAATCATGGAAGGTGGGCTGCGGCGGGGCAATCATGGAAGGTGGGCTGCGGCAGAGACAATGCAACTGCTCAAGTTCCATAAAGGACAACCATCTTCAAAATGCGTGCAGTCATTTACACAAAGGACTGGGCCTCAAGTGTGTACTAGGAGGCCCAGTCCTTTGCGTCTTCTGCGTGTCAAGTTCTGTGTGAGAGGCTCACGACAGAAAGAAGAACAGGACTAGGTAAGTGCCTAAGAGGTGTTTACAGTCTAGTAAGATGATGGGTTCTGCAGGAAGAGAGAGAAGGGCCACAAGGACTCATGTCAGACAGACACCCAAGTTTGAACTTCCAATTCTGCCAGTTACTAGCCAAGTTATAGCTGTTCTTTGTGCCTCAGTTATGCCACATAGGTCGTTGGGAGGATTAAATGAAATAAATTTTATGAAGGTCAGTGGTAGTTCCTTTCCTCCCTGATAGAGAGATATGTAAAGTCAGCTGTAAGTCATACAAAATTGCCAGCCTAAAATGCTTATCTCTCATTTCTACTATTCTGTTAGTAATGAATTGAGCAGTGGCCCAAGGACATCACTTGGCACAGGATACTCTAATTTAATTAGTTTTTTTTTTTTTTTTTTTGAGACAGAGTTTCACTCTGTTGCCCGGGTTGGAGTGCAGGGAAGCAATTTCAGCTCACTGCACCCTCTGCCTCCTGGATTCAAGCGATTCTCCTGCCTCAGCCTCCCAGTAGCTGGGATTACAGGTGCCCACCACCATGCCCAGCTAATTTTTCTTTTGTATTTTTAGTAGAGATGGGGTTTCACCATGTTGGTCAGGCTGGTCTCAAACTCCTGACCTCAGGTGATCCACCCGCCTCGGCTCCCCAAAATGCTGGGATTACAGATGTGAGACAGTGCACCTGGCCTAATGAGTTTTTTAAATCCAAACTGAGATTACTGGGTTAAACAGCAAGCACATTTAAAAAGACTTAGCATATACTTTGCCATTTCCGTTCCTGCTCGGTACATTTTCCACTAGAATCTCTGCATCTTTAAAAACTGAAAGGAGTTTTCTGTTGGTTTAAAAAGGGCAGACTTACTGTGTGATTCTTTGACTACCACTAAGGTTTCTGCATCTACTGTTATGTTCCCTGCATTATTTTTACATGCGAAAACAGCTTCTGTCATCTTTAGAATTCAAAAAACTAGGTTTTTCAGAACAATATTTCCCAAAAGATAAGATTATAAAATCAAAATACCTTATTCATTTTGAGAGAGCAAAAAAACAAGTTTCTGGTGATACTAAAGAATGATGCAGACCGTTACAGGACAAAATAAAACTTTTTATTTTATTTATTTATTTTTTTGGTAAAGGAGTATCTGAAATGATCTGACCCAAATGCATAAAGATATTTGGGCAAATTTTTACTGCTGAGTAAATAATCGTGTTTTCGTTCTGGTCCATGAGGCCAGAAAACATAACAAATGCAGGGTACATTAAGAAACATACTTACTGTGGCATGTGAGATAGTCAGAATCCCATTCTTGACAGAACACTTCCTCCTCTGCCATACTTTCCGGATCCTAAGGAGGAAGTCAAACACAACTAGATATAATATCTGATTCACTCTGGGACATGCAATGAAATAGTATGATACACAATAATAATTACAAAATAACTTCCCCCACCAAAAAAATCCAGGTTGCCTTTTATTATCCCAGGTGGAAGGTAATTCATAAAAGCAGGCATGTACAAGGATGTTCATAATGGTATTGGGTTTTTTTTTTTTTTTTTTTTTTGACACAGAGTCTTGCTCTGTCGCCCAGACTAGAGTGCAAAGGCACGATCTCAGCTCACTGCAACCTTCGCCTCCCAGGATCAAGCTTATCTCCTGTCTCAGCCTCTCGAGTAGAGGGGATTACAGGCATCAGCCAGCAAGCCTGGCTAATTTTTGTACTTTTAGTAGAGACAGGATTTTGCCATGTTGCCCAGAATGGTCTCAAACTACTGGGCTCAAGTGATCTGCCCGCCTCGGCCTCCCAGAATGCTGAAATTACAGGTGGGAGCCATTGTGCCCGAGCATTGCACTGCTTTCGCGACAGTAAAAATCGGAAACAGAAACAATAATAACCTAACAGCAGGAGACTGAATAAAGGAATTACAGGTATATAATGATAAAACACTGACATAACAACAGCAGGAGACTGAATAAAGGAATTACAGGTATATAATGATAAAACACTGACATAGCAACAGCAGGAGACTGAATAAAGGAATTACAGGTATATAATGATAAAACACTGACATAACAACAGGAGGAGACTGAATAAAGGAATTACAGGTATATAATGATAAAACACTGACATAACAACAGCAGGACACTGAATAAAGGAATTACAGGTATATAATGATAAAACACTGACATAACAACAGCAGGAGACTGAATAAAGGAATTACAGGTATATAATGATAAAACACTGACATAACAACAGGAGACTGAATAAAGGAATTACAGGTATATAATGATAAAACACTGACATAACAACAGCAGGACACTGAATAAAGGAATTACAGGTATATAATGATATAACACTGACATAACAACAGGAGGAGACTGAATAAAGGAATTACAGGTATATAATGATAAAACACTGACATAACAACAGGAGGAGACTGAATAAAGGAATTACAGGTATATAATGATAAAACACTGACATAACAACAGGAGGAGACTGAATAAAGGAATTACAGGTATATAATGATAAAACACTGACATAACAACAGCAGGACACTGAATAAAGGAATTACAGGTATATAATGATAAAACACTGACATAACAACAGGAGACTGAATAAAGGAATTACAGGTATATAATGATATAACACTGACATAACAACAGGAGACTGAATAAAGGAATTACAGGTATATAATGATAAAACACTGACATAACAACAGGAGACTGAATAAAGGAATTACAGGTATATAATGATAAAACACTGACATAACAACAGCAGGACACTGAATAAAGGAATTACAGGTATATAATGATAAAACACTGACATAACAACAGCAGGAGACTGAATAAAGGAATTACAGGTATATAATGATAAAACACTGACATAACAACAGGAGACTGAATAAAGGAATTACAGGTATATAATGATAAAACACTGACATAACAACAGGAGACTGAATAAAGGAATTACAGGTATATAATGATAAAACACTGACATAACAACAGCAGGACACTGAATAAAGGAATTACAGGTATATAATGATATAACACTGACATAACAACAGGAGGAGACTGAATAAAGGAATTACAGGTATATAATGATAAAACACTGACATAACAACAGGAGGAGACTGAATAAAGGAATTACAGGTATATAATGATAAAACACTGACATAACAACAGGAGGAGACTGAATAAAGGAATTACAGGTATATAATGATAAAACACTGACATAACAACAGCAGGACACTGAATAAAGGAATTACAGGTATATAATGATAAAACACTGACATAACAACAGGAGACTGAATAAAGGAATTACAGGTATATAATGATATAACACTGACATAACAACAGGAGACTGAATAAAGGAATTACAGGTATATAATGATATAACACTGACATAACAACAGGAGGAGACTGAATAAAGGAATTACAGGTATATAATGATAAAACACTGACATAACAACAGGAGGAGACTGAATAAAGGAATTACAGGTATATAATGATAAAACACTGACATAACAACAGCAGGAGACTGAATAAAGGAATTACAGGTATATAATGATAAAACACTGACATAACAACAGGAGGAGACTGAATAAAGGAATTACAGGTATATAATGATATAACACTGACATAACAACAGGAGGAGACTGAATAAAGGAATTACAGGTATATAATGATAAAACACTGACATAACAACAGGAGGAGACTGAATAAAGGAATTACAGGTATATAATGATAAAACACTGACATAACAACAGCAGGACACTGAATAAAGGAATTACAGGTATATAATGATATAACACTGACATAACAACAGGAGACTGAATAAAGGAATTACAGGTATATAATGATATAACACTGACATAACAACAGGAGACTGAATAAAGGAATTACAGGTATATAATGATATAACACTGACATAACAGGAGACTGAATAAAGGAATTACAGGTATATAATGATAAAACACTGACATAACAACAGCAGGACACTGAATAAAGGAATTACAGGTATATAATGATAAAACACTGACATAACAACAGGAGACTGAATAAAGGAATTACAGGTATATAATGATATAACACTGACATAACAACAGGAGACTGAATAAAGGAATTACAGGTATATAATGATATAACACTGACATAACAACAGGAGACTGAATAAAGGAATTACAGGTATATAATGATGAAACACTGACATAACAACAGCAGGAGACTGAATAAAGGAATTACAGGTATATAATGATATAACACTGACATAACAACAGCAGGAGACTGAATAAAGGAATTACAGGTATATAATGATAAAACACTGACATAACAGCAGGAGACTGAATAAAGGAATTACAGGTATATAATGATATAACACTGATATAACAACTCCTCTCTGGGAAGGGAACCCAAACCGGTTGGGGTGGTGTTAATAAGTCGTTTTTAAACATATCTGTGAATCTTTCATAAGAATGTTCAATTACTTGTTATTATTAACTGATCTTTAAAAATTAAGACAGTGACTGGGCGCGGTGGCTCACGCCTGTAATCCCAGCACTCTGAGAGGCCGAGGTGGGGGGACTGCTTGAAACCAGGAGTTTAAGACCAGCCTGGGCAACATAAGGGAATCCCGTATCTACAAAACAAGAAAAAAAATTAAGATTAAGAAAGTAACTCAAGAAGTCTGCCATGCAGGGAGTAAGGGTGAACTGCCTCGGAACGTACAGGACGAGCTGAGCCAGGGCTCGAGAAGGCATCGTCATTTTTGTGAGTCATACACCACCCTTTAGGGTTCTTCCAGAGACAAAACGATGCCTCAGAGCTCAGAGAAAGAACTGTTCGTGATTGGCATAGGGAAGTAAATGGTGACCAAACCATTCACAAATAGTTACAAGCAATACACATTTTAAAAAATGTGATTTGAAAATACTGAAGGATAAAAAAAACTAAATAAAACTAATTTAAACTTTGAAAAGTTTGTGCGTGCGTGCGTGTGTGTGTGTGTGTGTGTGTGTGTGTGTGTAGCTCCAGGCACAGGCAAGAGACTGCACGTGTGGCAGATCTGCGTGTGTGCAGGTAGGAACAAATGCACTAGTCGAGACTACTTCCATCAGGTAAGAAGAAATGGGCAGCGAACAGGGATTCCCTAGGCTGGAAGAAAGTTTTGAAGGCCTTTTGGTGCCATAGAAACATGACATCAGGAGACCACTGTAGCTTTCCCAGGCATTTAAAACAGTATCATCTTGTGTTTTTCTTTTCCTTCTTAAATTAGCCCTCTAAGAAAGCTGCCACAACACAAATTTAAAACCATCTCTAAACACAAATAATACTGTGTATTTAACTACTAGAAGCACAGTTTGTTCTAAAGCTTGCTTCACAGAGGGAAGTAAGAATTTGACACCATCTAGCCAAATGCAGATTGAATATAGTGTATTCAAAATGCTAGCCTTGCTCAGGAGGCTAACTATTAATTGATAAACCATCCTCAAATTACAGCTAAATCACATATTGGGGAAATGTCTGATTAGAGGTAACAGCTCTCAACTAATCAAAGTCACATTTAGTGAATGTGACTAACTTGCTGTAAACAGTTTTGCATCCATCTTACCCTTACAAGAGCCTGCTAACATAGGTTAGGCATCCCTGTACGCACTAAGCAAAACCAGTGTCATCCCCAGTATCAAACACCCAACCCAACAAACCATTCAACCTTCAGGAATAGTCTAAAACCTCAGTTTACCCACTTTATTAAGCTTTTATTCATTAGTTTTACTTACCCATGCACATTATGGAAGCACATCTCTCTCTCTCTCTCTCTCACAGACACACACACACACACACACACACACAATCTTCTCTTGCACTGCTAATAAAGCCAAGGAAAGTAACACAGAAGCATTACTCTTTCTGGTTGACAAGAGATTGTGACTGAGGCACTTTCAGATTGCCAGAGGAAAGGGAACAATCTTGAGATATCTCCTGGCATAGCTGACAGCAGTATCGCCGATTTTTTTTTTTTTTTTTTGGTGAGACAGGGTGTCACTGTCACCTGGGCTAGAATGCAGTGGTGCGATCGTGGCTCACTGCAGCTTTGACCTCCCAGGCTCAAGTGATCCTCCCACCTTGGCTTCCTAAGTAGCTGGGACTACAGGCATGTGCCACTACATCTGGCTGGGATTTTGCCATGTTGCCCAGGCTGGTTTTGAACTCCTGGGCTCAAGTGATCCACCTGCATTGGCTTTCTAAAGCACTGGGATTACACACGAGCCGCCAAGCCCAGACAGCACCTGATCTTTGTGAACATTTTGATAGCTTCTATTCCCAAGACTTCCATGGACTAGACTGAATTGCTGTGATCTCCCGTCTCTGTACTGAAAGCTTTACAAATGCTCCAGTCTGCATAGCTTCTAAATGGACATACCAAGGACTCTTGCCGTCTGGTATGCACAGAAAGTGCCACACACAATTACTGATTATGCCATACTGGACTCTTACAATTCCAGGAAAAAAAATTCTATTAGAAAATGGTCTCGTATAAAAGTTCCAACTTTGATGCTGGATCACTTGAGCGTCAATCCCAGACCAATTTCTAGCTATGTGACTTTGCTCGTTATTCGACCTCTTGGGAGACTCAGTTTCCTTTTCTGTATTATGAAGACAATAACGCCCACCTTCATACATATAATGAGAAAATATAATAAAGCAGGAGAATGATCCAAGATGGCTGATCGCTAACATCTTGGGATTGCAGCTCCCAGTGAAAGCGCAGAGAATGAGAGGATGCCACACTTTCAGACAAATTTTTGTCGCTCACGGACCAGAAGATTCCCAGTGGAGGAGTCCCACCAGTCGCCAGCGCGACTCTTGTGGCCGGCGCAGTGGTTTTGCCGGCACCTCGGTGCGGCAGCTCTTGGTGCAGAGTAAACGGGACTGGTTCCCCTTCTGATCGACGTTTGGAGATCCAGGAAGGCAGAGTCGCCTATTACGGACTCAAGAAGGAAGCCAGACTGGAGATTCCCCGGGCAGAAAAGCACCATCAGTCTTAACGCCGCTGTTTTGGCGGGTGCAGTGGGTTGCTCAGATTTCGGCCCTCGGAATTAACCACTTGGACGTCCACTCAGAGACCTAATTTGACAGGTGGTAATTACAAAGACGACAGGTGGATAAATTTACAATGATGGGAAGAAACCAGCGTAAAAAGGCTGAGAATACTCAAAATCAGAATGCCTCTCCCTCTAAAGAGGATCACAGTTCCTCATCAACAAGGGAACAAGGCTTGATGGAGAACGAGTGCATCCCATTAACAGAATCAGGCTTCAGAAGGTGGATAGTAAGAAACTTCTGTGAGTTAAAAGAACATGTTGTAGCCCAATATAAAGAAACTAAGAACTTTGAAAAAAGGTTTGACGAAATCCTAATGAGGATAGACAATTTAGAGAGGAATATAAGTGAATTAATGGAACTGAAGAATACAATATGAGAACTCCGAGAAGTATGCACAGGTTTAAACACTCGAATTGATCAAGCAGAAGAAAGGATATCAGAGGTCAAAGATCAACTTAATGAAATAAAATGAGAAGACAAGAATAGAGAAAAAAGGATAAAAAGGAATGAGCAAAGTCTCCAAGAAATATGGGACTATGTGAAAAGACCTAATTTACGTTTGATACATGTACCTGACTGTGACGGAGAGAATGAATCCAAGCTGGAAAATATTATTCAGGATATTATTCAGGAAAACTTTCCCAACCTAGCAAAGCAGGACAATATTCAACCCCAGGTAATACAGAGACCACCACAAAGACATTTCTCAAGAAGAGCAACCCCAAGGCACATAATCGATAGATTCACCAGGGTTGAAACGAAGGAAAAAATGCTAAGGGCAGCCAGAGAGAAAGGTCAGGTCACCCACAAAGGGAAGCCTATCAGACTTACAGCAGATCTCTCAGCAGAAACCCTACAAGCCAGAACAGAGTGGGGGCTGATATTCAACATCCTTAAACAACAGAATTTTCAGCCCAGAATTTCATATCCAGCCAAACTAAGCTTCACAACAGAAGGAAAAATAAAATCTTTTATGAACAAGCAAGTACTCAGAGATTTTATTACCACCAGGCCTGCTTTACAAGAGCTTCTGAAAGAAGCATTACACACAGAAAGGAACAACCAGTAATAGCCTTTCTAAAAATATACCAAAAAGTAAAGAGTATCAACATAATGAAGAATCTACATCAATGAATGGATAAAACAGCCAGTTAACATCAAATGGCAGTAATCCTAAATTTAAGTCGACTAAATCCCCCAATCAAAAGATACAGCCAAAACCCAACGGTATGCTACATGCAGACCCATTTCACATGCAAGGATACACAAAAACTCAAAACAAAGGGATGGAGAAAGATTTACCAGCCAAATGGAGAGCAAAAATAAATAAATAAATAAAAAGCAGGAGTTGCAATTCTCTCATCTGATAAAATAGATTTCAAAGCAACAAAGATATAGTGGTAAAAGGATCAATGCAACAATAAGGGCTAACGATCCTAACACCCAGATACATAAGACCCATAAAGAGATTTAGACTCAACAAGACAGAAAATTAATAAGGATATCCAGGACTTGAACTCAGATCTGGAACAAGTAAACTTAATAAATATTTATAGAGCTCTCCACTTTAAATATACAAAATATACATTCTTGTCAATACCACATCACACCTACTCATAGGTTTAAATGAAATATTGATCGGCCATTATTAATACCCATTTTTAGAATAAAGCAACATTTCCGTTCTCTCTCCCTCTTTTTCTTCCTCTTTATTCCTCTCTTTCACTCCTTTTTTCTTTCCTTCTCTCCTTAAAAAAATAAAAAATTGAAAAAAAAATAAAGCAATTGCTCCTCTGCCTCTCTATAATTGCCTCTGGTCCATAATGTTTTAAAACATTATTATTTAAAATTTTAAATCATTTTTCAAATTGCATAATAATCCTTTAAGTAATAAAGAGCATTCCAAAACTAGGGTCAAAAATTACTAATGCAAATAATACTTCAGAGAAAAATCCAGGACCTATCAGCGGTCATTGTTTGCAAATGAGTCTGTTTTCACGTTTAAGTGTTCCAGTTATTAGTACTCATCTTTGCTATCTGCGTGATTATCAGGAGGTGGAACTGCCTGACTTCCTGTCCAATTCTATGATACAACAGCTCCTTCTGTACCTCTTCCCAACAGACTGCATTCAAGGTGAGGGTGAGAATCATATCTTATCTGTGTTTACCTCCAGCATCTAACAGACTGCCTCATAGAGTATTTCATCAATGTGTGTGGAATGAGTACATGAAGGAAGAGACCAAAAGAATGAAGAAATCGAGGGGAGAACTCGTGCCAGTTTATGTCATGCATCTCCCAAGGGTGACCAACAGCAGCAGTGGCCCCTTTGAAAAACAAAGGGGAGATACCCTGGCATGAAGTCAGAATACACAGGTTCAAATTTGGGTGTTCATACTTACTGTCCATATGATCTTAGTCAAGTTATTTAACCTCTCTGCAAAATGTGTCAAATGAGATGAGTGAGCGGGTGCCTGGGTGTGTGGCAGGCATACACAGCTGCTCACAAGATGATAATTTGCTTGTATACTTTAGGGTTTGAACTAAGCAACACTTACGAAAAGACTCTGTTGATTTTCCTTGGATATTCAGATTTTTTTTTTTTTGAGACAGAGTTTCGCTCTTGTTACCCAGGCTGGAGTGCAATGGTGCGATCTCGGCTCACTGCAACCTCCACCTCCTGGGTTCAAGCAATTCTCCTGCCTCAGCCTCCTGAGTAGCTGGGATTACAGGCGCGCACCACCATGCCCAGCTAATTTTTGTATTTTTAGTAGAGACGGGATTTCACCATGTTGACCAGGATGGTCTCGATCTCTTGACCTCGTAATCCACCCGCCTCGGCCTCCCAAAGTGCTGGGATTATAGGCGTGAGCCACTGCACCTGGCCGGATATTCAGATTTTAACCACTTCACTTAGAAATAGGCAATTCTAATTTCAAGGTCACTGTGATTTCAGGTGAGTAGTGTTAAAAAAAATAACTTGTATACTTTTGCCTCAATAGATACATAATCGTACACTGTTGCTCATAATGGAACACAACACAATATTAATTTTCCATTCGATGGCAGAACAGCAGGTCATCATGTTTCCAAGAGATGTTGATACCACAGAAGGTCAGGGAAGAACAATGAGCTGAGCTTGAGGCTTTTCAGCAAGATAAACTATGGAATTTTCAATTTATGTAAACTTGATCTCATGTGGTTTAGACTAGCATTTGGTCACTATTCTAGAGCTCAGTTTAAAGCTCTGATTTTCTTAGTTGGTATTTCTTTTCTCTGTTTACTTTCACAGCAGGATGGAGCTAGGTGATTCTACAGTGAGCCAGATGCGGCTTTTCTTTCTTTACAACCCATATCAGCAAGTCCCGTTGGCCCTACCTCCATTATCCGGAATTAACCACTTCTTACGCTTCTTCTGCTGTTCCCCAGGCCTCACCAACAGCTCCCACCTAGGTTTCCGAAGCAGCCCTCTAACTGGTCTCCCTGTTTCTGTGCTTTCATCCTCCATGACTGTGCTTCGCTTAGTAGTCAGAGAGAACCTTCCAAAATACGTTGGATTATGTCACTCTTCTGGCTCAAAACTCTCTAAATGACTCCCCGTTGACTATCTCCTGTGATATTCTCCTTGCTCACTACTCTAGCTACACTGAACTCCCAGGTATGTGTCACCATGAGATGCATGCTCCTGACTATTCCCTCTTCTTCCAGGTATCTGTGTAGATTTTCTCACTTCCTTTGCTCAAATATCAACTCAATGAAAGTCTTCCCTAACCATCTGTAATGACAGCAAGAACCACTCCCATTGCCCACACCACCTGCATCTCTTGCTTTATCTTTCTCCATAGCACTGATCACCATCTGATATACCACATATTTGCTATTTTCTGTCTCTTTCCTTTCTTAGAATGTCAGCTCTATCAGGGCCTGATTTTCCTTTTTCAATGCTATATTCCCAGGGCCTGGAAGAGTGAGTCCTAGACATACAGTAGGACTCAAAATATCTGTTGAATGCATAAGTAGAATAATAAGCAAAACAGTCAGTGACCTCAAAAATTTAGAAGAGAATTATCTGCAATTATAACCAACAAATTAAAACAAAAAATGTACATGTCTCAGATTAAGACAAGGAGCACATATCCACAAGTAATCATACAACAAGGAGGTTTCTTAAAAAAAAAACAATGATAACAGGCCAGACACAGTGAATCATGCCTGTAATCCTAACACTTTGGGGGACCAAGGTGGGAGAATTTCTTGAGGCCAAGAGTTCAAGACCAGCCTGGGCAACATAGCGAGATCCTGTCTATATTAAAAAAAAAAAAAGAGTCCAGGCACGGAATCCCAGCACTTTGGGAGGCCTGACTTTGTTATCCGCCTGCCTCAGCTTCATACTCACCCACCTCTCCGCTTTTATTCACTGCTGTTTTCTCTGCCTGGTTGCCCACCAGGCCACCCAACCTTGGGGGTCACCCTTGACTCCTCTTTTGCCTGTTGTATTATAGCTAATCTGGCAAAAGCCCTTCCATTTCTAACTCTGAAAGTAGTATACTTCTTGCCATCCACACGGTCCCGGCTCTAGGGTGAGCTGCTGCCATCTCTCCTGGACTGTTCAGCAGCCTCCTAAGGAGGGTCTACTTGCAGGTAATGAAATGTTCTTGAGTGATTGTGCCCAGGTGCAGTGGCTCATGCTTATAATCCCAGGACTTTGGGAGGCTGGGCTGGAGGATCACTTGAGCCGAGGAGTTCGTGACCAGCCTGGGCAACATAGTGAAACCCCATCACTACAAAAAATAAAAAGTTAGCTGTGGCCAGGCACAGTGGCTCCCACCATTACATTTTGGGAGGCCGAGGAGGGTGGATCACCTGAGGTCAGGAGTTCAAGACCAGCTTGGCCAACATAGTGAAACTCTGTCTCTACTAAAAATATAAACAATTAGCTGGGCGTAGTGCCAGGCGCCTGTAATCCCAGCTATTCAGGAGGCTGAGACAGGAGAATAGCTTGAAGCCAGGAGGCGGAGGTTGCAGTGAGCCAAGATCGTGCCACTGCACTCCAGCCTGAGCGACAGAGACTCTGTCTCAAAAATAAATAAAATAAATAAAATAAAAAATAAAAATAGCCAGGCATGGTGGCTGCCTGTAGTCCCAGGTACTTAGGAGGCTGAGGTGGCAGAATCACTTGTGTCCACCAGTTGGGAGGCTGTAGTGAGCTTCAATGGTGCCACTGTACTCCAGCCTGAAAGACAGGGCAAGGTCTTATCCCCTCCCTCCAAAAAGACAATTATTAAAGGGAATAATCAAGATTCTACTTATGCATTTACTGTGAAGCAGAATCATATGTTTAAGCAAAAGAAAAGGCGGCTCATGTGGCAGAATCCTGGGGAGAAAATGGAACAAGATGAGGCAGGACAGGAAGGCTGGGTTGAGATGCTATTTGCAAAGGGAAGCCACTGGAGTATTTTCAGTAGAGGGGAATGACATCATGTGCTTTATGATTTTTAAAAAACCACTCTAAGTGCTGTGTGAAGATGAACTGCAGAGAAAGAAGAAGGAGTGAAGAAAAGAGAACAGTTAGGAGGCTGCTGAACAGTCCAGGAGAGATGGCAGCAGCTCACCCTAGAGCCGGGACCGTGTGGATGGCAAGAAGTATACTACTTTCAGAGTTAGAAATGGAAGGGCTTTTGCCAGATTAGCTATAATACAACAGGCAAAAGAGGAGTCAAGGGTGACCCCCAAGGTTGGGTGGCCTGGTGGGCAACCAGGCAGAGAAAACAGCAGTGAATAAAAGCGGAGAGGTGGTTAGGTATGAGGTCAGCACTTGCCTGCTGCATGTACTACTCAGCTCAGTAGCTGCATGTTACAAGTCAGAGATGCCATTTAGGGGCCACAGAGCAATTACCACTTCTTCTAAAGAGAGCAGGTTAATTACAGACTTACCTGAAGAAAACCAATGAGCTAAATGTCTGCAGCTAGTGTATTATGAAACTTTTAAGTGTGTTTCCCTATATGAGAGGCTGGAAAAATTTCCTAGGTTAATCACATGCTGAGACGCTGGGCTGGGCTCATACATACCCATCACTTTTCTTTAGCAGGTACCCCTTCTTTTCACTGCCATATTCCTTATTGCCCTGGAGCTGATGCATGCTGTATCCTCCTTGTCGGCTCTGCGAATCCTAGGAAAGAAAAACTACAGGTTAAACAAAAATTGGAGACAATTCTCACATCCTTGATTCTATTCTGCCACTGAGCCTTTACCACTAGTCTGGGTCTAAGGGAATTACGGAACTTTAAGAGCTGCCAGGTCCTTGATTTTAGAGGAGGAAACAGGGCAGCTAACTACTTGCCAGAGTCACAAAGCAAGTCGGAGGCAGCTGGGCTGGGTCTCTGATTTCTTGTTCAAAACCCAGCTCTACTCTGAACTGAATTCAACCAAGCACAGTGCACTGGTAGACAGACCACTAGACTGAAACCAGTTTACACCAGCAGCAGAGGCAACCACAGGAGGGACTAGAAAAAGAGAAGTGGACCATGAAATAAAGTCCATGCAACCTGAATATGTTCCTCCCTTAGGCTGTATCTTTTCTCCCTTTACACATTCTGCGAAAACATCCCCAAATAAAAGGGCAACCTTCTAAGTGAGGTTTTAACAATTATTATGTTTCTTGTTTTGTAGTTAGTGCTCTGTAAAATACACCTATAACCATACTTTTCAATTAAGACAATTCTACGGCAGTGAAAAGTATGACGTCGTGGAGGGTGACAAGGTCCAAACCAACAACACAGATGTACAAAAGGTCGGTTTATTATTAGCACTCCACTGAGTGCGACTTACATAGTTTCTAAGGACCACATGACTAGAAACAGTCATTACATTATGAAAATGTAAGAAATAAAACCAACAACGTTGAACTGCAGAATGAGAACATGGCCTTTAGACGTACAAGTAGGACAATATATTCTCATAAAAAGTATTGACTTACTCTCCTAGACTTCGATCAGGAAGGTCAAAAGCAACAGAGAAAAAAGGTAGAACATTTGAAAACAGTTAATTTCATTGAAAATCATGTCACCCATAATTTAAGCATTTTATATAACGTACACAGAAAACATCACTCTGAAGAAATACTAGACAACATACACACCTTTAGGTTCAAGATAAACTTTGGGTGATAGGAAAATAAAATGTTTATATTTACCCGGTTTTATTTCAGGTCATATTGCATGAGAACAGAAACATGGCTAAATAGAAGAACATGAGGTACACACATATTTTACCAAAATAAAATGATTGACAAACCTCAAATATGTAAGTATAGGGAATCAATACCTCAGTGAAACCCCAAATCAATTATTCAGAAAAATCTAATAAGCCACAAATTGCAGCAGGACTATTTTTTTCCCCAAGGGAAAAGAACTTAAATATATCCAGTTCATAAACAACACCTGAAATGTGACGGTGTGAAGGTAAGCTAAACCAACCACTATTTACTGACTTGTATACAGAATAAATACCTTTAAGGCCAGGACGGCTTCCTTCTGACATCTGGGATCTTTTTGGGCCAAGCAATGTATGTTCGGTGATGCAAATATAAGTAATAGTCAAAGGAAAATCTCTAGGACAATGTATCTTTGTAAGGCTATTCTACACATGACAGATTCTGTGTTCAAAATCATGTCCTGAATACCTCCGAAAAGCCAGGTATTCAGGACCCTGAGTATACAATATAAGCCCTGCCTTTTTGAGGTGGACGCTCACACTCTCACCATATCACTGTCCTGCTCTCGTGTAAGCAACTGGGAGCTTACTGTACACTTAACCAGGCAAGCTGACTCACATTAAAAAGCTTACAAACTTGAGTCATTTTCTTTTTGAATAATTTCTCTGTTTATAACTGGCCAGATTCCCTCCATATGAAACATTTAATTGGACAATATAAATCATTTGGGAGAGGTGGGGCATTGACTTGAATCTAGGATTTTCTTGCAAAATTCTCCCTAAGTATTTCCTTTTTAAAAATGTGTGTGTGTGTGTGTGTGTGTGTGTGTGTGTGTGTGTGTGTGTGTGTGTATTTTTTTTGGAGGCCGGGTATTGCTGTGTTTCCTAGGCTGAATACAATAGTGTGATCATAGCTCTCTGCAGCCTCAACCTCTCAAGCTGAAATGACTGTCCCACCTCAGCCTTCTGAGTAGCTGGAACTACAAATGTGTGCTACCATGTCGGGGTAATTTTTGCTTTTTTTTGTAGAAATGGGATTTCACTATATTGCCCAGGCTGGTCTTGAACTCCTGGACACAAGCAATTCTCCTGCTCTGGCCTTCCAAAGTGTTGAGTTTACAGGTGTGAGCCACCATGCCCGATCTAAATGTTCGCTTTTAATCAGGGCCTACAGCCTTGAATTCCAGAGTAACGTGGCTCACTAAGTCCTTCTTAACAGAGATTTTCACACTTTCTAAACGGAGGTAGGACTGAGGGACTATACTAAATATCAGGCAGGCAGGAGCAACCTCCCTACCAGTATCTCCGCAACAGTCCCTAGTAACAACAGCAGTAACAGGCATATTATTTTTTAGGGAGGCAGCAGTGTGTTCATAATCCTAATAAAGAAAGATAGATCAGCTGGCAGGGAACTGAGGCATGGGACAAAACAAGAGGCAGGGATTAATAAAATCCACAGGGCTTTCTGCTTTAATCCAACCAAATCGCATGAAAATTACTCAATTATGAATTTGGAGTCAGGGATCTCTGCCCTATCTGTATATCCCAGAAACAGTAAAAACAAAATCTAAAGTCTCCCTGCACGTTGGTGCTCACTCACAGCCCTCTTCCTCAGAACCTTTGTTACTAAACTAGACTTCTCTTCATCTGCCCATGTAATTCCTAGGTCTGTCTGAATGCTTTTAAACTATATAACTCTTGTGGTAGTTTTCTTTTCGGAACATTTGTTAAGTTTTCAAATGGGCCGACCACTGCCACATGTATTATATTGGAGCTGGCAAAGGCCTGTGACAGATCTCTCTCAAGCTTTTCATGCCTTTCCTGCCTCAGAGAATGGCTCCCACATGTGGCAGGAAACAAAAAAAGACAAATGGATGTCTCACTATTAGGCACTCTATCAAAAACAAGCAACTTTGTATGTCTAATCTTAACCTTTGCTAACCTTTAAAATAAAATACTAAGTTAAAAAAATAAAAATACTTATCTTATTTTAAACAAGGATTCAGATGCTAACAACTTATAAAAACGATTATATTTTTAAAATTTACCATTAAGACATTTCTTATATATTTATTACTAGCTTAAGTAAACCTTAAATTCTAAATAACGAACTCTTAGACTGACTGGGTCTTGCTTTACATCAAACTAATATGCTTTTAAAGGTGAATACAGTGGCTAAACTCCAGGCTTTGATCTCATTAAACTGAGCAGAAAGGAAGCAGTATGTTTCAGAAGTTTAGTATCAACAATCCTAAATTAACTATTGATGAGTTTAATGGCTTAATAAAGTCACACCAATTAGTCCTTGTGCACTGTGAGAAATGAGGGCCATTCAGCTTGTTAAGCAGGGCACTCTAGATAAATGAAAAAAGGTTTTCTTTTTTGAGAAAGTAGATATGGAGACTTATTAACATTAATAACAATTTAAAAACTGACACAAACTGAAGGAATGAAATAGGTTCTGAATCCTTTGATAGCATACCAGAAATTAACTATGTATTCAGGAAAGAGAAAAACTCATTTGGGCAAAAATATAAAACATAAACAATGAACTTAAAATCTTTTTAGTTTAATTTCCTATTCTCTATTAGCAGTACAGACTAATTACTTTCTTATCTGAAAACCTTATTAATGTGTAAAATGTATTATTAAGAGGCAGAGTCTCAAATCTTTTAAAAGTGCAAGCAATTACACACTCATTGATTTAATGAGGCTATAAATGTTTGTGGTATCCAATTTAAAACTAAACCTCTACTGGGAAGCCTAAAATTTCTAATGTAAGGTATGAACGGAGTGGGCAAAAGATTCCTGTTTCATTTTTATTTTACTTTTCAGTTTTTTTTAAATTGCATTTTAGGTTTTGGGGTACATGTGAAGAACATGCAAGATTGTTGCACAGGTACACACATGGCACTGTGATGTGCTGCCTTCCTCCCCATCACCTATATCTGTTTCATTTTTCTCAATATTTGAAGAGTTTTCTGGTACTAGGCTACATGACAGATACTGTGACATGAGTAATTCAGAAACAGAATCTGTCAAATCTGCCAACCATAATGTGATGCGATATTAAGAGGGCCCATCAGTGAACCCAAACAAAAAAGGTGGAATTTTTGGACTAATTTGGTATATCCTAAATATGACTTATCACCATTTAAAATTCTTTCAGGCCAGGCATGGTGGCTCATGCCTGCAATCTCAGCATTTTGGGAGGCTGAGGTGGGTAGATCACTTGAGGTCAGTAGTTTGAGACCAGTCTGGTTTAACATGGTAAAACTCCGTCTCTACCAAAAATACAAAAAATTAGCCAGGCATAGTGATGCAGGCCTGCAGTCCCAGCTACTCGGGAGGCTGAGGCACAAGAACCACTTGAACCTGGGAGGCAGAGGCTGCAGTAAGCGAGATTTGCACCACTGCACTACAGTCTGGGCAACAAAGTGAGACTTCATCTCAAAAAAAAAAAAAAAAACAAACCCAACCAACCAACTAAACAAAAACCCACTTTCAAAACTAAAAATAGTTATGTAGCAAATAGTTCTTTTGTAGGTTAGCATATTACCAAAAACTTAACAGAATTTCATAGAACATTTCTTTGCTAAGACCATACAAACTTAAAGATAGAAAAAAAAAAAAAGAGTTTACCAGAATTCCAGGGATCTATTTACAACTAAATTTCTTGAAGCTTCCTTTAATGGAGCCGAGTTAGAACCTGGTGGGGGTCAGTAGGTGAAGTGATATGTTGGGTGTTTTTGATTTCTCAGTTAATTTTTAAGATTACTTGACACTCTTTTCAAATAGTAGTACCATGGTTAGAACTCTGTGGATAGTCTCCTCTCACATTTAATTTAAGTCATGACAAATCATTACCTTCTAAACATATTCTGCAACGAGTGATGATAAACAGCATGAGAAAGAAACAGGCATGTTGTGAAAGATCAATTTATTACTTGTGAAACTCTCTGGACAAGGTACTAATGAAAACTCATTTATTAATCTAGGGTGGAGTTAAATCATGCATTTCATCAGGTACGCACTCCTTCGGCTTATGTGCAACTTTGTTTTTTAGCTAGCATGAGCAGGATACGTAAGTCTCCATGCAAAACAAAAAGGGGCTATAACAGTCCTCCCTTTTATTTTTCAAGAAAGCTTCCATATAGGAAAGAGGTAATACTGTGTGACAAAACAAAGGTAAATACAAGTGGTTAAGTACATACCGGTAAGTAAAAGAACCCAAAAACCAAAACCCAAAAAACCTCATAATTTTATTCCAAGACTGAAATCTACTCCCTGCTATTCCCTTCTACTTGGGTCTTTTTAATGCTCTTACACTGAGAAATTATTCAGAGGGACCACATTTCTCCTAGGATTGATACATGAGCACCTTCAAAGGGCATGGCATATCTGTGTTTCAGTCTGAAGTCCACTGGGGGTCTAATACTCAGAAGTTCTTGTAAATCACAGTCGGAGCCTCAAGCCACAGGTGCAGTCACTGTCTGACTCTGAATGACATGGATGCAGAACTACCTTAGTGCACAGAGACGTTCCTGGCCACTCTGCCTACTCCACAGGGTAGCAGATGCCTAGTGTTACACTGTTTCTCTCACTTGACCAATCCCCAATGCATGTACAGAAACTAGATTTGGAGAACCAGAAAAGTACAGGCTTATATTCACTCAATAAATAAAACCTTCAGGTTGTTTTAAAAGATTACTGTCACTAGTGAGGGCTTCCTATGTTTTAGGGGAGTTGCTTTGTTTTAGACTCATAAACCCCTTTCAGAAATTTTGGAATTTAAAATAAGTGAGTTTGCTACTGTTGGGTGATAGTCTTTAAAAACTGACTATAAAAAACGCTGTATTTCAGCCGGCTGCAGTGGCTCATGCTTGTAATCCCAGCACTTTGGGAGGCTGAGGTGGGTGGATCACAAGGTCAAGAGATTGAGACCTTCCTGGCCAACATGGTGAAACCTCATCTCTACTAAAAACACAAAAATTAGCTGGGCATGGTGGTGCATGCCTGTAGTCCCAGCTACTCAGAAGGCTGAGTCAGGAGAATCACTTGAACCCAGGAGGCAGACGTTGCAGTGAGCAGAGACTGCACCACTTACATTCCAGCCTGAGAAACAGAGTGAGACTCTGTCTCAAAAAAAAAAATGCTGTATTTCATGTTATTATTATTAAATACTGCTCTTAATGTCTTTTGTTCGTTTGTTTGGTTGGCTGAGGCAGGGTCTTGATCCACTGCCCAGGCTAGAGTACAGTGACAGAAACATGGCTCACTGCAGCCTCCACTTCCTGACCTCGAGGGATTCTTCCACCTCAGCTTCCCAAGAAGCTGGGACTACAGGCACATGCCATCATGCATGGCTAATTTTTCAAAGATTTTTGGAGAGACAGGGTCTCATTTTGTTGCCTAGTATAATCTCAAACTCCTGGGTTCAAATGATCCTCCCACCTTAGCCTCCCAAAATGTTTGAATTACAGGTGTGAGCCACTGCTCTTAAATTTAAAACATAATAATTTCATATTCACATGGATGACTAGATAATTAGCTCCTGGATGGAAGGGACTAAAGTTTAATACCTAGAACTGTGTCTGGCACACAGTAGGTGTTAATGAAATGTTTGAACAAATAACATTTATAATTAAGGATATGTACTGCGTTCATCCAGCCTCTACCATGCATTCTATACTCTTTCAGTATCCAAGGACCATGTCATCTCCCTAATTGCAGGGGAAAGCTTCTATAGGATTCTGCATCGAAGTATTTCCCTGGCAAATGAGACATGCCCCTCTTGGCTGTCCACAAAGACAGGTGGTCTAACGAGGACAGTTGTAGAATGTACTGACTATGTTTCAGCATACACTTCCAAAAAGCATGTCTTCAAAACTAGGATAGAAAATCCATGGTCATGGGGCTGGGTGCAGTGGCTCATGTCTGTAATCCTAGAACTTTGGGAGGCCAAAGTGGGAAGACTGCTTGAGTCCAGGAGTTTAAGACCAGCCAGGGCAACATGGTGAAACTCCATTTCTACAAAAAATACAAAAATTATCCAGGCGTGGTGGCATGTGCCTGTAGTCCCAGCCACCTGGGAGGCTGAGGTGGAAGAACTGCTTTAGGTCAAGGCTACAATGAGCCATAATTTCGCCACTGCACCCTAGCCTGGGTGACAGAGTGAGACCCTGCCTCAAAAAAATAAAGAAAAAAGAAAAAAACAATTCAGCCTTGGAATTAGATACCCAGAACATCTTTCCTGTAAGGAAGGAAAAGGAACTAAAATACAGTTTCTACATGGGGCTTATGATAAGTACACACTTGTATATTATGTAAGGTATCACTGGGCCTGTGTTGCAGATCAGGAAACACAGGTATCACAAAAGCAGCCTTGCTTCTGTTAGCCCTTTTGTAAACATGTAAACCACTTACTTCTTTCTGATCAAGTTGAAGAGAGGATTTTATTAAGTCTCGGAGAGCAGTTAGCTGTTTCTTTTCTTCATCCTGGGTCTGTTTTATCTATGAAAAAAAAAGTACTTCTATTACTTACCATTTATACTTTTATAGGTAGAGTTTGATTTTATAGGTAGAGTAGAATTTTTATTCAAAAATACCACTCATCAAACAACTCTATCATATAGTTGGTTTTCTTATTAAAAGTCCTTTACACTATCTCATTTTTGGTATCAGATTTCTCATCTTATAATAGTACCAGTGGGCTTTGAAATTAGTGAATAATGCAACAGGCATTCTTATTAAATACATATCTAAGCTAGACAATTAACTCTGAAGTGCTAAACAGCTTAAGAAATATCACTGAGATTTATTTGCTTCTGGTTTTTCAAAGGGTGGTAATGGAAATACCATGATGTGATTCAATAGTCCAGAAAAGAATCCTAAGAATGACCAATGCATACATGAAAGTTTACATAGCATGAAATGGGGTCAAGAGATAGGTGCTGCTTTTTTCTTTAACCAATTGGGACTTAACTGTAACCTGAACCATGTTAACTACTAAAAGAAAATCAGAAAAAATACACAGCTATGTATTTTTAAAGTTATATAAGAATATAAGGCATTACTTGTAATTCTAAAACTTTATTTAGTGATATTTACTCATACTCATACATATATATGCTTTTATTTCCCACCAAATGATTTTTGGGCAACAACTTTACCATTTCTAAAATATGCATTTAGACCTAGACACTAAAAAAAGAGAGATAATATAAAACATAGGAAAAAAAAAAAACCCATAAATGAAAGGCACAGTGGCTCATGCTTGTAATCCCAGCACTTTGGGATGTCAAGGTGGGTGGATCACTTGAGCTCAGGAATTCAAGACCAGTCTGGGCAACACAGTGAAACCCTGTCTCTACTAAAAATGCAAAAAAATTAGCTGGCAGTGGTGGGGGGTACTTGTAGTTCCAGCTACTTGGGAGGCTATGGCATGAGAATCCCTTGAGCCCAGAAGGCGGAGATAGCAGTGAGCCGAGATGGCACCACTGCAGTCTAGCCTGGGTGACAAAGTGAGACTCAATCTGGGGGGGGGGGCAGGGGGAACCAAACAAACAAAAACCGTATAAACCTGCCTATTCAGAGTCACTTAATTTTTAACTTTCCACAATCATACGTTCTTTCAGCAATTGCTGATTAGGGAACATCAAATGTGATGCTAACTGAGTCATAAGTGCAGAGCCATCTGGAACTGATGGCTACTCTCCTCCCTGCTCCTCTCACGGCCCCAGAAGGCACTCTGGAGTATTTCACCACTGATGACTCCAACTTAAACTGAAGGGTCATCTGCCCTAGGTTTGTACAGACACATCATTTAATCTTTCTGCTTTTAACATCTTTCTAATACAGATTTCAAATTCAGTGACATTTATTCATGAAAGCAAGTTAAATTGCATGTATTTTATAAAGAACTTACATTATATAAATCAGCAGCCAGTTTTTCAATGTACTGTTTCAACTTATCAGCTGTTTTCAAGCCATCTTGAAAGAAACTACAATTAAAAAAAATAGGAGATTTACCACCAGTATAAAAAAGAAAGAATTTTTGTTTCCTTACGTGGAAACAAAAAAAGAAAGAAACTAGAATAACCTGCAAAATCTGAAAATACACAAATCTGTGTGTGTGTATGAGTGAGTGTGTGTGTGTGTGTGTATACACACACATACATAAAACTGTCTTGTATAGACATATATACTCATTCTCCATGCATTTATCTATACAAGACAGTTATAAAACTAATTATGGTACTTTATAAAGATTTACCAATGAGCAAATTATGGCTGCCAGTTGACATTTGATAGAAGCTACCACAAGGAGACTGGAAATTACAGTTGCAGTCCCGAAACAGTGATTTCATAATGTGCATTTCCATTATACATAAAACAGTTCTTCCCAGTTGTATCATATTTGAATTCGAAAGAAAGAAAGATGCATTAGCCAGTGGAGTATCATAAGGTCAATCTAGACACTATAAGAAAAAAGATGGAACTATAGATAAAGGCGAAAGAAGAGTCAACGTTCATTCAGTTCCTCAAAGATCCCTGTGTTCCAACATATAATTGACACACAAGATTTCAAAGCAATAATACCAATGGGTTTGGAAAGCTTTATCCTACAACATATGGTTGCATTATTTCACCTGAGAAATAACAAGAATTAGTATCTGTGGAGCATTTATCACATGCCCAGCAATACTCTAAACACTTTACACAGTGATTTCATGTACACAACCCTAATGAATTAAAGCACTTCAATCTCATCTCCATTTGTAAAACTGAAGTACAGAGTATGTATCAAACTTGGTCAAGCTGCATCTAGGAAGCAGCAAAGCTGGTGGAAAGCAGATCAGTTCTGCCAGATTCTGATCCATGCTCTTTACCAGCAGTGAAGGGATTTCTTGTCTCATGTGGCACACTTCCACTCAGGAACCCAGTCTCTGGTATCAGTTTAGAGAAATACAAACACACCTCAGGAAACTGGTGTTTGGAGTTTTCTCTGCCCAGAAGCTTCTCTAACCATGCCCCACAGCAGATTACTTCTCATACACCTCAGGAAACTGGTGTTCGGAATTTTCTCTGCCCTGTCAGACGCTTCTCTAACCAGGCCCCACAGCAGATTACTTCTCATATACCTCAGGAAACTGGTGTTTAGAATTTTCTCTGCCCTGTCAGAAGCTTCTCTAACCAGGCCCCACAGCAGATTATTCTCAAGACACTATGTTTTGCTGTCTCCCCACAATGAGGACCTGGAGGATGAGGACTATCTCAACTCCCTGTCACAGTGGGCCCAACACAAAGGAGACTAAATGAAGGAACATCAAGACATTTTAAGCTGTATCTTTTTTTTTTTTTTTTTGAGATGGAGTCTTACTCTGTCACCTAGGCTGGAGTGTAGTGGCACAATCTTGGCTCACTGAAACCTCTGCCTCCGAGGCAGCTGGGACTACAGGTGCCTGTTACCATACCAGGCTAATTTTCATGTTTTCAGTAGAGACGGGGTGGTGGGGAGGGCGTGGGTTCACCAAGTTGATCAGGCTGGTTTCGAACTCCTGACCTCAAGTGATCCACCCACTCTGGACTCCCAAAATGCTGGGATTACAGGTGTGAGCCACCACGCCCAGCATAAGGCATATCTTAATAGACATATTTTAAGCTTAATAAAGTTTTTCAACAGGGATGAGAGGAAAAAGGGCCTTTTGGTTAATCATTTAACTGAAAAAACACATGAACACAGTAAATCAATCACTCTCTCTCTCTCTCTCTCACAAAGGGTGATGTGCTGTCATCTGCACTGTCCCTCTGTGCTTCACTCTTTCCTCCCGTTAGTGACACGAAGCAAAGGTGACGTGCTGTCATCTGCACTGTCCCTCTGTGCTTCACTCTTTCCTCCCGTTAGTGACACGAAGCAAAGGGTGACGTGCTGTCATCTGCACTGTCCCTCTGTGCTTCACTCTTTCCTCCCTAAGGGTCACAGTTCCAGCTGTGGACAAGGTAGAGAGAGGCATCACAGGTGGACACCTGCCACATTTCAGAGGGCAATGGCTTCTCTGTTCCTCTTTTCTCTCTTCTGTTTTAGCTGGTCCAGTTCAGTGGGCGTGCAAGGGCTACTGCACACGTGGCTCACGCCTGTAATCCTAGCACTCTGGGAGGCCGAGGCAGGAGGACTGCTTGAGCCAGGAGTTTGAGACCAGCTTGGGCAACATGGTTGAAGCCCCGTCTCTACAAAAAAATACAAAAATTAGCCGGGTGTTAAGGTACCTGCCGGTAGCCCCAACTACTTGGGAGGCTGGGGTGGGAAGACTGCTTGCACCCAGGAGGTTGAGGCTGCAGTGAGCTGTAATCGTACCACTGCACTCCAGCACTGGGTGACAGAGTGAGATTCTAATTCCAAAAAAAAAGCAAGGGCTTAGGAGTCAACACTATATTGTACTTTATATTTTGGCTCTAAGCCTTACTACACGTGGTAACCCTGGGAAGGTTATTTACCCTGTCTGAATAACAGCATGCTCGTCTCCAAATGTAAACATTTTCTAGTTTCAAGGAGCGTCGGATGAGCTACTACAGATAAAAGTGTTGTTAACTGGAAGTGAAGCATGTGTGTGAGTTCTGATTACCTATCACTACATATAACACACAAATCTTCCAAACAGAAGGGAAAATTACCTCCAGGGCATCCCACTTATCTTTTAGCCATTTTCTCTAGAAATTACTGTAACATAACGAGATCTTCAGAAGATAAGTAACAGTAATGGCAGCTAACATGTTACTGAGTATTTAGTCTTTACCAGTTACCTCCCTATTATACACAACTAATGGAATCTCCTTTTAGTCTCATTACAGAACCAACCTGGCAACTAGGTGCAGAACTTCCAGTCCCACCTCTTCTCCCACCTCTGGGAAGGGCAGAGAGGCTGGAGATTGGGCCAATTACCAACAGCCAATGATTTAATTAATCATGCCTATGTAATAAGACCTCTATAAAATCCTCTAAATTAAGGCATTTAGAGAGCTGCTGGGTTAGTGAACACATGCAATCTTTTGTGTCTGGCCTCTTTCACTTAGCATTAATGTTTTAAATGCTCACTCATATTGTAACATGCATCAATATTTCATTCACATTCAGCATTGTGGCTGAACGATGCTCCATTTTGATATACCACGTTATGTTTAATCTTTTATCAGCTGATGAATATTTGGGTGTTTCCGTGTTTTGGCTGTTGTAAATAATGCTGCTAGATATACTCATGTACCAGTGTTTGTTTAAATACCTGCTTTCTGTTCTTTTTGGTTTACAACTGAGAGTGGAACTGCTGGATCATACGCTAATTTTATCTTTAACTTTCTGAGAAGTTCCCAAACTGTTTTCCAAAGAAGTTGCATCGTTTACATTCCTACTGGCAATGCATAGGTTGCAATCTTTCCACATCCTCACCAAGACTGTTTTTTTTTAATTACAACAATCCCCATGGATATGAAGTGCTATTTCACTGAGGTTTTGATTTGTACTTACCAATGACTAATGATGTTGAGCACCTTTTCATGTGTTTTTCTTTGTGTGTGTGTGTGTATATATAATTTTTTAAATATAAAGAGTCTTGTACTGTTGCCCAGGCTAGAGTGCAGTGGTGTCATTATGGCTCACTGCAGCCTTGATCTCCTGGGCTCAGGTGATCCTCTCACCTCGGCCTCCCAGGTGGATGGGAATATGGGCGTGTGCCACCACACTTGGGTAAATTTTTTTTTGTAGAGACAGAGTCTCCCTGTGTTGCCCAGGCTGGTCTTGAACTCCTGGGCTCAAGTGATCCTCCTACCTCGGTTTCCTAAATTACTAGGTTTATAGGTATGAGTCAGCACATCTGGACTGCTGCTGAATTCTTTATATATTATGGATATCAGACTCTTATCAGAAAAATGTTGTGTAAATATTTTCTCCTATTCTGTGGGTTATCTCTTACTTTCTTGATAATATACTTCCATGAACAAAAGTTTTTAATTTTGAAGCCCAATTTAAATTTTCTTTGGGTTCCTGTGCTTACGTTGTCTGCTTTGACATGTTTACTAAGCATTTATTAAACCAATGAACATGACTTTGAACAAAATACTGATCCTTTCTGAGCTACAATTTCCTGAGTGTTGGGAATATTAAATGAGAAGACAAACGCAAAGAACTTAGAGGCAGAGTCTGTATGTCGGCCTAGAAAATGAACTCTCAGTCAATGTTAGCGGTTATTATTACCACCTATAAAACGACAGATAATAAAACACTGTAAATGCTCTTGACTCCGCAGGTCATCATGACACTTGTGAGTTGGTAAAAGAAGCAGGTGGACAGGAGGATATGTCTCTTTTGAAAGCAGCATGTACTGGTGGGAGTGTAAATTAGTTCAACCATTGTGGAAGACAGTGTGGTAATTCCTCAAGGACCTAGAAATAGAAATTCCATTTGACCCAGCAATCCCATTACTGGGTATATATCCAAAGGATTATAAATCATTCTACTATAAGGACACATGCACACGAATGTTCATTGCAGCACTGTTTACAATAGCAAAGACCTGGAACCAACCCAAATGCCCATCAATGATAGACTAGACAGGGAAAATGTGGCACATATACACCATGGAATACTATGCAGCAATCAAAAATGACGAGTTCGTGTCCTTTGTAGGGACATGGATGAACCTGGAGAACATCATTCTCAGCAAACCGACACAAGAACAGAAAATGAAATACCGCATGTTCTCACTCATAGATGGGTGTTGAACAATGAAAACACATGGACACAGGGAAGGGAGCACTACACACTGGGGTCTATTGGGCGGAATAGGGGAGGGATGGTGCAGGGGTGGGGTTGGGGAGAGAGAGCATGGGGAGAGATGACAGATACAGGTGAAGGGGAGGAAGGCAGCAAATCACACTGCCATGTGTGTACCTATGCAACTATCTTGCATATTCTTCACATGTACCCCAAAACCTAAAATGCGATTAAAAAAAAAAAAAGAAAGCAGCATGTAATTGAGAATGTTTATGTCTGAAAATGAGCAGTAGTGTGTGAGCCGAAATAGGTTGGAAACAGTTAAAAGCCCTTCTTTTCTGCTCCCTTTATTTTCCCATTGTAGTAGCTTCATCCACACCGAAGTGCCGTGACTGTTATTATCATGGCAAATTCACTGCTGTATACCAGCTGACTTTGTGCTGAAAATCACTTTGGGAACTGAAGCAAGTACTGAGAAGAAATCTTAAAAGCAAAACAAAATAAAAACACCTAAGTAGAGAATGCCTAACAGGTCCACACAATATACTTACTCAGAGTTTTAAGGAACTGATTGAAGTAGAAAAGAATAAAGAAAACTACCCTTGCTTCTTACTGTGACAGAGTTCTTGGGGTTCAACCATGGAGCCACTTTTAGTTGAATCCCCTTGTAACATGGTTTTACTACTTTATGACTTAGAACGCCTCTCTCCCTAAAAGGATTTCACTGTGTACGGTTTTCTTCTGATGATCTCTCTGTGACCTAGGGGACATTCTTCTACCAGACTGCAATCTGGCAACCAAATTCTTGCCATCCTCCAAGTTCCATGACAAGTCCCACCACCTCCTTCAAGGTGCTAGCACCTTCTCCTCAGTCCTCCTGGTATCAGGAGTCTCTCTGCCTTTTTTTCTTTTTGAGAGAGTTTTGCTCTTGTTGCCCAGGCTGGAGTGCAATGGTACTATCTCACTGCAATCTCCATCTCCCAGATTCAAGTGATTCTCCTGCCTCAGCCTCCCAAGTACCTGGAATTACAGGTGTGTGCCACCGCATCTGGCTAATTTTGTATTTTTAGTGGACATAGGGTTTTGCCATGTTGGTCAGGCTGGTCTCGAATTCCTGACCTCTAGTGATTCACCTGTCTCTGCCTCCCAAAGTGCTGGAATTACAGTTGTGAGCCAACACACCCAGCTGTCCCTCTTCCTCTTGGTGCTCCATGGTACTGGCCCCATTATGATTAATAATGGATCTGACTGACTTCTTATACCTAACAATTAGCTCCTGAGGGGAGAAGTCTTGATTTAACTCTATCCCAGAACTGGGCACAGTCTCTGATCTTTGGTAAGACTAAAAAATATTTGTGGAAAGAGAAAAAGCAAAGAATGAAGGGGGGATGCATTAGCTACACAAGTCTGAATCACCTTTACTGGCGAAGGCTAATACATGTATAGTTTATGAAGCATCTTCTATTTTGAAAAACTTGTTTGTGTAGGCCAAGTTCTTCTTTATAAACTTAGAGAATTTAAGATGAAAACAGATTTCTAAAGTCAGGTAAAATCAGTTTTGTTGCCAAAGTATTACAGAATTTAGGAGTCTGAGAGATTCCCTTATTTCTTTAAAACTTTCAAAGGAATTCGATGTTTCCAGGAAAACTAAATTTGATGAAAGATGAGAAATTCCACCCAATAGTAAAATAAGGGACCACCAGAACACCTGCCCAACCAAACGGAAGCCAAAAGTAAGTCAGTCAGGTCTTGAGCAAACAAACTTAATCTTAAGAAGGTGAAAACTGTTTCTACTTCAATGTATTATTTTTATCTTTGAAAGATGTTTATGTAAGGTACAATTTACTTTGAAAAGAGAAAAAAAGTTAATGCCATCAAATTTGTGTAAACAACCATCTGATCACCAAAAAGGTTTTCCTGAAGAGAAATATTCTAGCCAATAAAATGTATAAATACACAATTTAAAATGTCATTTAGAATCATCACAGCTGTCAACACATACAAGGTTGCAGGCACTAGGCAAAGCACTCCATATGCATTCTCATTTTTACTTTTTACAGCCTTACAAAACCTTAGTGTGCTACAGAACCGTAGCCCAATTTGACAGGTGAGTGTATGAGATGTAGTGAAGTACCTCATTAAGAACACAGTTACCTAGCTGCAGAGCCAAAGTGTGGACTCATCGAATTTGAATCACTCAAGCTTTGTGCTTTTCATGTAATATTAATGCTGACCTCCTTAAACGTTTTAGTTGAATACAGTTATCTTTCTAAATATAACATTATTGAAAAGGATAATAAAAATCAAAGGAAATTGTGAATTTAACTTTTTGGAGAGTATTTATCTATTAACCTTTATATTATTATAATATTAACCTTTGTATTATTATGCTTATGAAAGCTGTCCATACCACTTCTGGAAGGTCCTTGGATTATTTTCTGCATAACGTCCAGCAACTAATACAGCCTTTACTAATAGTAACTGGCACATTTTCACACACAAACTCTACCAGAAAACCCAGGAAAGTTAACCCAATAAGTAAACAAAGAGTAAGCAGGCAAACGTGGCCTTGCAGACTCATGAACATCATAAAAAGGTAGCCCTGCAGTACAGGCAAACGTGGTGCCACAGCAGAACAAGGAATATCTCTCAAAATATAACACCAATTACATAGGGATCCATGTATAAATGCAAAGTATTCTTAATGCCCAAACTACTTAAATTCATTTAATTTACATGGAACAAAACTAAACCAAAGATTCCAGGTGCAAATACATGGTGCAAATGATGAAATAATAGGCAAAATGCCAAGTCAGAGAGGCAGGGAAGGGGTCATCGGAGTTGGCATGAGATCACACGTCTGTAGTAAGAGCTCCACAGGCAGTCAAAGTTAGGGAGAAACACTTATACGTATTTGCCTTCTTGAAAGGAAGACAGTATTTTTAAGCCCTAATTTGAGCTACTGATTTGTATAAGATACTGAAGATGGAAGACAGTATTTCTACCTACTTAGCTGAGAAAGGTCATCGTATCACAGTATTTAGTCACGAGATGAAGAAAAGAAAGAGGGTTAAGACAAATAGTAAAGTACAGGGGCAGTAACTGGGCTAAGAATAACGCTTGCAATGTTCTACTCACTTGCACTGTGCATGGTAATACTTTATAAGGTTCTGCAGCAGATCCACACCCTTTTTGGTCTTGATTTCATTAACTTTAATGAGATACTGTGGAAATAAAACAGGATTTTATGTTGGTTAATTCCAGATGGGGCTCTTCACCCTGAATCTGCACAAGTTACCAAGCTTTGACATCCTTTAGACAGTTTAGAGAACGCCGATTGGCATAGTCACAAAGTGTACAAAACAAACTGGCTAGAGAGTTAGCATTTTGTAAATTCTTTTACGATTAGTTTACCCGACAAGCAGAAATGAAACACCGCAAGACATTCTAGAATTATTTCCCCTTGGTGCAATGGATCTCAAACACATAGTTCATACGGTCAAAAACCTGAAAAATGGATTGCTTTTTGCAGAAAGTAAGTAGAATAGCATTCTCATCAAAGAATATACCATAAGATATTAAAACTTTAGGAAAAAGAGGTAAATCAGAAAGAATTTTTGCTACTCAAAAGTGAAAAAATATACCATTATTAATTTACTCAGGTAACTAAAGACTACTGGTCAAGATTTTCTATTGACATTGTTTGCTGCTTGCTTACTTCTTTCATTGTGTGAAAAGGCTCATGAGTTCACAAATCCAAGTAGCCAAAGGGTTATGAAACTGAGAGAGAGAGAGAAAAGAGAGAGAGAAAGAGAGAGAGAGGAAGGAAGGGAGGAAGGAAGGAGGAAGGGAGGGAGGGAGGGAGGGAGGAAGGGAAGGAAGGAAGGAAGGGAGGGGAGGGAGGGAAGGAAAGAAGGTGGGGGGAAGGAGGGAGGGAGGGAAAGGGGAGGGGAGGGGAGAGGAAAGGAGGGGAGGGGAGGGGAGGCTGAGGCACAAGAATTGCTTGAACCCAAGAGGCAGAGGTTGCAGTTAGCCGAGATCATGCCACTGCACTCCAGCCTGGCGACAGAGCGATACTCTGTCTTAAAAAAAAAAACAACAAAAACTCTTACTCAACAGCAGTGTCTGACCAGGTGGGTTTATAGGTCAAGAAGTGTTCATGTTCAACTGGACTTCAGTTTGAGAGCCACTGCTCTAAGTTTAGGGCAGCATGCTTTTTGTTGCATTTCTTTTGTGAAATCGACTTTCTTAATGACACTTTCACTTGAGTTTTCATTCAAACTTGACATATGGTTAAAAAAAACATGCTCTAAATATATACCAATAAAACTTAATATTCACCAGTGTTACCGCTCACCAATGTTTTCCTTCCACAACCACTCACAAGCAACATTAAGGTTCTCACCAAAGAATCCTGTTTTGGCTTAAAGAGCCCCATAGGGCCAAGGCTCAAAATATGAGCTAACAGTGCAATGGCAGGTTCCCAAAAAGCTTGGAGAAAAATGGAGATTAGAATCCTTAAGAAACAGTTCCCTTTCCAATAATCGAACACAGTCTGCCTTTAAGCATAAAGACTGATGACTAGCAGGTAAAATTACAGTTGTTATAATTCTAGGCAAATGATGGAAAAGGCCATTCTTACTTCACACATTTGGAGCTGGAAGAGGCGCCTTTCCTTCTCCATTTCTTCTGCAATCTCTGCTCCTGTTATCTCTGTGCGGATCATCCCATGTTGTTTTGCATGCTCTCTTTTCTCTTTCTCAATTTTTGTACTGTAATTAAAGCCAATGTCATTTAAAAAAAAGAATACAATCATGTACAACAGCAACAGTAGACCCTAATACGAACTATGGAATGAAGTGACCATGTGTCTATGTAGGTTCATAAACTGTATCAAATGTACCACTCTGGTGAGGGGAGGCAGTGCATGTGTGTGGGGAGGGAGCATATGTGTCTATGTAGGTTCATAAACTGTATCAAATGTACCACTCTGGTGAGGGGAGGCAGTGCATGTGTGTGGGGAGGGAGCATATGGGAACTCTAGGTGTCTTCTGCTCAAGAAAGAAGTCTATTAAAAACAAATCACACTCATGTCTTCCCTTTAGCAAAAGCCACTGATTATTAATTCCTAAAGATCAGAGGCAAGAATTCTTAAGTTGGTAGAATCAATCAGAAGTAAAAGCCTACATTCAAAAAGAGCACACATGGTGCATGGATTTTCAAATGGGAAGCTTCTTACATTTTTACTTTGATCGTACACATGATAGCTTCATATAAATTCTCTTACATTTTGGTAGGCACAAAGAAATTCTGATAGTTTACCTACTCTGTGGAAAAGTACTTTATAATAAAAAAGAATCTGAAAGTTGGGAGACATATGGCTTTCCTTGAATATCAACAGCTTACAAGACTTCAATTATTTCAAAATAATTAAAGTATATAATGGATCTTTGTGGTTATGCACAAAATTTAGTCAAAGATAAATTTCCAATATCCTGTAGAGTTGAGTTATTTCCTCCTTCCAAGAACATATTTTAATCAGTCAACTACTTGTTACTGGACTGTAAAAAATTCAGAAGAAATCCCGACACATAACTTAGAATCCTATGAAAATGTTCTTCTGTGTGTGTGGGGGCGAGGCAGGGGTGGTTAGGGAAAACCAGGTGATAAAGAAGAAAGGCCTACATTAAACCTACAGTATCAAATGCTATGCTTGGCTCTGATACATTAAACTCTGGTAATAATACCAATGATTATAGCCTGCTTTCCAAAAATCCATTAACCTGAAAATAGATTTCTAATTTCAGAAACAACCTGTAATTTCTAGTTGTGAATGCAAAGATTAACTGATCTAACCTTCAAGTCTTCTTTAAGTTATGGTAGTGGTAGGGAAAAGCAAACCCCAAAGCAAGCCAACATCCTTACCTATATACATACACACAGTGGAAAATCCACCCATCAACCCAGTGTAAAATCCACTTATAAACCCAGTTGGGGCTGACTCTAATACTCTAATGCTAGTATATTTAACAAACTCTTTAATCACGCACCTTGGCAGTCAAAGAGGCATGATAACAGGGATTTTAACAGAAAGAGAATAAATCTCAGCTCTCTCTCCACTGAGGAAGAGAAAAAACATGGAGGGACAGGCATAACCTAATTATAAGCCTTTCGATTTGCCATGGTGACTTAAACATACATGTCTTTATTTCTTCTTCCTCCAGTGATCCCACTAAGATGAGAGTAAAGGCATGAGACCAGATAATCTCCCAAAGACAAGAAGAAATGAAGACAAAAAAGGATGATAGAATTCAGTAAGTATTTGGAAGAGCAAGGTTGAAGAGAGAAGGAGAGCACCTGAAACTATAGGGCTCCCTGCCTCCCTTGCTTACATAGCTTCTAAAATGCCACCATACAGGATTTCCAAAGTGCTGAGATTACTAGGCAGGAGGCTGAAAGAACTGCAAGGCTCTGAGACAAACCTCAGACACTGACATTTGGAATACCCCTAACGAAAGAGCTGCCATCACATCCTAAAACTTGAAACCTAAAAAGAAGACCTTCTGCTTTCTTGCAGAAAGCGGATCTCTAATGATGCATATGAGCTTTTCGTCTTTGAGTACCTTGCTCTAAAATATGAATGCACCCAAAGATCCTACATCTCCAAAATGAAAGTGAGAGTAAACAAAGTATTAACAACAAAAGGGAGGACTGGGAAGGAACCAGAGGCAATAAGGAAGCAGATAAACATTTTATAAGATGCCATTAAATCTTCAGCTAAAACATTGCATCTATGAAACAAGAAAAAGAAACTATAAATCCATTTGAGCAAAAGAGCTTATAGAAATTTAAATGACAGCCAAAATAAAAAAGCTAACGGAAACTGTGGGGAAAAAAGACTAAAAAAAAATAACCTAAAATATCATACAAATAGAACAGAAAAGAGAAGAAAATTCTAAGTCTAGGAAGTCAAATATTATATGATGAAAATTCCAGAAAGAGGAAAAAAAGAAAAAACAGGAGGAATTACAAGAAGTTTCCAGGAATGATGAACGAAAATTTGTAAACAGAAAAATCACAAACAGAATACACATACCATGGGACATGAAGACTCTTCATAAAACCTTTTATAGAGACAAGACTTTACATTTCCTAACTGAATATAAATGAAACAAACAACAACCACATGTCACATACAAACAAATGGGAATCAGATTGGTATCAGATTTTTTTTATTAGCAACACTGGAAAGTAGAAAACAATGGAACAATGCCTTTAACATTTGCTTCAACTAAGCAAACAATACCTGCCTTCAACAATTTGAGATAAAGTTTTTATTATTATTGTTTCTGAGACAAAGTCTTGATCTTTCACTCAGGCTGAGTGCAGTGGTCCGATCTCAGCTCACTGCAACCTCTGCCTCCTGGGTTCAAGCAATTCTCCTGCCTCAGCCTCCAGAGTAGCTGGGACTACAGATGCCTGCCAACACACCCGGCTAGCCATTTTTGTATTTTTCAGTAGAGACAGGGTTTCACCCCGTTGGCCAGGCTCTTCTCAAACTTCCAACCTCAAGTGATTTGCCTGCCTTGGTTTCTCAAAGTGCTGAGATCACAGGCATGAGCTACTATGCCTGAAAGTTATTATAAAATCAGTACTTTTTATTTGGCCGAACTCTCACTTTTTGTGATGGCAGAATGAAGATAATTTTGGAAATACAAATCCTGAAATCTTTGCCTCCTTTAAAGTAATGGGCCAGCAAAGAGAAAGGAAGTAGATTTAAAACTAAAGAGCGTCAAAGGCCATCCCAGGATGGCAACTGTACTGCTGATCTAAAAGGGTTGTCTCCAAAAAAGAGCAGAAGGAACTGACACAATTTAATACTGAGAGATACACATAGATAACAAATACATAATGTACTCTGTAAACATAAATACTGACAGGTGTCTGACATCTGCTGGAGCAGATGATAAAAATTCACAGAAGGCTGGGCACAGTGGCTCACGCCTGTAATCCCAGCACTTTGGGAGGCCAAGGCGGGTGGATCATGAGGTCAGGAGATTGAGACCATCCTGACCATGGTGAAACCCCGTCTCTACTAAAATACAAAAAATTAGCCGGGTGTGGTGGTTTGCGCCTGTAGTCCCAGCTACTCAGGAGGCTGAGGCAGGGGAATCACTTGAATCCGGGAAACGGAGGCTGTAGTGAGCCGAGATTGTGCCGCCGAACTCCAGCCTGACGAAAGAGCGAGACACCATCTCAAAAAAAAAAAAAAAACAAAAAACCAGAAGATTCATATAGAACTAAGCAAATGAAAAAAATGAGGCAAATATGTCATTAAGAAAAAGCAAACAACTGTACTAGATCTAAGAATGGAAATTCAATCCTATTCTATCATTCAGATTAGCAATGAATGCTTATACCCATAAAAATGTAAACACTGAAACTAGTTTAATCAAAAATTGTTTTATTAACCATAATGGATGAACAAGGGTACAAAAGTGATGGGGTGTCTGTGCAAGGGAATGTAATCCTCATCTACCAGAGTGATAAATCACAGCCAAAGCTAGACAGAGCAAGAGAATACTGAGGAACATGTAGGTAAGTCAAGAAGCAGATAAAAGAATTGAAGAAAGGGGAGGAGGCCGGGTGCGGTGGCTCAGGTCTGTAATCCCAGCACTTTGGGAGGCTGAGGTGGGGGGACCATGAGGTCAAGAAATCAAGACCATCCTGGCCAACATGGTGAAATCCCGTCTCTACTAAAACTACAAAAAATTAGCTGGACGTGGTGGCACATGTCTGTAATCCCAGCTACTTGAGAGGCTGAGACTGAAGAAATGCTTGAACCTAGGAGGTGGAGGTTGCGGTGAGCCGAGAATGTGATTCTACACTCCAGCCTGGGCAACAAGAGCGAAACTCCGTCTCAAAAAAAAAGAAGAAGAAGAAAGGGGAGGGACTAGCAGGGTCAGGAGAGGCAGGCAGAGGACTGCTGGGTTTCCATTAGAAGCACATTTGTTGCCTACTTAAGATATTCCCTGTCATCATTTGTAAAGAACCCTGTAACATGAGATGCAGCTTTAACTCACCGAGTTTAGACTGTGGAGGACAATATAGATAAATGAGAAGTGCCACAAAGGGCACCTGGTCCACGCTAGAATGGTCCTGAAGGGCACCTGGTCCACCCTAGAATGGTCCTGAAGGGCACCTGGTCCACCCTAGAATGGTCCTGAAGGGCACCTGGTCCACCCTAGAATGCTCTGTTCTATGATAAACTCTATGTTGAAGCCACTGTTATTTGGGTTTCCATTAAATGCTGTAGAAGAGTAAGTCTTAACTAGCAAAAGTACTATCTGGTGTTTTATTTTATGTACATTTATCCTTTTGACCAAATGAAATTTGATTCTTAAAAAACTTAAGAAATGATTTATTGTGACTTCCTTATGCTAAACACTGTTGACAGCTGCTTCAATACATTACCTTATCTTGTCCTCACAAAAACTCTGAGAAGTAGGTAATTTTTATATTATTTTACAAGTAAGGATCATAAAAATTAAGTATTTTGGCTCAAGGTCACAAAACTGGTAATGGTCTCTAAGTCTATGATCTAAATTATTACAAACTTCACTGCCTCCAGAGTTCTAAATGGAAGACCACAGAAAACATCAGCTTTCTCCATTATCAAAACTAATAAATGAACTTTTGTGTGGAAGTGATTTTTCTCTTGGTAACTTGTAACTGCATGAGTCCCAATACATCAAAGAGACAAATGCTTGTTTTCTTTCTTTCCTGAACCACTTCAGCAACAAAGAAGTCTCTTAGAAAAATCACTGACGGGGATTCACTAAGCAAACAAACAAAACCTGCCTTCGTAAGTTCTTAAATTCATGATCCACTCAACTTGCTGTTCCTGTTACACATTTCCAGGTCTGAGTAATTTTTTTATTTCTTCAATGAAATAGTACACAAACTATGAGTCGTTAAGCACTGGCAGAATAACACCATATGTAAGAATAATGTGGTTGGGGTCCTCACCAAATAAGACTGTAGAGGACAATAAAGAAAAATGAACAGGCAGGTTGGGCACGGTGGCTCACACCTGAAATCCCAGCACTCTGGGAGGCCAAGGTGGGTGAATCACCTGAGGCCAGGAGTTCGAGATCAGCCTGGACAACATGGTGGAACCCCATCTCTACCAAAAATACAAAAAAATTGCTAGGTGTTAGTGGCAGGCACCTGTAGTCCCAGCTACTTGGGAGGCTGAGGCAGGAGAATGACTTGAACCCAGGAGGCAGAGGCTGCAGTGAGCCCAGCCCGGGAAAAAAGAGTGAAACTCCGTCTCAAAAAAAAAAAAGAAAGAGGAAAAAAAAGTACAGCCAGACATATTCCTGTGCTGAGTGAGAAGTACAAGGAAGAGCACCTGTACCAGCTTAGAAAGCTTTATGCTCTAAGTCACTTATAGCACTAACCACCGGGTCCTTTAGGTCTTCAGTCATGTTCCTGTGCTGAGTGAGAAGTACAAGGAAGAGCACCTGCACCAGCTTAGAAAGCTTTATGTTCTAAGTCACTTATAGCACTAACCACCGGGTCCTTTAGGTCTTCAGCCATGTTCCTGTGCTGAGTGAGAAGTACAAGGAAGAGCACCTGTACCAGCTTAGAAAGCTTTATGTTCTAAGTCACTTATAGCACTAACCACCAGGTCCTTTAGGTCTTCAGTCATGTTCCTGTGCTGAGTGAGAAGTACAAGGAAGAGCACCTGCACCAGCTTAGAAAGCTTTATGCTCTAAGTCACTTATAGCACTAACCACCAGGTCCTTTAGGTCTTCAGCCATGTTCCTGTGCTGAGTGAGAAGTACAAGGAAGAGCACCTGCACCAGCTTAGAAAGCTTTATGCTCTAAGTCACTTATAGCACTAACCACCAGGTCCTTTAGGTCTTCAGCCATGTTCCTGTGCTGAGTGAGAAGTACAAGGAAGAGCACCTGCACCAGCTTGGAAAGCTTTATGCTCTTAAGTCACTTATAGCACTAACCACCGGGTCCTTTAGGTCTTCAGCCAACAGAGATTTAAAAAATATACAGTTGTACCACTTAATATTGGCAGTACTTTAGTTGACAAAGCGCATATAATTATGTTTTGTTGTTCCTATGTCCCACAAAGAAGACATAGTCTACAAGTGTAGAGCAAGGTTTTTTTCCCCCTTGTCCTCCCATTTTCTTTTCTTTTTTTGTTTCTTAGAGACGGGGTCTCGCTATGTTGCCCAGGCTGGAGTGCAGTGGCTATTCACAGGTGCGATCCCACCACTGATCAGCACGGGAGTTTTGACCTGCTCTGTTTCTGACCTGGGACGGTTCACCCCTCCTTAGGCAACCTGGGGTCCCCCGTTCCCAGGAGGTCCAAACTTAGTGTGGACACCCGATCGGCATAGCGCACTACAGCCCAGAACTCCTGGGCTCAAGCGATGGTCCCAGCCTCCCGAGTCGCTGGCACTACAAGCACACGCCATGGCACCTGGCTATCCTCCCATTTTCTCAGTACTTAATTATATTCCATTCCAAGTTCACGCACGGTTGCCTCTGGGTAGGGGCAGTACTTAGCTTAAAAGTATGAATATTCATGACCCACTTTCATACATAAAGATCACAGCCCACAGCATTATCAGTTGACCCTTTTAAGGACCTTCTTCTTCTGTACTGCATTTAGAATTGTCAATGCACAGAAATATTCCTAAGACAGCAGGTCCCTAACAATGCCCTTATTACATAAGCAATTACAAGAATAGTTTAGGAAAACATATTTAACCCTGAATTTGTTTTTCTTTTGCTTGTTTTTATCCTGCTGCTATTGCTGTCTACAGAAATGTTTTATTCTCTTACGTTTACAGTTTCCAAGTTTATAGCCAAGACTTTTACTAAAAGCTTTAAAAATACGTATCTCCTCCCACCCACCTTCAGGCTTGGTTATAAAATTCTCAGGGTAATAATAATAAAGGAACGTGGTATGATACACACAGTATAAAGATGGGACAAGCACCCTGCAAAGTGCTTATTGCCCTAATCCCTTACGAGAACTGCACGAGGTTGCTGGTCTGACCTCAGTGCCCATGCTATGCTAAAGCTCTGTGCTCAGACCTGGAGTGAATGGCAGCTGGACAGTTAACTAGCTGTTTAGCCTTCACGAGCCCTTAGCCTCTCTAGGCTTCATTTCCCCTGATGTATATATACAGAGAGTAAAGTTCTACAGAAAGGTTCCTGTGAGGAGGTCATACATGCAAAAACACTTAGTGCAGGTCCTAAGGCATGAAGATATCACAAGTATTAGTTGTTACTTTTACTATTTTCCAACTGTTATACTATATGGAAACATAAATGGTCCATAGTTACATGCTATCTATAATGAGAGTCATAGCCCTATAACTTAATAGATAGTGTCAGCAGCCATAAATGCCAAATGACTGATAGTAAAAGTACCTCTCCCTTTAGACAAATAGCACAGGGGATGCAACCACTTCAGGTCGGTGCACTCAAACTCTCAGCCCTACTGAGGGTTTACCCACTTCAGGTCGGTGCACTCAAACTCTCAGCCCTACTGAGGGTTTACCCACTTCAGGTCGGTGCACTCAAACTCTCAGCCCTACTGAGGGTTTACCCACTTCAGGTCGGTGCACTCAAACTCTCAGCCCTACTGAGGGTTTACCCACTTCAGGTCGGTGCACTCAAACTCTCAGCCCTACTGAGGGTTTACCCACTTCAGGTCGGTGCACTCAAACTCTCAGCCCTACTGAGGGTTTACCCACTTCAGGTCGGTGCACTCAAACTCTCAGCCCTACTGAGGGTTTACCCACTTCAGGTCGGTGCACTCAAACTCTCAGCCCTACTGAGGGTTTACCCACTTCAGGTCGGTGCACTCAAACTCTCAGCCCTACTGAGGGTTTACCCACTTCAGGTCGGTGCACTCAAACTCTCAGCCCTACTGAGGGTTTACCCACTTCAGGTCGGTGCACTCAAACTCTCAGCCCTACTGAGGATACGAAACAGGTTTTTGTTGAGAAGTTATTAGTTAAGGCTGTCCTTTTTCCAGTTTTTTTTCAAAATTTACAACAATATTTAAAAACAAATAAACTAAACAAAAAACCACTTACAACTTGGTCTCATAATCTTTCCAGGCTTTGTCAAATGGCTTCTTGAGATCCTTAGAAAAGAGAAAATAAAATTAAAATTGCATCTACTTTTGCTGAAAATGAATAAGTATTTTTGAAATAGTATCTCAGCAAGAACTGCTTCCTTTACAGGACACTGGGAACTTCACTTTCAGGTATATTACACCTGTTCTTTGACAGGATCTCACTGTTGCCTAGAAGGGAGTGCAGTGGCACAATCACAGCTCACTGTAGCCTTGAACTCCCAAACTCAATCCATCTTCCCACCTCAGCTTCCTGAGTAGCTACAACTACAGGCACTCACCACCACCCCTGGATAATTAATTACTGTACATTTTTTTATAGAGATGGGGGCCTCGTTATGTTGCCCAGGCTGGTCTCAAACTCCTGGGCTCAAGCCATCTGCCCACCATGGTCTCCCAAAGTGCTCAGATTGTAGGCATGACCACTGTGCCTGGCCAACATCACACCACATATTACATACAAGAAGACTAAGAGAGGAAAGAACGGTGAGCACCCTGGTCATGCTGATGAAGCAGGAACCCGAGGTACAGAGAGGCTGGGTTCCCAGTGGTCACACTACGGAAGCCAAGGCTCAGGCTTAGCTTCTCTCTGCCACTCATGGAGGACCTTCCCAATCTTCTTAAAAGTGCATAATCTCGTTTCTCTGTCAATACCATTATGTGAGGTGGCACATTTTTTCCAATGATCATTTTCCAAGAGCATTTTTAATGCTGAAAATGTTCAAAGAGTCTTTCAAATACAAGTACTACTATGATCTTAAAAGAGAAAAAAAATCAATCCTTTCAAGTTACAGTGAAAATCAAATTTCTGAACACTTACTCCTTTGACTCCCTTTAGGTCTCCTTTTAACAAGGAATCCAAGGTGAAGATCACATTGTGGCTGAGACCCTGGAGCTGAAAAAGCAAAGGGAAGATGGGAGATGATTAAAAAATGAAGTCCACATGAACAATAAAACCAGCTACTATTGACAGCATTTTTATCAGATTTATCTTTTAATTTTTAGTTTCTATGGATACATAATAGTTGTATGCATTTATAAAGTACATGTGAAATTTGATGAGCATACAATGTATAATGATCAAATCAGGGTAACTGCGGTTTCCATCAACTCAATGTTCCAGAGTGGAACATTTCAATTCCACTCTAGTTATTTTGAAATATATAATAAAAATCATTAACTACAGTCACCCTGCTGGGCTACCTCATACCAGAGCATCAGGCTCTGTTGAATTTCCATGCATTATTTCACTGAACCTGCATGTCACCTCTGTAGGTTAGGCAACATAATTATCAACACTTTGCAGCTAAAGGGACAAAGATGGAGTCACTTGTGCAGAACCATGGAATGGGGCTAAGATTTGAATTTAGGCAGTATAGACTGGGCACAGTTACTCATTCCTATAATCCCAGCACTTTGGGAAGCTGAGGCAGGTGGATTACTTGAGGTCAGGAGTTAGAGACCAGCCTGGCCAACATGGGGAGGCCCCGTCTCTGCTAAAAATAGAAAAATTAGCCAGGGGTGGTCTTATGTACCTGTAGTCCCAGCTACTTGGGAGGCTGAGGCAGGAGAATAATGTAAACATAGGAGGCAGACGTTGCAGTGAGCTGAGACTGTGCCACTGCACTCTAGCTTGAGTGAGAGGCTATGTCAAAAAAGAAAGGAAGGAAGGAAGGATGGATGGAAGAAGGGAGGGAGGGAGGGAGGGTGACAGTGAATTTAGGCAGTAGCTCCAGAGCCTCTGTTCTTAAACAGTATACTATAGTACACACATATGTGTACAAATAATTCCTCAAATCATTTTAGCACTTCCATTAACAACTCTGCCAAAATTGTAGCTCTTACTGTGAATTTTCTTTAACTGCTTCTGTCTGAGTAAGGAGGGCTTTTCCCATTTCCTTTTCACATTTTTTAATAGCATATATCATTATCTGAAATCACTGTGTTTTGGCTTTATTTTTTTATTAGATTTATCTTTTAATTTTTAGTTTCTATGGATACCTAATAGTTGTATGCATTTATAAAGTACATGTGGAATTTGATGAGCATACAATGTATAATGATCAAATCAGGGTAACTGCGGTTTCCATCACCTCAAGCATTTATGATTTCTTTGTGCTAGAACATTTCAATTCCACTCTAGTTATTTTGAAATATATAATAAAAATCATTAATTACAGTCACCCTGCTGGGCTACCTAATACCAGATTATATTACTTCTATCTAACTGTATTTCTGTACCTAATAACCAATCCCTCTTTATTCCCTCCTCCCCCGTAGCCTCTGGTAATCATCATTCCATTCTCTATCTCTGTGAGATCAATTTTTTTTTTTAGCTCCCACATGAGAGAGAACATGCAATATTTGTCTTTTTGTACTTGGCTTATTTCACCTAACATAATGTCCTCCAGTTGGATCTACTCTGTGGCAAGTGGCATGACTCTGTCCTTTTTTTTTAATGGCTGAATAATATTCCACTGTGTGTACATGTGTACATACTATGTTTTCTTTATCTACTCAACTGTTGGTGACACTTAGGCTGAAGCCGTATCGTGGCTATTGTGAACAGTGCTCTGATGAACATGAAAGAACAGGTTATCTTGCTGTTTTGCTGATGCTCTCATTTCTTTTCTTTTGTGTATGCACCCAGCAGTGGGATTCCTGGATCACATGATAGTTCGTTTTTTAGTTCTCCGAGGAGTAGACCGTTCTCCAAAGTGGTTGTAATTTACATTCCCACCAACAGTGTATGAAGCTTCCTCTTTCTCCACATCTCTGCTAGCATCCATTACTGTCTTTTTTATAGAAGCCATTTTAACTGGCGTGACATATCTCACTGAAGTTTCAATTTGTATTCCTCTGATGATTGATGATGTTGAGCATTTTAAAAATAAGCCTGCTGGCCATCTGTAGGTCTTCTTTTGAGAAATATCTCTTTAGATCTTTTGCCCATTTTTAAACTGATTTTTTTTTCCTATGAGTTATTTGAGCTCTTGATATATTCTGGTCATTAATCCCTTGTCAGATGGGTAATTTCCAAAGATTTTCTCCTTCCTATGCTGTGGGCTGTTGTTGGGATTCACTTGGGGTGGCTGGCAAAATATTATGGAAAGTTAGAAGATTATAGTCTCAAACCTTTTGGAAGGCTGAAAGGTTTTAATGGAATGGGCTGAAGGCAGCCAGTTTATTACTTTAGAACTTTGTCACAGGGTAAAAGATTACAATAATAAAAGCCTCCTCAGTTAAGTCTGTTTACCCCACATTCCTTTTCCCTTCTCTAATTTTTTGCTCATGTAAGCTTTGTGCCAGATGGCCCTCTCAGGGGGAGGTCAAAGGGGAATTACCTGTTAACAGTGTTTACTTTGGGCCCTAGAACAAAGACCTTTTATCATTCATAAAATCACTTTTTTAACCATGTTAATTATACAGAAGCCTGTTGACTTAGAACCTCTGTTATTAAATCTATACTGAATAAATGTGAGAGGGAGCAGTAAGTGGTGGTTAGTTAGCTGCAATCGCCCTCTGAAAGCAGCTGACAACCATCCCTAGCCCACTCAGATTCACTGTATTCTGGTATGTGTGAGTGCATTTTACTCATCCATTGTTGAGTCAGGGTATGCAGGACAGACCTCTGAAGGCAGGGATCAATGTCTCAGGTGGTGACCCTGACATTATACCCATCGCAGCTGGTGCTCAAGCAGGGACACCGATGTGACCAACACCACTGGTGCCCTGTGTGAGATCAATGCCACAGCTGTACCCTGGTGTGAGGAGACAAGACTGTGACACTCACCACAGACGGTGCCCGAACAGGGACACCACAGGCTGTCTCTTCACTTGTTGGTTGTTTCCTTTGTGGTACACAAGCTTCTTAGCTTTATGTGATCCCATTTGCATTTGCTCATTTTTCTTTGGCTGTCTGGGCTTTTGAGGTCTTTTTCAAGACATCTTTGTTCAGAGCAATGTCCTGGAGAGTTTTCCCCTAAGTTTTCTTCTGATAGGTTCATAGTTTGTCTTAAAGTCTATACTCCATTTGGATTTGATTTTTGTATATGGTGAAAGGGTCTAGTTTTATTCTTCCACATATGGATATCCAATTTTCCCTTCAGTGTATGTTCTTGTTGCCTTTGTCAAAAATAATTTGACTGTGAGTATGTGAATTTATCTCTGGGTTCTTCTCTATTTGGGTCCACTGATTTATGCATCTGTTTTTATGCCGGCATTATGCTGGTTTGATTAACACGGCTTAGGAGTATAATCTGAAGTCAGGTAATCTGAGGCCTCCAGCTTGTGTATTCTGTCTCTCTCATTAGTACATAAGGTCGATGAGGACAGAAACACCTTGACTTTTCTGTTAATAGCTACATCCTTTGTGCCTAGATTCCACTGAAAAGATAAGATGCTTAGGAAGTGCAATCTATCATCAGGAAATAGGTTTCTTTTTTCACTGCTCTGCAGCAGTTGCCTGAGTCTCCTTGACTTTTAAGATAGTACAAAGAGAAATCTACAAAGGAGAAGAAGATGCTACCCAGCTGCAGAGAAGAATGGCGGGGGGAACCAAGGGAGACAGTCAGGTATGAAAGGAGTAACCAAAACAAGGACTGAGAAGAGTTTTTAACTACTTGTCTTCAAGGAACCCCTATTAGTAGCACAGAATCCAAGAATACAGAGACCTACAGGACCAGATTATAGCTGGAAAGATTTGTGGGTCCCCTCATACAAGAATTTTACTCACACGAAAGTATACTCAATTGTCAATCTGTCCATCCACCCACCCACCCATCCAGCAATAATCAAATATCTGCTCTGTGCCACACACTATACTGGAAGCTTGATAGGCAGAGATGAATAAGCACTTTTCCTACTTGTAGAGAGCTCATATTCCAGGAACAGAGGCAGTCACTACACAGCCAACTCTACTACATTATGCTATGATGTGTTAGTGGCAGAGGGAGGGAGTGCTGTGAGAAGGACCAGGCTGACTTGGAAGGGCTTTGTGCATGACTCTCTTAACCACATCTCTAACTGGAATATTATAACCTACTGCAAGCAGCTGTTGTGAGGATGAAGTTAGTTAATGTGTGTAAAAAGTATGGCTGGGTACAGTGACTCACGGTAATCCCAGCGTTATCTGGGAGGCCCACGTGAGTGGATCATGAGGTCAAGAGATTGAGACCATCCTGGCCAACACGGTGAAACCCAATCTCTATTAAAATACAAAAATTAGCTGGGCATGGTGGCACATGCCTGTAGTCCCAGCTACTGGGAAGGCTGAGGTAGGAGAACTGCTTGAACGCAGGCGGTGGAGGCTGCAGGGAGCCGAGATTGTGCCACTGAGGTCCAGACTTACTACACTCCAGTCTGGTGACCGCGTGAGACTTCGTCTCAAAAAACAAACAAAAAAACAATAACGTGCTAGCTTACTCCCTGACACCTAGGAAGTGTTGAATATATGTTTATTTTTTAAATGCTATGGGATGCTAATTATGAATAAGGTAATGTGGGAGCAAAGAGGGGCAGGGAATAGGAAGGCTGTCCCCTTTTTGCTCTTAACTTTTCCCTAACCCTTTACTATTGTTTTCATCTTAGGCTTCTTGAAATTCTCAGTCATTCTACCTCTTTACTCTCCCTGAACACCAACCAACTAATTTTATACACGAGGAAGGTTTGCCAATGCGTGTCACCACCGGGTTTGCATCAGAAACAATCACTTCTTTCTTATTTCAAAGATCAAGGGATTTCTACCGAGACAATTCTGTCTGTGATTTTGCCACCAATCACACACCAACGACCTGGTTGGCAGGCCAGAGAGCTCTAGTCTGAGAGTCTACGTTCTGTGAGGCCCTAGGACACTGGTTCTTGGGGAGTGGGGCAAAAAAATTAAAAATAAGAAAAACCTTAGCTGTTACAACTGTGACCCTCCAAATGGCCACACCATATAAATGGTATCAATTATGTCTAGAGCCTGTATTAAAATTTCATGGGGGGAGTGATGGGGGATCATGTCTAATAAGGCTCTTGGAGAAAAGGAGGATTGGATCATTATGAGGGAAAAAAAGGTTAAGCAACACTAACTGGGTCTGAGACTAAAAAAAAAAGATTAATAGGACTCACCCTCTGTTCTATATTGACAGCTGAAATCGTTTACTCTGAGTCCTCATATTTCCTTCTTGGAGTACAATTCCCTAGGATCCCCCTATCTTGTGGGCCTTAGAAATCTGGATGGATGGTGGGTAAATAAGGTTGGGGGGCCTGACTTCCCCTCACTAGTCAAGCCATTGCCTACCTTTCCTCTGCTCATGGAGATCCTTATCTTATTTTTCTTTAAAGCACTTACTATGCCTACCCATTTGTATATATGTTTGTTCCCCTATTGATTGCTGTCTGTCTCCCCAGTTTGATTGCCAGCTTGAGAGTGGGATCTGTATGCTCACTGCTATATTCCCAGAACTTAGAACACTGCCTAGCACAGAGCAGGCAATGTTGCTCAAAAAAGACTTGCAGAAGAAATGAAATACGTGATCATCTGTATACCAGGTTCTTCTGTACAGGGCTATCTACACTAATGGAAAGTTACATGCCTATCAATATGGCACTGGTTAAATAAATTACAGAGCTTCCAAACAACCACCAAAACATCAAGAAAGCTCTTTATGTTTCACCTTGAAAATATCTCCAAGATAAATTTTTATGTGATAAAAGGAAGGTACAAAATATTACTTATGGTATGCAAGAATTTGCGTGAGGAGGAGGAAAAAAGGCTGGGCGTGATGACTCATGCCTGTAATCCCAGCACCTTGGGAGGCTGAGGCGGGTGGATCACTTGAGGCCAGGAGTTCAATACCAGCCTGGCCAAATGGTGAAGCCCCATCTCTACTACAAAAATTAGCCAGGTGTGGTGCCACACACCCTAGCTACTCAGGAGGCTGAAACAGGAGAATCACCTAAACCTGGGAGGTGGAGGTTGCAGTGAGCCGAGTTGCACCATTGCACTTCTGCCTGGGCAACAGAGCAGGACTTCGTTTCCAAAAAAAAAAGGAGGTGGGGGAATTCTGAAAGAATATACAGAAATCTCTTGATACCAATTTCCTCCAAGGTTGGAAACTGGGCAAAGGAACAGAATGGAAGAGGAGACTTTTTGCATTAAAAAATAATAAAAATATGTAATGTACTATTTAAAAAGTCAAAAATTTAAAACAAAGTATGAAAAGATACTGATTATAAAAAACCCCTTTTCAACTCTTTGTTCTTAATTATGGTTTGCATCAATGCCTCAAATCCTTTGCAAAATGAAGCAGAAAATTAAAAAAAAAACAAAACATTAATGCTATTAGCATCTTGATCTGAAGACTATATTATAAAATAACAATTAAATAATTATGAAACTCTGTGGTTAGTATTAAATGTGAGGGTTATTCCAAATGAAAAGTGCCTCAAAGCCACATACTGACCACAAACCAAACACATACAGTAACTTCTTTAAAAAAAAAAAAAAAAAGGCAGATACAGTGTCTTCCCATGTTGGCCAGGCTGGTTTCGTACCCCTTGCCTCACATAATCTGCCTGCCTCGGCCTCCCAAAGTGCTGAGATTACAGGCGTTAGCAACCACACTCAGTCACACATAGTAACTTTTTAATGTCATCATTGTGGTTAGGGATGAGGGGAAGACAGAAAAACCCCATGAATTAGAATTTCTCTGTGGTTATCTACACACCTTCTTGAGGGCTGATAAAAAATCATGAAGGCAAAACACGTATTAAGAATTCAGAATGTTCCCTGTGACTAGTCAATGAAAAGGCTATAGGAAAAATAAAATAAAATTTACAAAGTCTTGCCAACTTACTTCCCAAGGAAAAGTAGGCTAATTTTAAAAACTAACAAAGAAATTTTTCTTAAGTGACAAGTCAACAGTAATAACCTGTGTCATTATAAAGAAACAAAGAGGGGACTTCTTCCAAGACAGCATCGTAGAGGTGACTCTGGATTGCAGCTCTCAGTGAAGGTGCAGAGGGTGAGTCCTAGCCACATTCTCGAACAGACCTTTTTTGCCCACAGAACGTTGAAAAGTCCCAGGTGTGGGACAGACATGGGCCGCTAGCACAGCCGACTCGCGCGGTCGGCCGGCGTCGCAGTGCAGCAGCACTGGGCACAAAACTCACTGGTCTGGGTGCCCTGTTAAACCGGCAATCTGAGATTTGGAAGGGCAGATTGGCATGTCCATCTGATTAAACAGGACTTGGACAATGAGCCAGACCAGGAAATTCCTGGGAAGCGTTATTTGAGCCAGTGCAGTGGGCAGCGGCACGGGAGATCGCACGGATCCCAGTGCCCTATCAGCAGGCTACTGGGGTGCCAGTGAGAGAGTCAACCATTCAGCTTGGGGAGAGTAAGAGAGAGAGAGGACAGACTCTGAGGCAGGGAGCTGGGTGATCGGGCTCAGCGGGTCCCACCCTCACGGGGGCAAGCAGGGCGGCAATTGGAGGCGCTCGGGGCTGAGAGTTTTGCTCCCGGCATCTAGGACGGTGTAGCCCAGTTGGGGAGGGGCGTCGGCCATCACAGACGCAATCCGCCCCTACTGAAGTACCGCCCAGGGCTGACGCAGCCTGCTGTTGCCGAGGCAACCTGCCGTAACAGAGAGACTCCGCCAGCAGTGTGGAGCGCGCCACAGCAGAACAGAGCCCTGTGGCAACAGGGCGGACCTGCGCTAGCAGGGCAGAGCCCCGGCAGGCAAATAGTGACTAGACTGCCTCCAAGCTGGGCAGGACAATGCAACAGATACTCATGAAGAAAGCCCCAACTCCCTGAGACAGAGCATCTAAGGGAGAAAAAAAAAAGGGGGAGGGTTTATGAGTTCTGTTGCAGCAGACATAAACACATCCTCCCAACAACCCTGAATGAACAACGGAGCTCACATCTCAGCACTGGAGCTCCTATAAAGCACAGACCGTCTCCTCAAGCAGCTCCCTGACCCCTGTATATCCAAAGAGTAACCCGAAAAAAGGACGAATCAGACTGACATTTGGCGGGCATCATTCTGGAACAAAGACAGCAGAAGAAGAAACTGGTAGCATCCCTCACTGTTCCGCAGTTGCTACAGGTGTACCCCAGACAAGCAGGGCCTGGAGTGGACCTCAGCACTCGTACAGCAGAGAGGCTAGACCACTAGAAGGAAAACTAAGTAACAGAAATACCTCATCATCAACAATCTGGGCATCCACACAGAGACCCAATTGAAAATCAGCAACTACTAAGACGACAGGTGGATAAATCCATAAAGATGGAAAGAAACCTGAGCAAAAAGGAGAAAAACACCCGAAACCAAAACACTTCACCTCCTACAAAGGACCAAAACTCCTCACCAGTAAGGGAACAAAGCTGGATGGAGAATGAGTGTGACGAACTGATGGAATCAGACTTCAGAAAGTGGATAATGAGAAATTTCAGTGAGCTAAAAGAACATGTTCTAAATCAATGCAAAGAAACTAAGAACCTTGGAAAAAGATTTGAAAAAAGATTCGAGGAAATGATAAGAATGGACAACTTAGAGAGGAATATGAATGAATTGAAGGAGCTGAAAAACACAACACAAGAACTTCGTGAAGCATGCGCAAGTTTCAACAGCCGAATTGACCATGCAGAAGAAAGAATATCAGAAGTCGAAGATCAACTCAATGAAATAAAACGAGAAACCAAGATTAAAGAAAAAAGCGCAAAAAGGAATGAACAAAATCTCCAAGAAATGTGGGACTATGTGAAGAGACCTAACCTACATTTGATAGGTGTACCAGAATGTGATGAAGAGAATGAATCCAAGCTGGAAAACACTCTTCAGGATATTATCCAGGAAAATTTCCCCAACCTAGCAAGGCAGGTCAATACTCAACTCCAGGAAATACAGAGAACACCACAAAGATACTCTGCAAGAAGAGCAACCCCAAGGCACATTATCGTCAGATTCACCAGGGTTGAAAAGAAGGAGAAAATACTAAGGGCAGCCAGAGAGAAAGGTCGGGTCACCCACAAAGGGAAGCCCATCAGACTCATAGCAGATCTCTCAGCAGAGACTCTACAAGCCAGAAGAGAGTGGGGGCCAATATTCAACATCCTTAAAGAAAAGAACTTTCAACCCAGAATTTCATATCCAGCCAAACTGAGCTACATAAGTGAAGGAAAAATAAAATCCTTCATGAACAAGCAAGTACTCAGAGATTTTGTCACCACTGGGCCTGCTTTACAAGAGCTCCTGAAAGAGGCACTACACATAGAAAGAAACAACCAGTACCAGCCATCCTAAAAGCATACCAAATGCTAAAGAGCATCAACAAAATGAAGAATCTACATGAACCAATGAGCAAAACAGCCAGCTAGCATCAAAATGGCAGTATCAAATTCACAAATAACAATATTAACCCTAAATGTAAATGGGCTAAATGCACCAATCAAAAGACACAGACTGGCAAATTGGATAAAAAAACCAAAACCCATCAGTGTGCTGTATCCAGGAAACCCACCTCACACGCAAGGATACACAAAGGCTCAAAATAAAGGGATGGAGGAAGATTTACCAAGCAAATGGAGAGCGAAAAAAAGCAGGAGTTGCAATTCTCGTCTCTGATAAAATAGACTTTAAAGCAACAAAGATCAAAAGGGACAAAGAAGGTCATTACATAATGGTAAAAGGATCGATACAACAAGAAGAGCTAACAATTCTAAATATATATGGACCCAACGCAGGAGCACCCAGATATATAAGGCAAGTTCTTAATGACTTACAAAGAGACTTAGACTCCCACACAATAATAGTGGGAGACTTTAACACTCCACTGTCAATAGCAGACAGATCAACCAGACAGAAAATTAACAAGGATATCCAGGACTTGAACTCAGACCTGGAACAAGCAAACCTGATAGACATTTACAGAACTCTCCATCCCAAATCCACAGAATATACATTCTTCTCAGCACCACATCACACCTACTCCAAAATTGACCACATAATTGGAAGTAAAGCACTCCTCAGCAAATGCAAAACAACGGAAATCATAACAAACAGTCTCTCAGACCATAGTGCAATCAAGTTGGAACTCAGAATTCAGAAAATAACTCAGAATCGCACAGCTTCATGGAAACTGAACAACTGGCTCTTGAATGTTGATTGGATAAACAATGAAATGAAGGCAGAAATAAAGAAGTTCTTCGAAACCAACGAGAATGAAGACACAACGTACCAGAATCTCTGGGACACATTTAAAGCAGTCTGTAGAGGAAAATATATAGCAATAAGTGCCCACATGAGAAGAGTGGAGAGATCCAAAATTGACACCCTATCGTCAAAATTGAAAGAGCTAGAGGAACAAGATCAAAAAAGCTCAAAACCTAGCCGAAGACAAGAAATAACTAAGATCAGAGCAGAACTGAAGGAGATAGAGACACGAAAAACCCTTCAAAAAATCAATAAATCCAAGAGCTGGTTTTTCAAAAAGATCAACAAAATAGACAGACCACTATCCAGACTGATAAAAAAGAAAAGAGAGAACCACCAAATAGATGTAATAAAAAACAATAATGGGGAAATCACCACAGATTCCACAGAAATTCAAACCATCATCAGAGAATACTACAAACAACTCTATGCACATAAACTAGTAAACCTGGAAGAAATGGATAAATTCCTGGACACCTGTGTCCTCCCAAGCCTAAACCAGGAGGAGGACAAAACTATGAATAGACCAATAACAAGGTCTGAAGTTGAGGCAGCAATTAAGAGCCTACCACACAAAAAAAGCCCAGGTCCAGATGGGTTCACAGCCGAATTCTACCAGACACACAAAGAGGATCTGGTACCATTCCTTCTGAAACTATTCCAAATAATCCAAAAAGAGGGAACCCTTCCCAAATCATTTTATGAGACTAACATCATCCTGATACCAAAACCTGGCAGAGACTCAACAAGAAAAGAAAACTTCAGGCCAATATCCATGATGAACATAGATGCAAAAATCTTCAATAAAATACTGGCAAACCGATTGCAACAGCACATTAAAAAACTTATCCATCATGATCAAGTAGGATTCATCCTGGGGATGCAAGGCTGGTTCAACATACGCAAGTCTATAAATGTAATTCACCACATAAACAGAACCAAAAACAAAAACCACATGATTATCTCAATTGATGCAGAGAAGGCATTTGACAAAATTCACCAGCCCTTTATGCTAAAAACCCTCAATAAACTTGGTATTGATGGAACATATCTCAAAGTAATAAAAGCTATTTACGACAAAGCAACAGCCAATATCATACTTAATGGGCAAAAACTGGAAGCATTCCCTTTGAAATCCGGCACTAGACAAGGATGCCCTCTCTCACCACTCCTATTCAACATAGTACTGGAAGTTCTAGCCAGAGCAATCAGGCAAGAAAAAGAAATAAAGGGTATTCAAATAGGAAAGGTGGAAGCCAAATTGTCTCTATTTGCAGACGACATGATAGTATACCTAGAAGACCCCATCACCTCAGCCCAAAAGCTCCTGAAACTGATAAGCAACTTCAGCAAAGTCTCAGGATATAAAATCAATGTGCAAAAATCACAAGCATTCCTATACACCAATAACAGACTTAAAGAGAACCAAATCAAGAATGAACTGCCATTCACAATTGCTACAAAGAAAATAAAATACCTAGGAATACAACTCACAAGGAATGTAAGGGACCTCTTTAAGGAGAACTACAAACCACTGCTCAATGAAATAAGAGAGGACACAAACAGATGGAGAAACATTCCATGTTCGTGGTTAGGAAGAATCAATATCGTGAAAATGGCTATACTGCCCAAAGTAATTTACACATTCAATGCTATCCCCATCAAACTACCAATGAATTTCTTCACAGAACTGGAAAAAACCACCATGAACTTCATATGGAACCAAAAGAGAGCCCGCATAGCCAAGTCAATTCTAAGCAAAAAGAACACAGCGGGAGGCATCACGCTACCAGACTTCAAACTATACTACAAGGCTACAGTAATCAAAACAGCATGGTACTGGTACCAAAACAGAGATCTAGACCAATGGAACAGAACAGAGGCATCGGAGGCAACACAACATATCTACAACCATATAATCTTTGATAAACCAGACAAAAACAAGAAATGGGGAAAGGATTCCCTGTTTAATAAATGGTGTTGGGAAAACTGGCTAGCCATGTGCAGAAAGCAGAAACTGGACCCCTTCCTGACACCTTACACTAAAATTAACTCCAGATGGATTAAAGACTTAATTAAACATAAGACCTGACACCATAAAAACCCTAGAAGAAAATCTAGGCAAAACCATTCAGGACATAGAGTAGGCAAGGACTTCATGACCAAAACACCACAAGTATTGGCAACAAAAGCCAAAATAGACAAATGGGACCTAATCAAACTCCACAGCTTCTGCACGGCAAAAGAAACAGTCACTAGAGTGAATCGGCAACCATCAGAATGGGAAAAAAAATCTTTGTAGTTTACGCATCCGACAAAGGGCTGATATCCAGATTTTACAAAGAACTCAAACAGATTTACAGGAAAAAAGCAAACAAGCCCATTCCAAAGTGGGCAAAGGATATGAACAGACACTTTACAAAAGAAGACATACATGAAGCCAACAAACACATGAAAAAATGCTCATCATCACTGGTCATTAGAGAGATGCAAATCAAAACCACATTGAGATACCATCTCACGCCAGTTAGAACGGTGATCATTAAAAAATCTGGAGACAGCAGATGCTGGAGAGGATGTGGAGAAATAGGAACACTCTTACACTGTTGGTGGGAGTGTAAATTAGTTCAACCATTGTGGAAGACAGTGTGGCGATTCCTCAACGACCTAGAAATAAAAATTCCATTTGACCCAGCAATCCCATTAGTGGGTATATATCCAAAGGACTATAAATCGTTCTACTATAAGGACACATGCACACGAATGTTCATTGCAGCACTGTTTACAATAGCAAAGACCTGGAACCAACCCAAATGCCCATCGATGATAGACTGGACTGGGAAAATGTGGCACATACACACCATGGAATATTATGCAGCAATCAAAAATGATGAGTTTGTGTCCTTTGTAAAGACATGGATGAATCTGGAGAACATCATTCTCAGCAAACTGACACAAGAACAGAAAAAGAAATACCACATATTCTCACTCACAGTCGGGTGAGAAAAATGAGAACACATGGACACAGGGAGGGGGTCTACTACACACTGGGGTCTATTGGGGGGGATGGGGGAGGGACAGCGGGGGGGGGGGCTCAGGAGGGATAGCCTGGGGATAAATGCCAAGTGTGGGTGAAGGGGAGGAAGGCAGCAAAACACACTGCTATGTGTGTACCTATGCAACTATCTTGCACGTTCTGCACATGTACCCCAAACCTATAATGCAATAAAAATTTAAAAAACAAACAAACAAACAAACAAACAAAGAAAGGGTAAAGAGAAAGCAGACCAGTATCAAGAGGAGGAAATTTTAGGAAATACTGGGGGTGGGGGGGTGGGTTTGCAAAAAAAAATCCTTACTTGGAGATCTCAATGAAGGGAAAACTTATTCTCTGTTATTTTAGGTGATTACTGTGCAACAGAGATGGAGGGTATGACTTCACAGTCATGGGACTCTATACATAATGTCCTGTGTTTTCATTGTACCACAGAGATGGAGGGTATGACTTCACAGTCGTGGGACTCTATACATGTCCTGTGTTTTCATTTTACCACAGAGATGGAGCGTATGACTTCACAGTCATGGGACTCTATACATGTCCCGTGTTTTCATTGTACCACAGAGATGGAGGGTATGACTTCACAGTCATGGGACTCTATGCATGTCCTGTGTTTTCATTGTACCACAGAGATGGAGGGTATGACTTCACAGTCATGGGACTCTATACATCTCCTGTGTTTTCACTGTACCACAGAGATGGAGCGTATGACTTCACAGTCATGGGACTCTATACATGTCCTGTGTTTTCACTGTACCACAGAGATGGAGGGTATGACTTCACAGTCATGGGACTCTATACATCTCCTGTGTTTTCACTGTACCACAGAGATGGAGCGTATGACTTCACAGTCATGGGACTCTATACATCTCCCGTGTTTTCATTGTACCACAGAGATGGAGGGTATGACTTCACAGTCGTGGGACTCTATACATGTCCTGTGTTTTCATTTTACCACAGAGATGGAGCGTATGACTTCACAGTCATGGGACTCTATACATGTCCCGTGTTTTCATTGTACCACAGAGATGGAGGGTATGACTTCACAGTCATGGGACTCTATGCATGTCCTGTGTTTTCATTGTACCACAGAGATGGAGGGTATGACTTCACAGTCATGGGACTCTATACATCTCCTGTGTTTTCACTGTACCACAGAGATGGAGCGTATGACTTCACAGTCATGGGACTCTATACATGTCCTGTGTTTTCACTGTACCACAGAGATGGAGCGTATGACTTCACAGTCATGGGACTCTATACATCTCCTGTGTTTTCATTTTACCACAGAGATGGAGCGTATTACTTCACAGTCATGGGACTCTAAACATTTCCTGTGTTTTCATTTTACAGTTCTTTAAGGAATCCTTTATATTGGTGGTCCCCAATCTTTTTGGCACCAGAAACTGGTTTCATGAAGACAGTTTTTCCACGGATGGCAGAGTGTGGAGGAGAAGGTTCAGGATGAAACTCTTCTACCTCAGACCATGAGGCATTAGTTAAATTCTCATAGAGTGTGCAATCTAGGTCCCTCACACTCACAGCTGACAATAGGGTTTGAGCTCCTCTGACAATCTAATGACACTGCTGATCTGACAGGAGGTGGCGCTCAGGAGGTAATGCTTGCTCACCCACCAATCACTTCCTGCTATGTGGCCAGGTGTCTAACAGTCCCAGGGTTGCGGGCCCCTCCTTTATATGACTTGAGAGTTTTACAAACTGATATGTAACAGTCATCTCCAAGGCACTTACAATGCAGCCAATATAATATAATAACAATATCAGTAAACTTCCTGTATCACCTTTATCTTTAATAAATTTTTTAAAAAGCCATTCAAATCCATTATATAATTATTTCCCATTGATTTTACTAAAATTCTATTGACTACTCTGTCTCCATTTACTCAACTACCAAATAATTTCCTTTCCTTTATTGATAGAGTCGAATTAACATAAGTTCTTTACACGATTCAAGTCCATAAGAAGTTGAAGAGTATGTTTGTGAATGTATATATATATTTTCATTTTATTATGCAAACAAGGCATTTAAAATCATTTCAGGGCCAGGAATATTGGCTCATGCCTGTAATCCAAGCACTTTGCGGGGCCAAGGTGTGAGCACTGCTTGAGCCCAGGAGTTTGAGACCAGCCTGGGCAATACAGCAAGACCTCCATCTCTTTAGAAAGAAAAAAAATAAGATGAGCTGGGCATGATGGTACATGCCTGTAGTTTCAGCTACTCAGGAGACTGAGGCAAAAGGATCACTTGAGCCCAAGACTGCAAGATTACAGTGAGCTATGATCCTGCCACTGCCTGAGTGACAGAGTGAGAACATGGCTCTTAAATAAATTCCAGAATGATTAAAAAAATACCAGAATGATATTTAAACGTGGTAAATAGTTTTGCTCTCTGAACAAATTGCTTTTAAATTCCCTTCCTCAAAAGAAGAGGTATTTCCCCTGCTAGCACATACATCAAGCTTAACCAGAAATTTGGAGTAAATCAAACAGAGGGAGACTGAGGTCTGCCTTTCATTATGCAAAAGGCACTTACGGAAGCAAGTAACTGTAATTAATATTAAACTTGAAAAAATACCCATTTATTCTTTACAATTGCTTTAACACTGCCAGCAGTATACAAAAAATAGCCACTGTTTTCCTAGTCACTGGAAATGACTTCATAAACAGTTGTTCCTCTGTATATATAAACATGTATCTTTTGCTCTGATTTTTAAAAATGTCTTTACAGCTTTACCACTAAAAGAAACAATCTCACTTATTGTTTACTGGTTTATTACCTGTCTTTCCTCACTAGAAGGTTTGCTTCTTAAGGGGAGGCTCTGCGTCTGTTTTGTTCACTAATTGATTAGATCCCAAAGAAGGAGTCAAGAAGCAGTTGTAGGCTGGGTACAGCGGCTCACACCTGTAAAGCACTTTGGGAGGCCAACACAGGCGGATCACCTGAGGTCAGGAGTTCGAGACCGGCCTGGCCAATGTGGTGAAAACCTGTCTCTATTAAAAATACAAAAACTAGCTGGGGGTGTGGTGGCAGGCACCTGTAATCCCAGCTACTTAGGAGACTGAGGCAGGAGAATCGCTTAAACTTGGGAGGTGGTGGCTGCAGTGAGCTGAGCTCGCGCCATTGCACTCCAGTCTGGGTGACAAGAGAGAAACTCCATCTTAAAAAAAAAAAAAAGCAGTTGTAGGTCACACTGTACTATCATTTCTGGCTTGCCTGCATTCCGCCCAACTCAGCTCCGAGCTCCTCAATGGGACTGTAGGTGGAGAGCCCTTAAGGGCTCACCCCAACAGCCACCCTGTCCTGCTGGAGCAGCCAACAGGCAAAAAGACAAAGAATCAGCAGGGCCTCATTTGTTCTTGCCTCTGAGCTTTTCTTCCAGAGCGCAGCTATAGAAATGGCACTTCCAGGATACCTACATGCACACAAGACTGTATTAATTAACGAGGACATAATTTGCTTGCTTTGTCATCCTGCATTAACTTTGACATTCCCTCTCCACTGCCCATTGGTTCTCTCTCCAGAACTGAAACAGTTTCTCTGAAACTAAGGCTAACGCAAATCTGCTGACTTGCTCAACACATTGGAAAATCCAATTAAAATAATGAGCCAGCTCCCAGTAGTGAAGTCTGCTATTCCCTGGTATAAATTGGGTATTCTGTCTAGTATATTAACTCCTTCATGCCCTATAGAGTTAGAATACCTTGAAGCTATTTAAAACGGGTGCCTCCTAAAGTGGCAGGTCAAAAAATAAAACTAAATACAAATAAAACTGATGCCTCGTCATTAGGCTGCTCTCTAGGGTACTGTGATACAGAAGAAAAAAATCCTACAGGCATGTGGCCACTCATCACTCCTGGCCTGACTGAACTGGGAAAACTGTTTAACCTTGCTCGTGACCCAGCACCTTCCTAAACTAGCCCATGCCAGTGTGAGTGGATCGGGGCAGAACTGACACCAACGGGCCAGGTGCAGTGGCTCCTTTGTAATCCCAGCACTTTGGGAGGCTGAGGCAGGTGGATTGCTTGAGCTCAGGAGTTGGAGACCTGCTTAGGCAACATGGTGAAACCCCTTTCTCTACAAAACAAACAAAAAAAATTAGCTGGGCGTGGATGCTGCATGCCTGTAGTCCCAGCTGCTCAGAAGGCTGAAGTAGGAGGACTGCTTGAACCCATGAGGTTGAGGCTGCCGTGTGCTGAGATGGTGCCATTGTGCTCCAGCCTGGGCAACAGAACGAGACCCTATCTCAAAAGAACAGACGCCAATGAAGCTCCACTTTATACCAGGCCATGGAGGTCGCTGGTTTTATGCAAGCTCCACTTTATACCAGGCCACGGAGGTCGCTGGTTTTATGCACAACGTCTCATTACCTGGTAACCCCACGAGGTTTTACTAAATCACTTGGTCAAACCCACACAGCTAGTTGAGACATAGTGGATGCAAATGCAGGCAAAATGTCTGACACTACTGTAGGGCAAATGCTCAGATAGCAATAACTTAAGAACACCCATAGAATGACCCGATGGCAGATGCACATGAATGTGTGTTCCGAGCTAGGGAATCCCAGGAGTGGCAATCGCAGAAATTTGTTTCCTGTCTATGAGGAATGTACGAGTGTCCAGTCCGTCCTGTGGAACATGGGCCATATAGAAAATTGAGGCCTTGAGTTTTGGGGTCCATGAAAGATGCCAGGTGGAGGTGGTTAAGGGGAGTGTTGTGAAAATTCTATATTAGCTACATGCTGTTCACTAGTGGGTGCAGTTTTCCTGTCCAGCCTGTTGCCACTGGAGTCTCCTGTATGTAAGCCTCTAATACACCTCACGTCTCATTTGCTGGCTCTGAGCTTTTTCTTTGGCCTCTTGAACCCGGTGCCTTCCCTACTGAGGCTAATAGGAGTTCAGCACAACAACTACATAATATCCCTTAATCAAATGTAACTAGGTTTATTTTCATAAGATTATTTTAATGTTTTGAGACAGAGTCTAATCCTGTTGCCCAGGCTGGGGTGCAATGATGCAATCTTGGCTCACTGCAACCTCCACCTCCGGGTTCAAGTGACTCTTCTGCCTCAGCCTTCTGAGTAGCTAGGATTACAGGTGCCCACTACCACACCCAGCTAATCTATCTTTAGTAGAGACAGGGTTTCACCATGTTGGCTAGGCTAGTCTTGAACTCCTGACCTTGTGATTTGCCCATCTCAGCCTCCCAAAGTGCTAGGATTACAAGTATGAGCCACCGCGCCTGGCCTTTTTTTTTTTTTTTTTTTTTGAGAAAATCTCACTGTTGCTCAGGCTGGAGTGCAGCCATGTTCACTGCAACCTGTACCTCCTGGGTTTAGGCAATTCTCCTGCCTCAGCCTCCTGAGTAGCTGGGACTACAGGCACCCGCCACCATGCTCACTTTCATATTTTTAGTAGAGATGGGGTTTCGCCATGTTAAATCATAAGATTCTTTACACTTGAAAGCTCAGCAGTAACGGTGAAAAAGTGATAATGAGATAGCATTTCAGGTACTTTTAAGGCTGGCATGGGGAGCTCCAAAATATCCTTTCTATTGCACCACATTCTTTCCATCTCACAGTTCCTGGTTCCCTGCCTTGTTCTGCAAGGCAGTCTCCATAAACTCTAAGATAATGTAGCCCATTATACCCTGTTCTAATCTAGGCGGAGCAGCCTGAATTTTATTTAAATGACAGAGAGTACTGTATTTAATGTATGTTACCTAAAGTTAATGCTCACAACACCTCTGTAAAATGGGTCTTAGTCTCACTAGATTAATGAGGAAACAGGCTTAGAGAGGTTAAGTAACTCGCCCAAGATCAAACAGTGAGTAAAGCAGATGGTCAGGTTATTAATTAAGATTTTTACTGACTCCAAAGGCCATTCTCATTTCCTCTGTGCTCTGCTGTTACAGTGATCTTTTAAAGTGATTACCAGATTATATTATTCTCCTGCTTAAAACCCATCATTGGCTTCCCACTGAACTACATTAATATCCAAGCTCCCAATTTAGTTCTGGCCCTGCCAACCTGTTTTGAGTCCCTCTACCCATTCTCACTGCACTTCAACTCCTTTCTGCTTCTTAACTGACAGAGGTTTCTCCCTCTTTGCATGTGCTTTGGCATGTGTGTTTGGAACACTCTTCCTCTGTCTCCATGTCACTCCCTCTGTGAGGCCTTGACCATTCTAAATAATAAATAAGTCCCTTGTCCCTAATCTCCTGTTACTCTGGACCAGCAGCAGAACAGGCTCACTTTCAGAGTACTGCACTTTACAATTACCTGTGTGTTCCTTTACTGTCTACAGCGAAGCTTCTTGGAGGCAGAGGCTATGACTGCTTTGCCCACCACTATGTTACATCAAACTCCTACAGTATAGACATGTTACATACACTGAATAAAAATGCTTACTGATTAAGTAAGTGGATGAATGAATTACTCTCCACATCAGGAGAGCTGCTCTAAAGCACCAGGTGTTACAGAACCTGAGCCAGTTTTGGTTTTCCTGGAGTGCCCAGCACCAGAATGGGGGAAGAGGCAAGATTCAGGAGAGGAATAGAAGAGTTAGAATTGCTCCCAGGATATGCTGGGAGTGACAGAACAAGGGCACCCCGCCCATCCTGCAGCTGTTAGGTTTTGTCTGACAAGAGGACAACAAAGAACGAAGGTCAGGAGACCTGTTCTAGACTTGAACCTGCCTCCATCCAGCTGTGGATGTTTGGGGAGGTTACTCTCCGTGTCTGTCATCAACAAAGGGCAAGGTCACAAAAGTCTCTAAGACCTCTAAGGTACCTTCCAGTTAAAACACTCTTACAGCTTAAAACCAGCTACTGAGATACAGCTGAATAAAGGAGAAAAAAATTCCAGCTCAAATGGGTGAGAAGCATAGGGAGATTAATCAGAAACTCCAAGAGTGAGGTCCAACAACCTAAATTTTAACAAGTTCTCAAGGTTTAATGGATGTGAGATCAAGTGTGAGAACCACTACCTTAGACTAAAGGCTGTCCAAGAGAAGGAAAGACTTACAGTCAGAGAGCAGAGATCACCTGCCTAAGGTCTGAGGCATAATTACAATGAAGAACAGAGGTACTGCTCTGAAAGATCTGGGACAAACCCAAGGAAAAATGCAAACCAAATGACACCATGTGCTAAAGGCATTCGGGACTGACAAGACTGAATTTAGGCATAAAGTACATTTAACTGGAAATGCTAGAGAGAAAAATGGGTAGGTCTAAGAGTGCCAGAGAATATGAGAATTCCTTAACTTAAAATAATGCAATTATATTTTATCTAATTCAATTTTGTAAATGGTGGGTTAGATTTAACATCATCTGCCACATCAAGCAAAAATGAAACTACCATTTCCCTGTGCATTATCTGCAGCATCTGATGTCATTTGCCGATAATTACATGGAAAGGGGAAGCAGCTGAGATCTGTAAGACTGAGACAAAGGAGAAAGCAAAGGGAGGGGGTGTGCTATATAGCTAGGCTGTGGTTTGAGAAAGATATCCCCACCCTAAGGATTTCTTTACTGTACTTAAAATGAGAGCCAGTTAGTTCATGCTCAACTTTCAGACCTTCAATTTCATTTCCATGCATGGCATTTATAATTTGCTCTTTTTCCCTAGAATAAAACCATACTGCAATATCAAATCACATTTTCCTTGCTTTCACTGAACATCTTTACCACAGATTATGATCAATGTTTTGCAATATCTTTTACTCAGGATATACCTTTTTAACACAATTTTTGAAATTCAATAAAACAAACATATGCAAGCACACAGGGCTTACCACATACTGGCGTGACATAGTCATGTCTCACAGTAGACATTACTGTCTTCATTTAACTGACAAGAAAACAGAGCCATCTCTGCTCCCTTTGCTTGGAAAGCCCTGCCCTGTCTGCTTGATCTATATTTTCATGCTGTAAGACTCATTTCACTTAATCCTCATTAAATTTTTCAGAAGTCAAAGAATCCACCTAAATGGTAACTGTGATATGCAGTTGTCTGACACATTTCAAAGCCTCCCTTGCAGAAAAGGAATCTTCTTAGCTATTACATTTGTGATGCCAACTGCCGCCAGGAAACCCCATGTGTGGGAAACCAAAAGCACGATGTTTTAAAAGTCTGGTACTATACCCTTGTCCATCTTTCCCTTTAAAACTAATGAGTGCTCTAGGGTAAACTATTAAAACCTTACGTATAAGCAATCTGTTACATAGAAAATGACAGTCTTAGCACATAGTCTGGAACAGAGTGGGCACTTGGTAACTGCTGGCAGAGACAAGGACACACTTTATGGAGAGTTTGTTTCTTTCTTAGTGCTAAAGTATAGACTTTTACCTCACTGTTTATCAAGTGTATCAACCATTGCTTAATATTATTTAATGTTTCTATTTATGAAAACAGTCTCTGCTAGCTTAAGATAATAGAGTTTCATGAATATCTCTTAATTATTTATGGTTTAGATAAAGGGTGCCTCCTCTGCAAAGCCTTCCTTGATACTCTTGCTTTCTGGATGAATGAATCAATCTGTCTCAGGTGACCTAGCTTGGGAAGTGGTAGAGCAGAGATATGAACTCAATTATATCTGATTTCAATGTCAAGTTATTTCTGCCAATTCTCTGAATTTTCAGTTGTTTAACACATCTGGGGCAGTATGTCAGTGAAAAGATCCACTTATTTTTACCGAAAGGTATAGTTGGATGCTAGTTCAAGACTGCATCAATTGGCCATTTCTTCATGTTTAACCCTGAAGTTACTAAACAGTATAATGTAAAATGAAAAGAAAAAGCAAAGCGGCAACCAGCTTAAAAAGAATGAGAAATTACACACTGAAATATAAAGTAGAAATGAAATCATGTCATTTGCGGCAACATGAATGGAAATGGAGGTCATTATGTCAAGTGGGAAAAGCCAGGCACAGCAAGATGAACACTGCATGTTTGTACTCATAGGTAGGAGATAAAACACTTGGTCTTGTAGAGCAGAGAACAGAGTAATAAATACTAAAGGCCAAGCAGGGTGTGTGGGTGGGAGGGGAGGGTGAAGGGAGGTTGATTAGTGAGTACAAACACACAGTTAGACAGGAGAAATAAGCCCAATATTTGACAGCAAAGTAGACTGACCAGTTAGCAACAATGTATTGTAAACTCAGAGAAGCTGGAAGAGGGGACTTGACATGCTTCTAACACACAGACATGACAAATACTGAAGGTGACGGACACCCCAAATGCCCTGGCTTGATCTTATACATCTCACAGATACTCACAGGCACCCCATCAATATGTAAAATACTTTGTATCAGTAAAGCAGTGCATATAGACATAAAAAATACACATATGGCAAAGAGAAGAAATCTATTATTTTTGATATCTCAGAAAACAAAAGAAATTCTTGGAGGGCAGAAGTGAATTTTAATTTAAAAAAAAAAAAAACATACAAATGAAATGGATTTCCTGGTCCAGCAAAACATCTAAATCAGTATTTTCTGAAGGGGTTCCATGAAAAGTCAACGTTTTTTAGACAACAACAAAGTCTGTGCTCAAATAAATTAGAAAGTACTGCATTGGACAAGTTTCTTTACAGCCTTGTTCCCAGACAAGAAGAAGCCAAACATACCAGACCCAGGAGGCCACTGTGTAAGCCTGTGCAGGGTGTACCTGGCTCAAAGCACCCACCTGGCTTGTACAAGGGAAGCCTCAAGTCCAGCCCCGCTCCCCTCACTAACCTGTTTCCCCGTGCTGGCTGACAGCAGCCCTGAAAAAGCACCAGCTGAGTTCCAGATCCCAACAGTCTGGATCAGGAATGGTGCCCTTGTGAGGGCCCTAGAATGTGGAGGTGAGGAGAGACTCAGAGGCAACACTGTGCAGAGGAATCCAAAGCCGGCTCAAGAGAGAACATTTAATCTGAAGCAGCTAGGAAGAGTGGGAGATGCAGATAAAGGGTTATACCTGGGATGGGAAATGGGAAATCAAGGAAGAGTGGAAGGGATCAAAGAAATGAATGTGGGGCAGAGTTTGACAGAATTCTCTGTTAAGGAAGGAAGAAAGACCTGCATTTACTTTTTGCAATGTACCTCCAGATCTGAACCTGGAGAAAGCTCTGGAGCCTTTTGGGACAAAGATCATGCAGACGGAAGACTGTTAATTCTCTCCAATCAGTGTTTGACTTACCTTTATAACATCACTGTCAATGTTTTAATTGCTGTTCTTTAAGCCAATACAACTTTTAACTTAATTTAAAAGTAAATTTTACATTACGTCCATAAAAGGATGTCCGTATCTTTTGAGAGATGGTACAGTGTACTCTGGAGCAGGGGTCCCAACCCCCAGGCCATGAACCGGTATAGGTCTGTGGCCTGTTAGGAACTGGGCCACACAGCAGGAGGTGAGTGGTGGGCTATGGAGGGAAGCTGAGCTCCACCTCCTGTTAGATCAAGGGCAGCATTAGATTTTCACAGGAGAGGGAACCCTATTGTGAAGAGTGCATTCAAGGGATCTAAGTTGCACACTACTTATGAGAATCTAATGATAAACGTAATACACTCGGATCACCCCAAAACCATCCTCCCTGCTATCCCCCCATCTGCGGAAAAACTGTCATCCACAAAACTGATCCCTGGTGCCAAAAAGGTTGGGGACCACTGCCCTAGAGCAGACCACCTGGGTTTGAATGCTGAATCTGAGATCCACTTAACTCTGTGACTCAGTTTTCTGAGCTCTTAAATAAAGGTCACTAAGGTTACTACCTGGTAGGGCTGCTGTGAGGAGTAAACGAGGCTATATACATATGAGGCAGAGAGGATAATGCTCACCCAATACTCTATTGCTCCCTCCCATTTCCGTGGGTCTCCTGCAGCTAGGTAGGTGGGGCCAAGAACACAGTTCAAAGCAATGAACGACAACATCTAGGAAAGCTATGAAAAGTATGCATGTGCTTCTCTAGTCTCTCTCTTCCCCTGTAAAGAAGGGGGAGCTTCCATGCATCTAAGTATATGAGTTGCTGTTACTAAATAGAACAGACCCCTTTGGTAGACATGTCACATGTTAAGGAAATGAACCATGTTAAGCCACAGAGATTTGGGGGTTCATTTATTACTGCAGTATATCCTGGCCTATCTTAACCAATAAAATATGTAAAGTACTCAAGTGCCCAGTGCCTGGCATACAGTTACCACACTATAAAGCCAAGGTCTTGTTATCAGTATTATTTGTATAGCAAAAGTTAACCATAAAAATAAAAATAATGCAAATTTCACTTGCCTTAAGGCTGTAAGGTGAGACCAGCTCTTTTACCAAAAAGATAATGATTAGCAAATGCTGTTAGAGACAGCACAAAGCATTCCAGTACCAATCATTCTTAAAGTTCAATCCTTTCCTATGGCCAACGAACCTTTGCTCCAATAAGCGACGATTTTTCTTCTCCCTTCCCCACTCTCTCTCTTTCTTCTTTCTTCCTCTCACACAGAACCACGATGCTACACCAAATGCTGTTTTGTGAGTCTGTCTCAAGTGATATAGTAGACAACTAAATACACATACTGCATGCAGACACACTTTAGACAAGTGCTATTAACAGCATGCAAAAGCCACAAGCTGAAAATACAATCCAATTTAAAATGTATTATTTGAAATCCTACCTTGAAATGTTGAACGCAAATCCTTAAAGGAAAAAAAAGCTAAAACAGAAACCATTTTCAAATTCAGCCCGAGGTATACACTACGATATCTGTTTATTGGATGTATTTAAGACAAACTCTACCTGTACTGACAAATAGAAAATTCAAATAATCAGCTATGGTCCAGATATATAATGAAATAGTGTACAGACTGTTAAAACAATTTTGCAGTTTACTTATATGGTCATGGAAGACTATCACGCTTCAAACAAAAACCCAAGTTCACAAAATATACATATAATACACGGCTTCTTTTTCTTAAGTGGAAACTCATTTAACAGCAAAACCTGTCCTGACTTCATTTGTTGGTAATCTCTGATTAAGGTGGGGCACCTAATAGTCTTTATTTATCCCACTTCATGTGAATATTCACTTTTCACTGCACACACAAAACTATGTTGAATTATAAGTACCTTCCCGGGAAGTCATTAGGGGGTATGCTGCACGTCATCTTCTGAAATCTGTCAAACTCCGAATTTTGGAATAAATCTAACTCCAAGGATTTTGGACCTGAATGAGATATATATCCATACCTGCAGATATCTATGCAAATTAGCAGCATCTCTGTGTATAAATCCATTAAAATTGTTTCAAAGAAAATACTATACTCTTAAATATTAACAGAAGCTAGAATTATATAATCTTTAAAAATTTTCCATATTTCTGAAATTTTTATAGAAATATATATATGGTTTATCTAATAGAAGAGATTAAAAAAAAACAAAAACCTTTCCCTCTTACCCACCCATCAACCCACATGGACAGATCTCATTTCACAAAATGTCCCACCATATTAATTGGTAGCGAGGCATGTAAGGACATGAGGGGATACCCGGTAGATCAAACACTGAAAACTGCCAATGATGGATGATCACTTTTTAAAAAAATAAGGTTTAAAAAATGTCATTATATAGTTCAGGGCACCCAGAAGCTACCAATTTTACCATTAGGCACATCCATGCTTTCGATACTTTTCAACACTTTGAAGAAGAACTGAAGAAATAATCTGCTGGCTGCAAATAGAGATTCAACCTGTAAGTTATCAGATACTCTTATTTGAGGGGAGAGAAAAGTAGTAAAAACAAAAACTTTAACGTCAACCACAATACTCTACAGTCAGAGATTGCAAACAGGAAATGCTATGCAGCTGGAGAAATCTTTGCTTTGCTTCAACAGCTCTGAAGCAATAACTGCCCTCCAACTGTTTAATGAGACTCAAGCTCTTACGGAAGTTACAGAACTGTCCAAAGGCTTCAGGAGAGAAGCAACCAGATGCATGATGAGTCCTGGATGAACAAATACTTCCAGGTGACTCCCACTATTTTAAAAAGAATTTATGCACATTTTCTAAAACCGTTGCTACCTTGGGACTTTCAAAGGGTATGGCATTTAAATGGTTTTCCTCTGTCCATTGAGAATGTATTTCAATCCAACAGTTATTCCTTTCCCGACTCATTTTGTGGTTTTGGTATTAAATGGATGCAATTCTCTGTTGACTTCTTAGCTTCTCTGCTAGGATGACAGGAATGATGCCTGATGCTGGGAGTACAGCAGACCCAGCATTGCTTAGTAAGCAATGATTTTATTGCTTTCCTTACCATGGTTTTTAAAAAAAAAGATTAAACGTAATTTTTCAGTACTATACATTTAATCAAACCAACAATAAAACCACTTAGAAACTGCTAAAACTCAGGAGCATTCTGCTTCCTTTTTCTCTTTTTAAACAAGAAAGCTGCCTTGCAAAGAAAGCCTTTATCATTAATACATTAACTACTAAAGGGACACTCCAAGTAGAAGGAATGGAATGTATAAAGGCATGGAAGCCTGAAATGGTAAATATTCCAGAAAAACAAATCATTTGTTATGTCTGGAGCTGGCTTTGATTAGGAAGGCATCTTTAATGAGAGAAAGGACAAGTTCAGAGAGATTGCAAGTCAACTAAACAAATACTTAATTTTTTTTAATGTCACTATCTATTAAGTACATGCTATGAACTGGATGCTTTGATAGGTATTTTATATAAATTATTTCTAAAAATGTCAAGAGAATACAAACTCCAAGAGGATATGGCCCTTATTTGCCTTGTCTGTGTTCTCCTCACTGCTGTATCCCTAATGCCTACCCACAGTGCTTATTAGAATCTTAATAAATAATTCAATGAATCATAAGTGAACACAGGGAGGGATTATTAAACCCTTTTCACAAAAATGAAGAAATCAAGACTCAAAGAACTCAACAAGGCCACACAAGTAAGAAGATGCTGAGTAATTTTTTTTTACACAGTCCTCATTAAAATCAAACCCATGCACTTAAAACTATGCCTCAAAAATAGTAAAAACAACAGAACAGAACAGATCCTGCCCACGTTTCTCTGGCGTCTCACCACTAAGAGGCAGCATTCCCTAGATATTCAATCATGACAAACAGACTCACTTCTGGGAGGAAATGGCTAATCATTCTACTTCTGTGGAATAGTGACCACATATAGGACTTTAACTAGAGGGAGGAAGTTCACCAGAAAGAGAAAGCCTTTTTTTGAAACCTACAAAAGTGCAAAGGAAGCGGGGCTGGGGACTGCAGATGAGGTGTCTCAAAGAATATCAGAGAAGTGAGAGTTTGATTTGTGTTCTGCACATTTCTTTTACACTGAAATTTTTATATAATCATGTATTACTAAACATTTTCCCTCTTTGACAATAATTTAATAGTTTATATTTTGATAATAATTTGACAGTTTATACTTTTATTGTGAAAAAATTACAGACTCATGAAAAAACTGTAAAACTAGTAGAGAGATCCCTTGTACCCATCAACCAACTTCCCCCAATAGTAACATCTTATATATGCTAAATAGTACATTATCAAAATGAAAAAATAAACACGGTGCAAGACAACGAGGCCACAGACCTTGCTAGAATTACTGGGGCATTTTGTCACACGTATAGATAACTACAACCATCACCACCAGCAAGATACCAAACTGTTCCATCAACACAAAAGAACTCCCTCATGTCACACTACTGTTCCCTTTCCTAACCGCAGGTAACTACTGATCTGCTCTCCATCTTTGTAATTTTGGATGACTTTGACTTCAGTCATAAAAATACACAAATGGCAAGGTTATCTTATTTAAAGTCACTCTTTTAGGGAACTTTTTCACTTTAAGGCAATACAAGCTTACAGGGGTGTAAAGAACATGGATGTAAAGAACATGGATGTAAAACACGAAGATCTAAGTACGTGGGTTATCCTCGATTGTCTGTCTGCCTGGGTAGCTGGATTGGCATTCATAACCAATGTAGACATCATGTAGATGTCATGTAGATGTCACTGCATTGGCTCTCATAACAGGAAGGGGTTGAGGCTGCAATGGGGAGGAAGGCTGATCTGCCAATGATGAGAAATTCACTGTGTGTGGCTCTCAGGTAAGTCACGTTCTATTGGGCTTCTGAATCCATGACTTGATCCAACCTGGGAAAGTGTGTCTGCTCTAGTGCCAGTACTACATGAAATCCAGCAAATACAAAATTGCTTAGAATACATCACTTCATCTCTTTGCCACCACCCAACCAAAAAAAAGATACAGACAAAAAAACTAGAAAAACAAACTCCAAATGTCAATTATAGTTATCTGTGATTAGACGGAATATGAAAAAGAAATTATAATTCCCCAATAGGCATGTGTTCTTTTTATAATACAAAGTCCCCTGTTAGTGGCTATTAATACCAGAGTAATAGTAATATTAATGTAGCCTATTAATACTATAATAATCCAGTGTATACAAAGAATTTGCAGGTTATAATATTTTTCACATGAATGGTATGATTTCATCCCTACACAACCAATAGAAGAAAAAGAGAAGGTAATTTCCCCCATTCTACTAGTGAAGAAATTTTGTCTGTAAGTTAGGCAGCATTAATCTATTTAACAGTAGGGGTGACACCAGCGGTTTTCAAGCATGATGCCTAGGTCCCCACAGGTTTCCAAGGTCCACATTATTTTCATAACAATACTGAGAGGTTATCTGAATTTTTCACTGTGATGACATCTGCACCGACAGTGCAAAAGCAACAGTGAGTAAATGCCCGGTGCCTAAGCATTAACAAGGCACTGCCACAGACTGGAGTCAATGTCTTCTCCATGGTCTTGCTCTTGCAGTAAAAAAAAGAAAGGATATTTTCATTTAAGAATGCCCATAATGAAAAAGTAAAAATGATTTTTATTACATCTTGACTCTCAAATTCAACCTTTTTATGTTCTGTTTGATGAAACAGGAAGTATGCATGAAGCCCTTTTTAGGCATATCAAAATATGACGGTTGTTTTGAGGAAAACCACTTACGTAACTTTTTGAGTTGCAAGTTGAAATAATGAGCTTTGTTTTTTAGTGGAACCCCTTTGTTTTTCTTGAAAGAAAGACTACCAAACTACAGTTATTCAGACTCCGGTATTTGCCAAACATGTCCTTGAAAATGAATGAAGTGAGCTTAACATCTCAAGGCAATCAACTGAGAGCATTTATTGCTAATGATAAAAACAGAGCTTTCAGAGAAAGCTATAGTTTGGAAAATCAAGAGCTGACAGCTTCCAAATAATGTTCCTTTACATGGTTTCAGATTCATACTGTCAGTAACATTTAAGGAAGGACTACTTGCCAAGTTTTTATGTAGTATCATAGAATACCTGAAATGGCTCTTATTTATTTATTTCTAATTTTCTTTTTGAGACAATGTCTTGCTCTGTTGCCAAGGTGGAATGCACCGTAACCTCTGCCTCCTGGGTTCAAGCAATTCTCCTGCCTCAGCCTCCCGAGTAGCTGGGATTACAGGCACGCGCCACCATGCCCAGCTAATTTTTTGTATTTTTAGTAGAGACAGGGTTTCACCATGTTGACCAGGATGGTCTCGATCTCTTGACCTCATGATCTGCCTGCCTTGGCCTCCCAAAGTGCTGGAATTACAGGCGTGAGCCACTGTGCCTGGCCCTGAAAGGGCTCTTAAAATACTCTTCTCTTTTCTCAATACAGACCTGTGTGAGGCCTTATTTTCCATATGCCTCAACCAAAACAATAAATTGCAACAAAATGAATACAGAAGTAGACAAGAAAATCTAGCTACCCTCTATTAAGTTGGCTTTAAAGGGATTTGCAAAAATGTTAAACAATGCCACCCTTCTAATGTTTTTTGGTTTGAGAAAATAGTTATTTTTCCATAAAAACAGATTTTTAAAGTGGGTTTATTATTTTAAAATATATAATACATATGAAAAATTTCAGTTTTAATTTCTAAGACAGTAAATATGGATATAAATAGTCTACATAAATAAAACTACATGGTGTCCTCAGTCACTTTAAAGATTCAGGTCCTGGGACAGGTGTGGTGGCTCATGCCTGTAATCTCAGCACTCTGGGAGGCCAAGGCGGGCGATCATGAGGTCAAGAGATAGAGACCAACCTGGCCAACATGGTGAAACCCTGTCTCTACTAAAAATACAAAAATTAGCTGGGCGTGGTATGGGCACCTGTAGTCTCAGCTACTCGGGAGGCTGAGGCAGGAGAATCGCTTGAACCCAGGAGGCGGAGGTTACAGTGAGCGGAGATCACGCCACTGCACTCTAGCCTGGTGACAAGAGCAAAACTCTATTTCAAAAAAAAAAGATTGAGGTCCTAAGACCAACAAATTTGGGAACTACCATCTAACACTCTTTTTCCAATATGCTATAACTCACCAATGAGAGAAATCAAAGGACAAAAATAGCCAAGAAAATACCTTGCAGGCTAAACACATACAGTAGTTTAATGATCACCAGGACAGGCCCTGGGCACCGTGTCAGGTGGGTCTTTACCACCCACATAATCTATCAAGGCAATATATTTGTGGGATGGCATCACTGAAACAAGGCATCATCTGTAGCCACACGGCTTGAGCTCAACTAATTGCACCATTTTGCAGGCATGTATTTTTTGAAGATTTGGTGTACCTGTCTCTAAAATGCGATATGACTGATAGCTGTCTTTACATTGAGTTACCTTAAAAATAAAACGAGAAGATGTAAATAACAATGGAGGCTTGTATTTGTGAAACAAATTGTGTCAGGTATTGTGGTAGTGACTCACTTCTCTGATCTGAATGAAATCCTGCCACTACGAAGAAACAGTCACTCTTATTATTTATTTTTAGAGATAAAAAAAAACTAGCATTAGAAAAGTTAAGTGACTTGCCAAAGGCTATAAAACTAGTGAGGTGGGAGCTGGGATAGGTGTGATTGAGACCAAAACTGATGATCCTCCAACCACTCTTGCTTCATAGCCTCTCGAATCCTGTATTACAAGGTAGAATAACTTTTTATAAAAACCATTTTCTATAATTTGGAGGAGCGGGGAGTAAGAAAAGGAAGTTACTTTAAAATTGACTTGGTGCATCAACTGTGGGTAAGAGCTCACAGAGTAATCAGCTATAATTCCAATCCTTTTTGCAGTCCTCAGATGTCTGGTTAATTAAGAACAGACTCAGCCCCATGCAGTGTTAATGCCAACGTCTTTGCAGGTAACTCTTGGGAGTTTTCATATAACATCTCGCTTGATCATCATACCTTCTACAATCACAGACAGTTCAGAAAAAGAAAAAATAAACCCGAAGCATCTCAATGATGTTGAGATAGTTACCATCATTGAGTGAACTGACTGTTTTTTAAGACCACTCCCACCTGGAAACTGCTAAACACAATATGCTTGCAATAGTGATTTCTTACAACTAACAAATAATAAATGTTTTTCTCATCTAGGGTTAGTCAAAAGCTGAAAGCTAGTAAGAGACCTGGCCTGCAAATCTATCCTTTTCTTTTTCTCTATAAATATAAGTAATGTTTTAGTATAAACTATTAAAATACTCTTCATAAGCAATACTTAATTAGAAAATGACATTTTTTAGGATTTATCGTATACCTTGGAACATGATAGACTTTTGGTACTTCCTGGTTGAATTGAGAATACAATTTACAAAGTCTAAAATGTACCAAATACCTTCACCTACTTTAGTTTCTACATTTCAACTGTGTCAGTTTGCTTAATGTTTCTGGCCTTCACTAGCCTAAGAGAACAGGATTTTTGGGAATCTTCTGAGAAGTATGGGTTCACCTTTGGCTTCTCCTGAGCCCCAGGAGGGTGGGCTGCAGGTGCTGCACAAAGATCCAGAACCCTGACCCCCTCGGGGGGCGTTGGCTTCCTCAGAGCCCCCTGCTCCAAGGCTGGTAGCCCTATCAATCTGTCTAGTTTGCTCTTCCCTTTCCTGGAAGAGCATAGAAAGGGGAAGTAGCAAGTTGCTGGCTGTTGTCAAGTTGTGTGAACTCCTGGGACTGCCTTTTTATTCAATCAGAATCATGTTTTCTTAGTAACCAAACTACAGTAGAAACTGATTCTTCTAACTGACTCCCTCACCAGGGAGTGCCTACCACCACTTTCAGAGGCAAAATTTGTTTTTCTTTATTAAATGAATGAACAAAACCAGCAATTTCCTTCAGATTTTTCTTAGACTTCTACTCCTTAAAGGGGAGTGCGTGTGAAAAAAGGGGCCATAGCTTGGGGTATGTATATGGGAGTAGCTTGATCAGTACTTCTGCTTAGGGAAACAACACAACCAGAGCATGAGGTGACAGAGGTAGGGTACTGTAGAAAGCAAAGACAGCGGGTTCAGAGACAGAATGTTTGGGTTCAAGTCTGTAACACATACTAACAGTGTAAATGAACAAGTTACATATCGCAATGTGCCTCAGAGTTTCATGATCTGCATTAAAGGTACAGTAATCTTTACTTTAGGATTGTTGTAGTGTCTTCAAAAAAATCATCCACATAACGTACCCACCAAACTGCCAGGTTCATCAATAGCGTTCAACAAATCTCAGCTGGTTTTGTATGGAGGTGAGCAAATGTATTAGATGAGCAAATACAGATGATGAATGCTGGCCTGAATGGCTACTGAGCTGTGTGTATGGCACGTATACATACAGTTGAAAGGAACCTGTAGTGTAGCAAAGTGTAGAGGTGAATTGGTCCAGGAACCTCAGAGGTAATGACTCCTAAGCCAAATGCATTTGGTCTCTTGGAAGCTAAAGCAAGCTATCCATGTGAAAACACCATCTCAAAGAAAACAGAACTTGGCCAAGCAACTCCTTTACCAGCTATGACCAAAGTGAAAGAGTCTTGTTTCGCTTCTTCTCTTTCTACCACACCACACCACACGTTGAGCAAGGCCTCCAGCAAAAGTGCAGGCAATGCTCTCAGAGGGAAGGAAACCGAGGGTGCTTCTCTGCATAAATAAGGTTTATATAATCTAAGATTTACAAAAATATCATGGATTTGTTAAATTCCAAAGCACAGAAACATTGGAGCCTAAGTTTAAAATTATCCTTTCCCAACTTTTTGAAAATAAATATTTCTATGTTCAATATTCATTTGCTTTCAGATTTGCTTATTTACTGTGTAAGATTAATTAAATGGCATAAATCATCCATTAGAAAAAGTGTCAGGAAAATAGAAACATACACACATATATTTATTTATTGTGATAGAGAAAAAGAATATTGTAATTGACCAAATAGGTTAAGAGTGTAGAAAGGTAGTTTTTGTTTTTTCAAATAGGTTTTCTTCATCTGTAAACTAACCTTTTGTATCCAATGGATTTATGACAAATTATCACCTAACGTCACAGAAGCCTATTTGATATGTGAATAACTGAACTAGGCTAAGGACTTCTTCAGCATGAGTTCTGGATCCTTAAAGGAGGTAAAAGTATAATACCAAGAGACTGGCAGAGAAGAAGAGAAAACAGCTCCTCTTCTCCAGGCCAGAGCTGGAAATGTATGATATAAACAGTTTTCCTTTGGCACCTTTCAACCTCATGGTACCCCTTTCTCTGGGGACTTAGGAGAAAAGAGACTAAATTATTTCACTTAGAGGTATGGGTGTCCCTTAAGTGAAATAATTTAATTCCCCAAAACCAACAAAATCCAAATGATCAGTCCAGGTGGTGAACCTTTCTAAGTGTGCACATGGTGTGAGGGCTGGGGAGTGGGGGGCAGCACAACAAAGGGATGCCCACACACAGCTGCTTGGGAAATAGGTTCCTTCACTACCCCCATCCCTGGGTCTGCCTCCTGAGGCCAGCAGCTCTAGTGCTTTGGATCTTTAGGGATTCTTCTTGTCGTCTACTTCTGAAACCAGAGATTCCCTAAATCTCAAAACCCTTTTCTTGCTTCGGGGTTAAAAGAATGTGGGAATTTAAGGGAGGTTCATTATTTATAAATCACAAACCAAAATGCATGATCACCTTCACACACAAGTGATATATTACTTTCTTTTTTTTTTTTTTCGAGACAGAGTCTCGCTCTGGCACCAGGTGCCAGGTGCAGTGGCGTGATCTGGGCTCACTGCAACCTTTGCCTCCTGGGTTCAAGCAATTCTGCCTCAGTCTCCAGAGCAGCTGGGAGCATAGATATGCACCACCATGCCCAGGTAATTTTTATATTTTAGTCGAGACGGGGTTTCACTATGTTGGCCAAGATGGTCTCGATCTCTTGACCTCGTGATCCACCCCACCTTGGCCTCCCAAAGTGCTGGGATTGCAGGCGTGAGCCACCGCACCCAGCCAAGATACATTATTTTCAATATGTATTTCCAATGTATGTCTGACACAGAAATCATCATTATTCTTTTAGCCAATTAAAAAGCAGAAGTTGCTAAAGGTTATCTTTTAAAAAATCAATGGTAAGAGATGTGGAAGAGAATTCAGGTTAAGCAGTTTCTCTCTCAGCTTCAATAAATCTACTCTATCAGCTGGGCCAAAGGTACAAATTACAGGAATTTCACAATGGGATTTTCTTTAAGCAGATCCTAAGTGACTAAGAAGCTTTTCAGTTGAGGTGTAGAAGTCACCTAGAACTAAAAAGCTTTTTTGTTTTATATTTCTCACCCCAGGACCAAGAATTGAGGGGAAGGATTACTGAAATACTCTCTATATATGACGTTATACCCTGGAAAGGCTGTAATTCTTTTTACTCTCCTATGAAATGTCTTACCAGATTTTTCAGCAGTGTGGACAGCTCCTTTGTAAGAATTGAGGGAAGGATTACTGAAATACTCTCTATATATGACGTTATACCCTGGAAAGGCTGTAATTCTTTTTACTCTCCTATGAAATGTCTTACCAGATTTTTCAGCAGTGTGGACAGCTCCTTTGTAAGAATTGAGGGGAAGGATTATTGAAATACTCTCTATATATGACGTTGTACCCTGGAAAGGCTGTAATTCTTTTTACTCTCCTATGAAATGTCTTACCAGATTTTTCAGCAGTGTGGACAGTTCCTTTGCAAGACTTGAGGGAAGGATTATTGAAATACTCTCTATATATGACGTTGTACCCTGGAAAGGCTGTAATTCTTTTTACTCTCATATGCAATGTCTTGCCAGATTTTTCAGCAGTGTGGATGGCTCCTTTGTAAGAATTGAGGGGAAGGATTACTGAAATACTCTCTATATATGACGTTGTACCCTGGAAAGGCTGTAATTCTTTTTACTCTCATACGACATGTCTTGCCAGATTTTTCAGCAGTGTGGACGGCTCCTTTGTAAGAATTGAGGGGAAGGATTACTGAAATACTCTCTATATATGACGTTGTACCCTGGAAAGGCTGTAATTCTTTTTACTCTCATACGACATGTCTTACCAGATTTTTCAGCAGTGTGGACAGTTCCTTTGTAAGAATTGAGGGGAAGGATTACTGAAATACTCTCTATATATGACGTTGTACCCTGGAAAGGCTGTAATTCTTTTTACTCTCATACGAAATGTCTTACCAGATTTTTCAGCAGTGTGGACAGTTCCTTTGTAAGAATTGAGGGGAAGGATTACTGAAATACTCTGTATATATGACGTTGTACCCTGGAAAGGCTGTAATTCTTTTTACTCTCATACGACATGTCTTACCAGATTTTTCAGCAGTGTGGACAGTTCCTTTGTAAGAATTGAGGGGAAGGATTACTGAAATACTCTCTATATATGACGTTGTACCCTGGAAAGGCTGTAATTCTTTTTACTCTCATACGAAATGTCTTACCAGATTTTTCAGCAGTGTGGACAGTTCCTTTGTAAGAATTGAGGGGAAGGATTACTGAAATACTCTCTATATATGACGTTGTACCCTGGAAAGGCTGTAATTCTTTTTACTCTCATACGACATGTCTTACCAGATTTTTCAGCAGTGTGGACAGCTCCTTTGTAAGAGTAGAAAACTTGACAAACGCGGTGCCAAGGTCAGGGTTGTCTCGACTTAAAAAATTACTCCCAAACTTATCAAGAACTTGTGCATAGTTTTCTTCATTTTGTACATGATCTAAAAACAAAAAAGAAGAAAGGAGTCTGAGCTATAATTTGCCACAATAAATAGTTTGAAAACTGATCATTACAAATTCTCAAAAGGGAAGCATAAGCTGTATCATTTATTTATTGCACACATCCCAAAGGTGGTTAGGAGTACACTAAACATTCTAACTCATTCTATTAAGGAAGATTTTCCCTTTTCGTTTTACAGAATTTAGCTCATTTATAGTCCAGTTAATCCACTAATTCCCCATAGACTGAGGGGTCAAATTGTCTCACATTTTCAAACAATTAAGAAATTATGAATGGCTGAGTATGGTGGCTAACGCCTATAATCCTAAAACTTTGGGAGGCTAAGGCAGGCAGGTCACTTGAGCCAGGAGTTCAAGGCCAGACTGGGCAACATGGCAAGATCCATCTCTACAAAAAGTTAAAAATGAGCTGGGTGTTATGGCATGCACCTGTGGTCTCAGCTACTTGGGAAGCTGGGGCCTGGTAAGTTGAGACTGCAGTGAGCCGTGTTTGTGCCACTACACTCCAGCCTGGGAGACAGAACAAGATCCAAAGAAAAGAAAAGAAAGGAAAGTGGGGGGAGGGGCGGGGGAAGGGGGAGGGAAAGGAACAATTATCAGAAAAAGGAGAAAATTCTCTTTGGCAAAACAATCTTGGATTGCAAAAGACAAATTCATGTGTCCTAACAGGTTTCCTTCCCTGCAACTAATCTTCATTTCCTTTAATTCTGTCTAGGTCCCAGGTCTGAGGAATAGCATTTGTAAAACGCTTTTCACAGGCCATCTCTTGAGCAAAATGTTCAGAACTGGATCAGATGAATTAGGTGCACATGAGAAACATTAATTTTTGAAAATTTTTCCTCCCTAAGCTTTTGTTTTCTAATTCATAAAATGAGGCCAGTATCTGCCTTATAGAACTGTGGTACTGGTGAACTAACATAAAGTATACAAAAGTTTCTCAATAGAGCAAATGCTCCGTAAACAACCACCCCTGACTGCCTTGAAACATACTGTTCATCTGGCTTCCAGGATATCACACTTTCCTGAGTGTCCTCTTGCCTCATGACTGGTCCTCTCCATTGTCTTTGCTGGTTCTCCATCTCTCTGACCTTACCATGTTGAGGCCCCTCAGTCTTGGGTCTTCTCTATTTTTGCTTACTTTCTTGGGATCTCAGTCTTATGGCTTTAAATACTTTTCCATTAGCTGGTAACTCCCGAACTGATATTCTTAGCCCAGACAACCCTACTCTCTGTAATAGACATACATTCAACTGTCTATTCAGTATCTCCACTAACTATGTTCAGTCTTCGCGTGTCTAAAACCAAACTCTTTACCTTCTACCCAAACCCTCTTTTTCTCAGTACCCCATCAGTGGCAATGGCAAATACCCTCTGCTTCTGAAATGGCCTCTTTGTTCCTGCTTTTGCTTCCCAGCAGTCCGTTATCAACACAGCATTCAATGTAACACTGTCATATAGTGTGCAGCAGATCTTGTGACTCACGGCAAACATCACCACTTGCCATGGATATCCAAGTTCCCAATCCTTGCAGGCTTACAGAAAGGAGTGCTGCATTTCCTACAGTCTTGAAGTAAGGGAGGGAATATATGCACCACCCACGGCCATGTGAGTGGAGGGGACGCATACCACATTCACACGGAAGCAATTCAGATGCCTGTACTCAACTCTCCATCTCCATCCTCTGTTGTGGTGTACAGAGAAGACGATTTTGTATGGAGACCCACAGTAGATGCAGAGTATTATCAAATGAATAAATAAACAAATAGATATTTATCAAAGTTGTTATCTTTAAAGCTTTACAACAAGTTACTTTTCTTTATAAAGTCTTCCTTTAGTTGGAAACAATCCCTCCTTGCCCACAATTCTCATATCATATATATATATATATATATATATATATATATATATATATATATGATATATATGTATGTATATATGCATACATATATGTATGATATTCATACAGCTCATATCATATATATACGTGTATGTATATATGCACACATCATTTCCACCACACTACAAGAGGCAGAGATTACCTATGGTTCACTTTGCATCCCCATGTAGCGGACACTGCTGTAGATTTTTCAGTGAGCTGAACTTTCAAAGCTGCAGCTTGGTTAATATTTGTTGACCTGAATTTATTGAGTTCTTTTTCAGGAATTTAAGAAGCACCCCCTTCTGAAATAGCCTAGGTTGTTCAATAATTGAGATCAAAATTTTAAATTTTGCTTTCAAACACACCTTAGTAAATGCATGGGAGGAATGAGCAGTCATGAAACAGAACATGAGTTTGGATTGGGAAATAACCCTGGAAGTCTGAATACAATGAAGGAAACAAGTATCACAGCAGTCTAATGCGATGAAATGAGGCCCTAGCCAGCCCTCTAATCACCACCACATTAAAAATTCATGGTGCCTGCAGTGGCTGTCAGCATTTCAGGCTGAGATATTAAAAAAATGCAGCTCTAGTTACTACCCAAGTTCACTCAGAGGAGCGGCTCAGAAAAACACAAAAGAAAGGCCACACGAGCTCAATGCAGAGGACGCAGAGGTTTCATCACCCGCATGTGCTGGAGCTACTCCTGATACCTTCTGTCTGAGGCCAAAGAGGTCCCACCTTACCACCAAGACTCCCACCTCATCTGATATCCTTTTCTGATTTTCGAGACCAGTGAAAAAAGAATTCAGCTGCCTGTTCATTTTACCTGCTCCCAATGGGAGTACCTCAGTAGTAAACACAGATATATAGGCTGTTTGCTTGAAAATATCAAATATTGATATGAAAAAAATAATTGTCAGAGTGATCGAGTATCCATGTATGTACCACCCAGCTTAAGAAATAAAATATTAAAGAATGATTCCCTATTCCCCTACTACTGTTTCTCTACCCAGTTCCAATCTCTTTCCCTCCCTCCCTAGACACAGCCATTATCCTGAATTGAAATTTCATGCAGAGGTTAGAAAGAATTACAAGAAGCTCATGACAGACTCATTAAAGAATAAGATGGACTTGGCTAAGGGCTAAGGCAGAGACAGGCTATGGGAAGAAAAGTGTTGGGAGAAGCTGAGAACCTTCTGTGACTCAAATGCTTATGCTTTCTAGAATCTCAGATTTCATCCTCACCAGTTCTGCAAGGGAAGAATTATGCTTATTAGGTAGATGAAACATGAAATGTGATGTGAGGCAGAAGACCAGATAAGTACAGGCTAGGTCATGGGTCCTGTATGTTTTGCTAATTCCACAGCTTAATAATCATATAGTAGTCTCTTTCTCTCCCTCTCTCTCTCTCTATATATATATATGCATATGTATGTATGTGTGTATATACTGGCATGTGTGTGTATGTGTATACATACATATATATGTATGTCTAAAATTTCCTAGTGTGGCTTGGTGCCATGGCTTAGGCCTATAATCCCAGCACTTTGGGAGGCCAAGGAAGGCGGATCACGAGGTCAGGAGTTCAATACCGGCCTGTCCAACATAGTGAAACCCCGTTTCTACTAAAAATACAAAAATTAGCCAGGTATGGTGACATATGCCTACAGTCCCAGCTACTAGGGAGGCTGAGGCAGGAGAATCACCTGAACCCAGGAGGTAGAGTTTGTGGTGAGCTGACATCACATCACTGCACTCCAGTCTGGCAACACAGAGAGACTCAAGTCTCAAAAAAAAAAAAAAACAAAAAAAAAAAACCTTAGTGTAAAAAATGTACAGTTTAGTAAGATATATCTTGGGGTAACAATAATAATAATCCCATGAGAACAGAAATGATAGAAATTAAATGTTAAGATGCTTAAAATAGTGCCTGGCATGTGCCCCAAAATGTTAGCCACTGCTACTGCTCTATACTCATGCCTACTTACAATACAGAGAGGTGTCTGTAATATCAAACGGTATAAAAACACAGGTCTCACACGTCTTTTTTTTTTTTAACATACTGTATTATAAAGTTAGCAATGTCAGTACTAGAAAGACCACACACATGTCCCCCAACACATACATCTGTGTTCTAAATTAAGGGTTTACCCAGCAGATTTTCAACAGACACAGCGAGTGAGATGGCAAAGAACCATGATTCTGGTGGAGGAAACAGCAAGGGCAGCAGCAAAAGGGAGGAACACACTGCAGAGTACAGGAAGCCATTTGAGTGGAACGTCAGCTCAGAGGCATAGGGAAGAGGAGGGAAAGAAAAGGCTGTGGTGGTGGCACACTGCCACAGGAATGAGTGTGTCTGAAGGAGAGGGACTGGTAAGGCAGAAAATGGCCCACTCACTTCAAGAGGTTTCTGAGAGCAGGATGCAGCTCTGTTTTAAGATCTTTATTATATCCAAGAGCTGGAAGACTTTTGGGCACATGGTACAGTGGGAATTAGGGTAAGTAGGTGAGAAAATAAACTGGAAAAAAGAAAAGAACAGAAAAAGAAATATCTATCCCTTAAGAAGATACATTCTTTCCCAATATTCCTAAGGAACTTCTGGCATCCACGACATTGTGGCAGAATGCAAGGTAACTGTTTTGTTGTTGTTGAGACAAGGTCTTGCTCTTGCAGACCTGGCTAAAGTGCAGTGTCATGAACATGGCTCACGGCAGCCTCAACCTACTGGGCTCAAGTAATCCTCCCAACTCAGCCTCCCAATTTGCTGGGACTAGAGGCACATGCCATCATGCCTGGCTAATTTTTAATTTTCTGTAGAGATGGGGTCTCGCCATGTTGCCCAGGCTGGTCCTCAACTCCTGGGCCTGTGTGATTCTCTCACCTCACCTTCCCAAAGTGCTAGGATCTATAGCTGTAAGCCACCACACTCAGCCTGCAAGATAATTCTAAGAGCTAGGTGAATCCCTTCAGTTAAAAGAACAATAAAACCATAGAGTTTTATCAACTAGACCAGAAAAGGCTACTTCATTAGGATTTCAATTGCCAGCATTTCTGTGGGGAGATGACTAATATAAACTAATCACCGATTTACCACTCCAGTAATAACTGTGATAACAGCTAGTTTGCTGGGTATTAAGCACTTTACATACAGTACATTACTTCATTCACTCTTACTAACAGTCCCTGAGATAAATACTATTGCCATCCTTACTGTGTAGAAACAAACATTTACTCACGATGATACAACTCATATGTAGGGATATGCCACCCTAAAACAAGCCACTCTGACATAACAATTATTACAGCAAGGTAGCTGGGTGCGGGGGTTCACACCTGCAGTCTCAGCACTTCAGAAGGCCGAGGTGGGCAACGGCTTGAGCCCAGGGTTTGAGAGCAGCCTGGCACCATGGTAAAACCCCATCGTATTAGTCCGTCCTCATGCTGCTAATAAAGACATACCCAAGACTATGTAATTTATTTAAAAAAGAGGTTTAATTGACTCAGTTCAGCATGGCTGAAGAGGCCTCAGGAAACTTACAGTCATTGGTAGAAGGGGAAGCAAGCAAATCCGTCTTCACATGGTGATGTATGAGAGAAATATGAGAGAAGGGCAGAGTGAAGGAAGGGAAAACTCCTCACAAAACCGTCAGATCTTGTGAGAAGATGATAGAATAGAATGGGGGAAGCCCCCCATAATTCCATCGCCTCCCATGAGGTCCCTCCCCATATGTGGGGATTACAACTCAATATGAGATTTGGGTGGGGACACAGAGCCAGACCATTATCAACCATCTCTAGCAAAAATATAAAAATTAGCCAGGTGTTGTGGTATGAGCCTGTGGTCCCAGCTACTTCTGAGGCTGAGAGGCAGCAGGACAGCTGGAGCCTGGGAAGTTGAGGTTGCAGTAAGTGGTGATTGTGCCACTACACTCCAGCCTGGGTGACAGAATGAGACCTTGAACAAAGAAAAACGGAAGAAAGCAAAGAAGGAGAAGGAGGGAAGAAGGAAGAGGAGGATGGAAGGAAAGGAAAGGAAGAAAATTTTCTGCTTAAAAGCAAGGCATAACTCTCATTTTGTGGAAGTGTTTCCCCCACCTCCTTTCTACGAAGAGGAAAAAAACCATGTTACAAGAGATGAAAAGTCAGCACCAAGATGAATCTGCATAAATAAACCTTGCTAAAATAATCCCTATCATCTATTTGTTTCCCTCATTTATTTATCTTTCCTATAATTTACTGCCCTGTAATTCCTAGAAACCTCCTTTTCTCTTGTCACTTATCCACAATTTCCTGCCCTTTGCTAAAATAGTGTGTATTAGCTCCTAGGCCTAGCTGCTTCTTTGGGGTTTTTCATTCCTTTTCTGTGAGGCCCCTTATGTACATACTAGCCTTTTCTCCTGTTAATCTGTCTTGTTCCGTTTAATTTGTAGACATCAGCCACTAAACCCTACAGGGTGGCAGAGAATGTTTTTTCCTCCCCTATACTCCACATCCTGAAGTGGGACAGGCCTAGGTTCAAATCTCAAGACTATCATTTACTATCTGTGTGGTACCTTGGTCAAGTAACTTTCTTTCTAAACCTCATTCTTCCCCATCTGGAAGTTATAATGGCATATACCTCATAGAGATGTTATTTAAAAAATGTTTTTTTGAGATGGAGTCTCATTCTATCGCCCAGGCAGGAATACAATGTCACAATCTCAGCTCACTGCAACCTCTGCCTCCTGGGTTCAAGAGATTCTCCTGCCTCAGCCTCCCAGGTAGCTGGGATTACAGGCACATGCCACCACGACCAGCTAATTTTTAGTAGAGATGGAGTTTCACCATGTTGGTCAGGCTGCTCTGGAACTCCTGACCTCGTGATCCACCCACCTTGGATTACAGGCGTGAGCCACTGCACCCAGCCAGATGTTATTAAATTTAAGTAAGCTATTGCATGCCAAATGCCTGGTACACAATGAGCTCAATAAATATTTATAATGGCAATGACACAACGATGACAACTATACCAACTATCATCCTTGGCCACTGCACTGGAGCCAGCCTTTTACCCATGGACAGAAGGCAGAGGCTTCAGACAATGCTGAAGAGTGGATATCCTTAAGGGCTGGCATTAACAAATTCCTTAGAAATACATTAAAATTCAATATTCTTTAAACATACTTCGTATATTCATCCAATGAGGCCTTCCGCAAAACTTTCAGAACCACAGCAATTATTAAATAGATCTCTCCCTGAGGGTTTTTTTCTGATATCCTGTGTTATACCTTACCAAATAGAGCAATTTTCATAAAACCTCTGGGCCAGACTGCCTGCCAACCTAACCTTTGATTCTCAGTGACTCTAGTTATGGCTGCTATTTAGTAAGCACTGACTATGTAGAGGGATTCATCACAGTGAATATCCTGAAACTCCTGTGATACTCCCTCAAGGCAGTTGCTTTATAGATTAGAAAAGTGAAACTCAGTTGTAAAGAAAGTTTCATTTGATTCCAAACCCCATCGTTCTCCACTGACACACTCAGGAAAGACTATCATGGATACTAGAATATTGTGCGCCACAGTATCTATTCAGAATCTAGTATGTGAAAGGCTTGATGACAAATACCAGGAACAAAAAGGTGAATAAGACTTTCTATCCCATAATAATATTAACGAAGTAATAATAATGATAATTATTTGCAATTACAATTTTTGATTAATGTTCCAAGAATTGTGCTACGTATTTTTCTTTCGTTAACTTGTTCAATATTCACAATGTAGAAACTGGTTTAGGGAAGTGAGGCAAGTTGCCCAATGTGATACAGCTAAGAAGCAGTAGTGACAGGCACGATCCCAGAGCCTGTGCTCTGAACTAGTATACTTCAGTTAAGTGCTGGAGCCTCCAGAAGTCTTTTAACTTGAGCCAGATGCCAAGTGATTAAGTGACCCGAAAATCCAGGTCTTAGCTCCAGCCTCTACTATGTCAGGAGACTGAAGCTCCTAGGGGCCCTGATTTCTTCATATACAAAATAGGTCTAATACCTCTCTGCTCTGCTGAGAGGTAAAGGTGTCATAAATAATATAAGAGCTCTTTTTGGAAAAACACAAAAAAATTATAAAACCACAAAGGATTATTTCTACTTAATGGGCATAATAAGGCCTTGGGAACACAAAAAATAAATCCATCCTAAAGAGCATTCCACACCACAACCAAGCACAACCTAGACATCATTTGGTGAAGGGTCACACAGAACACAGGCCTAAGTGACACAGAGATTTGGGTCTGAATCCCTCATCTGGTTCTAACTGACCATATACAACCTTGGAAATGGCACTTAACTTTTCTGGGCCTCAACTTCATACGTGAAATGGGACAATGCCAATAAGGTACATGGCATGCCTCTAAGAATACCTTTATTTCTACTAATTTCATTCACCCTGAAATTCAGGGCTAAAAACCTGATGCTAATGGACATCAAATACAAATTTAAACATGGCATTTTGTGGAGGATTCCAGGATATATAAGATGACTATGGATCAAATTCCAGGTTTTCTGTTTATAAATTGTGGACCTAGGGCAATTTATGTATCATTTCAGATTTTGCCTTCTTAGCTGTAATAATACCTACCTGATGGGGTTGTTAAGGGAAACAGACGAGAAATGCCTATGAAGTGCCTCATCTAGTATCTGCTGTACACTGGGTGTTTGTACAATGCTAAGTACCATCCCACACTCCACAATCTCCTTCCTTAATCTCCCATACTTTCTTTCCTGGGAGGCTAGCTTCTCTTCCAAGGTCTTCATGCAAGTTTTCCTTCTGTGTCAAGAGTCCAGAGCAACATGTGTTTATAATCTTATCTTCATAAACTAAGAAAAATCTTCCAGTGGACAGCTGGGATGCATGCTTTATTACACTCACAAAACCTGTGCAAAGCTCTCCTGTTTGTAACTTCCATCACAATGTCAGGACTCATCCTGACTCGTTCAAGGTCAGATATAAGTGTAACCTGCCGAGCATCCTGTTTTTCACTCTCTTCTTATCCTCCTGCCAAGCTGGGGGGGTCTCAGCTTAATATACGTTGTTATATGCTCAGTTCTCGGTGCTGGGCCTGGCAATAGTGAGTTTTCAGTAAAATGCTCCTGCATGTAATGGATTCTCCTAGGACAAGCCTTTTTCCTTCCTTCTAAAAATACATAGCAGCAGCCATGTGCCAGTCCCATAAAATACAGTGAGCTATAATGTAGTAACAAAGCCATATAATGTGTCATAAATCATAGTGCTGCCATAAAAGAGGAAGTGACATTATTTTATATTATCCCATACATACTTTGTAGCACTAATAACAGTTATAAAATATTTAATTCTATCTGTTTTTAAAATTATGTAAATAACTCATATACTATTACAGAGATATAAAAAGATAAAATTACAATTTCATTTCCCCCTTTCAAATCCCACCTCCTTAAAATACGCAAAGTTAATAATCTGGAGTGTATCTCAGTGAAATCTTAAGATTAAAAATATCACACGCACACACACATACAGGTGTTTCCACCCCTTTCTCCCTTTAAAAAAAAACAAATGTGATATTACATATGACCACTATGGCTTGCTTTTTTCCTATGGAATAAAAATCATGACATTTAATATAAGTAAATCTAATTATTTTAACTGTGATTATGTTCCATAATAAATCCCCCTGCTGAGAGGATACTAGGTTTTCTGTAGCCTTTGTCACCAAAACACAATGCTGCAATAAATACTCTTATACATAAGCTCTTACATGCCGTTTATCTCTGGAAAAATATATTCACAAAAGCAGAACTGCTAGGGGATAGGGTGTACAATTCAAATTTTAATTAATATTGCCACATTTTTTCCAGAGAAGTTGGTTAAAGCAATTCACATTCCCAACAGCAATGCACATACACAAGTGGCTCAACCATGTAAGCACACAGATGCTACTGTTCCTTTTAGTTCTGGCCACATGTATATAAAAAAATTGACTATAGTAAATCTATCTTTTTGTATTTTATTGTCCATTAACATTTCCTTTTCTGTCTGTTTACATATTTAGCCTAGTTTTCCAATGCTAGCCTTTTTCCTACCAGTTTGTAAGAATGTCTTGCATAAAGGATAGAAACTTTATAAGTTGCAAATATTTCTTCGATTTGTCTTGTAACTTGTTAATGGTGTCCTTTGCCATAGAGAAATTAAAAATTTTCATGTAGTCATTATAGATCAATCTGTACGCAAATGAATTTTTGGGGCTTCCTGCCTTGCTTATGTTCCTAAGCCTTCTAGTGTTTAGTATTTTTTAAAATACTTAATCTTTAATCAAAAGCAATGTATTTGTTTATATAGCACAGGAAAGAGTTCGTTATTTAAAGTATGTTACTAAACTTTCTAAAGTTTCATTTACTCAATATTTAAATACTTAATCCATCTGCAATGAAATTATAGGGCATTAGGAGTTATAACTTTTTTTTCTTTCTTCTGTATGAAAACATACTGCTATTTATTTTAAGATGGCCTATAGAAGGCAGCTATTTAATATTTGATTTAAAAAAAACACACAGACAACACTTGGATGGAGCGGGTTAGGTTTCACAAGAGAAGACAATCGAGCAGAAACTTGAAAATGAATAGCTGTTTAACAAGTAGACTTGTGGTGTGAACATTCAAGGCAAGAGATAGCAGCATACCACACGGGCGCCATAAAGTATTCAAGAATAAGGAAGCCAGTGTTTGCTTAGGTGGGCTCAGATACAAAGAAACTAACATGGCTTCTCTGGTTGCTCCAGAGCTTACCACCTTCAACCTAGAGTCAAGTAGGTTAAGATTTTGTTTTGTTCTAAGAGACAGGGTCTTGCTCTACTGCCCAGGCTGTAATGCAACAGCATGGTCAAAGCTTGCTGTAGCCTTGATCTCCTGGGTTCAAGTGATATTCCTGCCTCAGCCTTTCCCTGGTAGCTGGGACTATGGGCATAAACTACCATGCTTGGCTTTTTTTGTTTTTAAGAGATGGGGCCTCACTATGCTGTCCAAGCTAGTCTCAAAATCCAGCCCTCAACCAATTCTCCTGCCTCAGCCCCCAAAGCACTGTGTGATTATTAAAGTTTTTAAAGCACAGTCCTCTGTTCCTGTTCATCATCAGACAGGGGCTCAGATCCTTTCTGCCACACCAATTCATAAACTGAGTGCCACTTGTCCTGTGACCCAGAAAAGGATTTGTTTTAATTTTATAGACACCATGTTATTGGGGAATGAGGGCTGGACTTTCAGTCTAAACTCTTTATTTCCTTATCTATAACACTGACTAATTTGGAAACAGCTGCTGATTATGAGCAAGTTATTTCACTTCCCTGAGCCTCAGTATCCTTACATTTTCCTACCACCATTAACTGTAAGAGGCTACTGTTAAGATTAAAAACAAAGCCCTTGGAGGCAGAAAGCCCTGTGTACATTTTTCAAAACCGCTTTTCTCCCCACCACTTTGGATGATTCATTTCTATAATTTCTCCAAGTCATTTTGAATTTGGAGTTGTTCTTTCAAAGTCCTAGCCAAGCCCCAGCCTCTGGGGTGTTATCTGGAAACTCAGCATGCATATTCTCATTTCTGCAGCACTGACAAATCCATTAAATAACAAGAGTCCCAAGAAAAGATACCCACAGAGTTTTACAGAGCTATTACTCAGCACTTAAACAGCATCTGAACATCACTCCCCTACAGGAGAAGCACAAATGTTCTCTCTCCTGGCTTCATCATACAGCCTTCCTACCTGCCAGAAGAAATACACATTACACTTTGGTTTACTGATGGCTCTGTAGGTAACTGCAATGCTTTGAGATCTGGCCCCTCAAACAGGTAGCAAAGACACAACCTATTCCTTCCCTACTTCAGTCTCCACAGTATGACTGAAAGGAGCCAAACCTTCTAAATAAATTGGTATTTAAAAACAGAACGCCATATTTTACTACTAATTCACAAACTTTCATCAAGCACCTACAATAGGATACAAAGGTTATTTAGCGTTTAGAATTATGGCCTTGGATGTGACCTTTAAGTCCTTCTGACTTTGGCTTTTTGGCTTATAAATTATATGTAAAATAGAGACTATAAAACCTTGTTGGGTTCTGGTTCTGCTAATGAGGTAGCAGCCTAGGACAGGACTCAGGCCTGAGTAGCTACCCTCTGAACTAGTGCTCTGCACTATTTTTTGTGGTTGATTTTGAGAGACAGGGTCTCACTCTGTTGCCCAGGATGGAGTGCAGCAGCTCAATCACAGCTCACTGCAGACTTGACCTCTTCTCGATTTTGAGAGACAGGGTCTCACTCTGTTGCCCAGGATGGAGGGCAGCAGCTCAATCACTGCAGACTTGACCTCTTCTGGCCATCCTCCCACCTCAGCCTCCTGAGTAGCTGAAACCAAAGGTGCATACCACCATGCCCACCTAATGGTTTTTTTTTTTTAATTTTTCTGTAGAGATGCGGTTTTACCATGTTGTCCAGGCTGGTCTTGAATTCCTGGGCTCAAGTGATTCGCCTGCCTTGGCCTCCTGAAGTGCTGGAACTACAGGCATGAGCCACACTGTACTTGGCCTTCCAAACTAATAATAATCAATCCCTGTCAGGAAAACATTTCAAAGCACTGCTTATATGTTTATTTAATCAATCACATATTATTATATATATTATACTACATATAACATAGTATATATTGTATGTATCATAACAACACTGTTTATATAAATAAATGGTTCTGATCTCAATGTCAGGGGTTCCAAAACCCCCTGAAATTGACTGAAATATTCTGCTTTGTAAGGTCTTTTTTTTTTTAATTCAGAGAATGTGTGTCATTGTTCCAAGGTTTACTAAGGGGTCTATGACCCCAAAATATCCAGAATTAGAAGAAATGTTAGCTGTATCTGAAGACAAAGCTTCTTGCCCTTTCTGGGTGCACAGCTGGTGAGTCTGAGGGAAGGGCAACAGCACATGTGAGATCAAAAGGGGCAGGTCTCTCTGGATTAGTTGCTAGGGAAATGCAGTACTGCTAGACACTATGAACTCCCCTTTGGGTATGCACAGTGCATTTTAGAGGCTACAAAAGCATCTTCATCTCATTTCATAAATAGACAAGAAAAAAATCATCATCTCATCTGTTTCACTGGTAGAAAAACCAAGGTCCTGAGAAATGAAGGGACTTGTTAAAAAATATTCAGTTACTTCTTGTCAGAGTAGAGATCATATCCCAGCTTTCTACCTAGGAGCATCCCGACTCCTCACTGTACAGGCAGTATAGAACACCCTCCAAAACATGACCTTAACTAGGCTTCTCCACTTCAGAACTCTGGGAAAAGGCATCACTCTAAAATGTAGACGAGTAAGATAATGAGGGCCGCAGAGAACACAGATGTGTGCGGACTCCAAAAGTGTATGTGTCTGTGTTTCAGAATATACACAATGGGCCAGGAGCAGTGGCTCACACTGGTAATCGGCAATTTGGGAACCCAAGATGGATGAACTGCTTGAGCCCAGGTGGTAAAGACCAGCCTGGGAAATATGGCAAAACGACATCCCTACAAAAAACACAAAAATTAGCCAGGTATGTACCAAGTGCCTGTGGTTCCAGCTACTACTTGGGAGGTTAAGGTGGGAGGATCACCTGAGCCCAGGAGTGAGGCTGAAGCAAGCCAAGATCATGCCATCACACACTCCAGGCTGGGAAATGGAGTGAGACCCTGTCAAAGAAAAGAAAAGAAAGGGAAGGGGAGGGGGAGGGGGAGGGGGAGGGGGAGGGGGGAAAGGAAAGGAGAAAGGGAAAGGAGAAAGGGAAAGGGAAAGGGAAAGGGAAAGGGAAAGGGAAAGGGAAAGGGAAAGGGAAAGGGAAAGGGAAAGGGAAGGGAAAGGAAAGGAAAGGAAAGGAAAGGAAAGGAAAGGAAAGGAAAGGAGAGGAAGAAAGAATATGAACAATAAAAAACGCCTATAACTTGAAAAAAAATATATAAACAATGAAAAAAACATTGGAAAAGACATGTGGTTACTACCTTTTTTTCTTTTAGCTCATCTGAATTTTCTACAGTAAACACATTAATATCACATTGCCCTTTCACAATGGGGGAAGAAACCAGAAAATACCAGTGAGAAAAATGAGCACCGGATGTCCCAGTCCCCCCAGCACCCACACAGCTCTCTATAAAGAAAAACGTACATGACTGATCAATTACCTGAGCCATGGAAGATCTCAGAATATCCTTCTGTTATCTGTGAATGCAAGAGACAAACTGGCCGAGCAAAGTCCTCCTCTGTCAACCCCTAAATGTTTTGTCTTACAGCCCTGATTATCAATGAAAACTACTTCAGAATCAGTAACAACTTGCTTGATTTCCATAACCAAATGGGACTTCACAAAATCAACAAGTAGTTACTCTTTCTTGCTAAAGGCTTAATTGGAGAAGTCCCTCCAGTTGTAAAAACAAGACATTTTAAAATTCATTGTTGACATATGAACTAAAAATATAATTCAACACACACATATGACTGCTTGTTAGAGGTTGTCATGGCACTGTTGTTTCCAGAGGGCAGATTCTTTGCTATGGTTTAAGTGCAACATCTTTATACAGGAAAATACAATCCTACTTTGATGAGACATAAACCATTCAAGAATGATGAAAATGCAATTTGGAGTAAGAAGCAGCAAGATATAGGTAAAGCCATAAAATCCTGACTGTAATTGTCAAGAAGGGTCTATTTAAGGCTCGAAGGTGGTCCTTAAAGATAACTATAGTCATTAATCTGAATCAATGGATTCTATGGCACACAGCAGGTGTTAAACAGAGGCTATTATTTATTTTTACCAAAAGATATCATTAAAGCAGAGAAATATATTTTTATATCCGCCTTTAACAGAGAAAATCTGTTGTTCATCCTGAGGCTTAAAAACCCCAAACTAGGCTGAGCATGGTGGGCTCACGCCTGTAAATCCCAGCACTTTGGGAGGCAGAGATGGACGGATGGCTTGAGCCTAGGAGTTCAAGACCAGCCTGGGCAACACAGTAAAATATTCATCTCTACCAAACATCCCCTCCCCTTCATACAAAAAAAATTAGCTGGGCATGGCGGCATGCAACTGTGGTCCCAGCTACTTGGGAGGCTGAGAAGGGAAGATCACCTGAGCCCAGGAAGTCAAGACTGCAGTTAGCTGAGATTACACTATTGCACTCCAGCCTGGGCAACACAGTGAGATCCTGTCTCCAACAAAACCCAAATTAGTGGTCACAAGTTTATTTAAAACTCCTTAATTTCTCATGATATATATTCCGCAAAGATACAAGCATCCATCATTAAAAATTAACTCATTTTAAGTAGAATGAGAGCACTCATTCTACAACCAGCAAAATGGAGGAAGTGCATACACAGGCTCGTACACACAGTAAATAGCTTCTAATTACAAGTAACAGAATATGTGAGCCAGTAACTGGGACCCAAAAATTGAAACTTCCTAAGAAGCCTGGGGTTTTAATATTATTCTGGAGGCCAGGTGTGGTGGCACACGCCTGTAATCCTAGCATTTTGGGAGGCCAAGGTGGGTGGATCACCTGAGATCAGGAGTTCAAGACCAGCCTGGCCAACATGGTGAAACCCCATCCTAAAATATATATATATTATTCTGGAAAGAGACATCGATTTTTTAAAACAGCAGTCTTTTGAATTGTTCTAGTTTATCCCCACATAATTTAAGGAGTAATGCTCTCCTGGGTAAGTATATTCCCTTTTGCAGGGGAAAAAAATACCCCTTCCTTGACCATTCTGAAGGAACTGAATAATTTGTTTTGACCTCCCAAGAAGTAATAATGGACCCACGAGAATGCAAAATGCCTTTAAGGCCCAAAGAAATTTGTTGTGATTTTGCTCAATCCCAGTATTTCTATCTAATACCTTTTGAGAGCTTGGAACTGTTACCATTTTTACTAATAAATTTACTGTAATTCAAAAAGATTTTTTTAAAAATCCGGTTATCATCCACAAACTTGAAAAACAGCAAAAAAGGTAAAACTTCCTAGAGACAAGCTGCTTTTGTACTTCTTGTGACATTTTATTCTAATCTATTATATCTCTTACACAGGCCTATTAAGAAAGTTTTTCTCCCCACTGAGAACTGCAAGATTAAAATAGGCATTATGTGACACCACAGTAAGACTCTGAGCCTAATCACCAACTCTAGTTACAACTGAATTCACACTATACCTTCAAGTCTGAGGAAATGCTTAACTAAAAAATAGCTGAAATGAAGTTGTTTGGCTACAAAAACATTTGCTTCCTATCCACTGATAAATTTAGTACTTCACCTTTAAAATCCTAGATTTGATTGTGCACTAGGAGCTTTTTCTTAAAAAAGGTAATTTAAAAAAATGAAAAACTGAAGAGAACACTATACATTTTTTGACTTAAAAACAAAAACACTCTTATAAAACTATCTACTACTTAATTCTAACTGAAAGGGAATGGGAGACAAAAATGGAAGGCAATGAGAAAACCAATGGCTATCTTCCTTGTAACAAAAAAGCTACAAAACTTTATAACAATCTAGCTGTCTTTTGAAAATAAGACTTCCACGTCATATGCTTGTAATCAAATTATATACCACTGTCATTTTTTTCTTACCCAGAAATATTAAAGGATTTACAAGCCTCAACTTTAAGACCAACAATGGTATAGATTCTAGGGGGCATCATGTGTTACTAATAAGCTAACATTTATTCTGAATACATCCTGGCATAAATTTTAAGGAATCGCCCATGTAATAATAAAATGTCCATTTAATTTGAGCAAAGAAAAAAAAAAAAGGTAAAACTGTATTACAGAAAAAGACCTAGTAGCAGGAATATCCTGAGTTCCTATTCCCAGAAAAAAGTGCACACCTGTACCTGTGTTGTGTGAAAAAGTATCTGTTCAAAAAGATTAATGTTTTCAACCTAGCTCATCTGGTAGAACAGCCAACTCAGTATACCCATGCTTATTATGGACCACATGCTTCTGTTTTGTAAAAGTACATCTTGCTTTGTTTCTAAATATCAGAAGCAAGCAGTAAGCTCTTTTCTCAAGCCACACCTGACTTATGTGCATTCACGTGCCCATGTTTCCAAGGGAAGAAATCCCATGAATGCCAGCCCCACTCCTACTGCACTGACCCAGGGTCTCTCACAAAGATCAAGATCCAGATGCCAGCCAGGGCTGCAGTCATCTGAAAGTTTGCCTGGGGTTAGTAGACTTGGTTCCCTGTCTCACTAGCATAGCTGGCAAGTCAGTGGTGGTTTTCAGTGAGAGATTTCTCTACATAGGACTGGTTGGGTATCTATCCTCAATATGGTAACTGCCTTCCTCCAAATAAAATGACCAGAAAAAAATGGAAGGAAGGACCAGGTGGAAGCTATCTTGTCTATGGACTGGCCTTGGAAATCACATGGCATCACTTTTACTACGTTCTGTTCATTAGAAGGGTGTTAGTAACTCAGTAACTCTGGTGTACATTCAAGGCGAAGAGGGATTAGGCTCTATCTTTGTAAAGAAAACTGTCCAAGAATTACAATATATTTTAAAACCTCCACAGTGCCTGAGAAACTATTAGCCATTTTAATCACATATTAGCAAAAGAGTGAAGGAGGGAGAAAACGGGAACGGGAGAGGGACCACTAAGGCAGACTTCCTAAATGACAATCTGTTTCACAGATTGGTAACATCAAGACTTCAAAACTTACAACTAACAACACAGGAAAACAGAATGGCTTGGAGAATCCTCCATTGGTCTAAGCAGTTCACAGAAATGAGTTTGTTTTTTTTAAATGTCCTCATACACAACAAGGAAAAGTGAGACAGAAATTCCCAGAACAATCTTCAAACTAAAAAGCTTGCATGAAGACAATTTGTTTAAAAAAAAAAACCCTCATTTTTATACTGCTTACTAGTACTCATAAAAGCTTATGTGTAAAAATAATACATTTTAAGGGTAAGAACCTTCACAATGTTTAGCCATCTTTCAAATCACTTTGAGAAGGTGAGTGATTGGTAATCTCCAACTAGAAATATAGGAATGCTTTTTAAATGTTTAAAAAATATCATGTGGGTTTTGTATCACTTAAGCATTGTGAGAAAACAAGAAAATTATGAAAACGCATTGGGAAACAGATACTAGGGTTCAGCCTCTTGTGGTTTCTGCGGATGAGGCCAAAAGCCCTCGGAGGGGAACAGCTTGGATTCCACTGAGCATGTATCATGGAAAGATATGCAACACCACTGTTTCACTCATCTAGTTATTTCTGAAGAGTTAAATGTCAGAGTGCTGTCCACAAACTCAACAGTACTATACTCTCGTGATTGCAGAAACCCTATCAGGCCTCTGTGAGGAAGCTGGAGAGATCTGAGTTTGTCCCTATATTTCTGAAACATGACCATGGTTAATCACTATTTGTGGTCTCTTCTGGGAAACACCAAATACATCCCACAGATTACAATGCTGGGACTTTCCATTTGATGGATCCATTCGTGAATACTCATGATTAGTGGATATTAATAGCTGATCTCAGAGAGCTTCCCAGGTAGTAACCTATCCAGCCAACATGCACCAATTCATTCAACCCTTGTTGAGACCCTGCTATGTTAGGTAGAAGACAAATACAGAGCAGCCGTAGAGCAAAGCTGGGGGTCAGCTGGGCTCTTTCCATTTTTTGCTAGTTATGGTACTTTGAACAAGTTATTCTGGCTCTCTAAGTTTCAGTTTCATCATCTATAAAATGAGGACAACGGTACCTACCTTATCAGCTTGTTTGTCTCAGTCTACTATAGCATAAGTCCACAATGAATATAATTTTCTCCTAGTAGTACCCACTTAGCACCTTCCTCACACACCTCGGACCCTTCTTCCTGTTTCACCCTTTGAGTAGTGCCCCCTCAGCACCTCCTCACACACCTCGGACCCTTCTTCCTATTTCACCCTTTGAGTAGTGCCCCCTCAGCACCTCCTCACACACCTAGGACCCTTCTTCCTGTTTCACCCTTTGAGTAGTGCCCCCTCAGCACCTCCTCACACACCTCGGACCCTTCTTCCTATTTCACCCTTTGAGTAGTACCCCCTCAGCGCCTCCTCACACACCTCGGACCCTTCTTCCTGATTCACCCTTTGAGTAGTACCCCCTCAGCACCTCCTCACACACCTTGGATCCTTCTTCCTGTTTCACCCTTTGAGTAGTGCCCCCTCAGCGCCTCCTCACACACCTCGGATCCTTCTTCCTATTTCACCCTTTGAGTAGTGCCCCCTCAGCGCCTCCTCACACACCTCGGACCCTTCTTCCTGTTTCACCCTTTGAGTAGTACCCCCTCAGCGCCTCCTCACACACCTCGGATCCTTCTTCCTGTTTCACCCTTTGAGTAGTGCCCCCTCAGCACCTTCCTCACACACCTCGGATCCTTCTTCCTGTTTCACCCTTTGAGTAGTGCCCCCTCAGCGCCTCCTCACACACCTCGGATCCTTCTTCCTGTTTCACCCTTTGAGTAGTGCCCCCTCAGCACCTCCTCACACACCTCGGATCCTTCTTCCTGTTTCACCCTTTGAGTAGTGCCCCCTCAGCACCTCCTCACACACCTCGGACCCTTCTTCCTATTTCACCCTTTGAGTAGTACCCCCTCAGCGCCTCCTCACACACCTCGGACCCTTCTTCCTATTTCACCCTTTGAGTAGTACCCCCTCAGCGCCTCCTCACACACCTCGGACCCTTCTTCCTGATTCACCCTTTGAGTAGTACCCCCTCAGCGCCTCCTCACACACCTCGGATCCTTCTTCCTGTTTCACCCTTTGAGTAGTGCCCCCTCAGCACCTCCCTCCTCACACACCTCGGACCCTTCTTCCTGATTCACCCTTTGCACTTTGTAAGCTTCCTTTTATAGCACTTCCTAGTTTCTAGTTATAAATACTTTCCAGTTTGATGACTGTTAATCTCTTCCCCACTGGATTGTAAAATTCATGAAGGCAGAGAATTTGATGTGCCAAACACCTAACACCCAGAACAGGAGCACATAATAGGTGCTCAATAAATATCTTTTTGAACAAACGAATAAATTACTTTGACAAACGCATAAACTACAAAGATGAAAAACATCGTACTAGTCTTATCAAAAGGCTCATAGGCCAGTGCTACAGTTCTTAATTCTAGCTGCAAGTTAGTATTAGCTGGGGAATAATATTTTTTTAATCTCAATACCTGGGTTCTACTTTGGAATATTTGTAGGGTAAGAGTTTCAGGGACTTCTGTTTTTAAGAGTTCTTCAGGTGATCCTAATCAACAAAGGTAAGAATCGTTAGTCTCCTCCAAGAGAGATGGTTAGTATTTGCAATACAACAGGATACGCGTTCTGTTATAGTACCACTGTCCAAAAGGACTTCCTGTGATGACGGAGAAGTTTCTATTTCTGCACTATCCAATATGGCACCCACTAGTCATAGATGGCTGTTAAGCTCTTGAAATGTAGCTAAAACTGAGGAATTGAATTATAAATTTTATTTTAATTAATTTAAAATATAAAACCATATGTCATCAGAGGCTACTCTAATAGTAAAGACCCAGGAGGAGGGTACACAATCTGGAGAGATTCAATGTTCAGTTAACTGTGCCACCCCCATCCACAAAGAGGGCGCAGTCTACTGAAGGGGGCTGCACCTGAATTCTGCTTACAGCCCTCAAAACTCTCTCTTCTTTACATCCATACAGAAGCAACCTCTCCCTTCTGTCATACCAAGGGCAGCTGTGATCAAGGAAATCCTTTAAAGAACAGGAAGAAGAATATCCCCCAGTAGAGGAGCCTTTGTGTGAGCTGCTGAGTGATGTGGCCAAGGGATGAAACACATTTTGAGGGAGAACATTTGGAAAAGAGTCACGTGGAGGGAGCTCTCAGCATAGTAAATACAGCAGTGTCTCACAGGTGCAAAGCAAGGGTCTCCCTTTGGCAGCTCACAGCTGAGAGCCTCGAGCACAAGCCATCATCACATTACAGAGAACTGACCACTCTTCCTGAGACAAATAATGGTTCATTAAGCTCTTTAAAAAATAAGGCTGGTCAAATGTCATATGTGGAATCACTGAATCAAAATAGAGAAGGCACACAAATACTCATCCAGCTGTCCTTTCCCGTCATCTACAATTTGTTAAGCACCTACTAAGTGGTAGGCAGTGTATTAGGGGTCTTAGATGGTCTGTCATTTTGTCCATACAATCCCCTGCACATTTGATATTATTTTTTAAATTTATGGTGAGGAAGTGTAAGACTCCTGGTAGTTAAATAATATGCTTCAACAAGTATGACAAAGCGAGGATTCAAACTCAGACCTAGACTCTTTTCAAATGGTGTGTCATGTTCTATTATATGTATACTACTGTTTATTTAATAAATCCCTTTTTTTCCCGCCCTTCCAAACTACAATCAAGGCTTCAGTGAAATTCCTTGTATATAATACTTTAAATAATTTTTTATTGGCACATAATATACATACGTACAGAAAAGTACATAAACCCCAAGTTCAGCATCTGATGTATTATCAAAACGTAAACTTAACCACGTAACCACCACTAATGTCAAGAAACAACAGTATCAGCAGCTCAGAAGCTTCGTGGCATCTCCTAGTTATTCATTCCGCTTGATTCCCTGAAGAGCTAATATCGAATATAAGAGGCTAACACAAGTGTGGGAGTTCAGTGAAGGGCAGAAGTAACAAATTAGGTATATAACTTAGGCCAAGATCTAAAACAACATTGGGTCACAGCTACATGACTATTAGTTATCTACCTTAACGAAAAGTTCGTGTTTTATTGGATATAACGAATTTTAGGGAGCAAAATGAAGGCACCAGGGTGCAAAATGTGTTAACAATTAATATTACAGAATGTCTCAGGCCAAGGAGGGTTAAAAAAAACAAGAGAATATTAGTTTCCAGTTTTTATTTGGCTAGTGATTCCCAGCTCTGATGAGACAGAAGGGCCATAAACTGAGGGTTTTGCCTTGTTCATGGTTCATTCAGCTCGATAATTTCATGACAACGTTAAGAGGAATACGCATTTACTGAACTCCCATGACCTGGCAGACCCTACAGATAGGGGCTCATTAAATCCCTTCAACAGCTTTTTAAATACCACTATCCCCATTTTATGGAAGAAAAATGGAGGTTCAAGAAGGTGAAACAATCAGTTCAAGGTCACTTTGCTAATAAGTGGATTAGCAAGAATGAAAACCTACATCTGTCCAACTTCACGGCCTGTGCTCTTTCTGTTACAGCCTCCTGTCTTCCCTCCCAGGTTTTCTGTTAAGTTACAGACCATTGATTTCTTAGATCAGTAACATATTGGTAGGTGAGCTGGTACTGCAATAAAACAAAAGATGTGAGTGAGAGACTCAGAAATCCATTTTGTTTCGAAGCCTCTCCTCTACAGTGCTGGAGCCTACCAATTTTTGTGGTTACTCATTGTTTTTTGTTTTTAAATTTATTTCCTCTTATGCACCAATGATATACTTTTGCCTCCAAGTTGACAAAGTCAGTAGACGAAGTTAAAACATTTAATTACACAGGTTACCTGGCACACCTCCCAACAAAAGAAAAGATGATAGCTGGCAGGTCTGTTGAGGTCTGAATTTAACTCTGTCCCCTCCTCTCTAACTTTGTCCACAACCATCACCAATATTAATTTTCAAATGTGTACATGTAACACTAAGGAGGGGAAAAGATTCTGATGTGTTTAATTGACGTCACTGGGTTACAGGTTGACCAAATTCACACAGAGATTTTATACATCTCATGTCACTTGTGACAAAATTACTCCTAACTCTATTAAGCACTTAAGTGTATAATAAAATCCACTGTGACTAATGTTTTTCCTTCTTTCTGTTTTGGAAAGACTAATAATAGGTTTAGGCTGATAGTCAAAGTTAAGAGAAAAAGAGAAATTTACTTACCTACTTACTTTTACATTTGTGTCACGTTTCCTATAAACTTAACATCTTTTAAATAACTAAGAAAACTCTGTAGACATTATTCATGTCACCCAATTTTCAGTAAGTGCTTACCTTGACCAGAATTATATATTGCTTTCACAGACTTCTTCACTTTCTGAAGGGCTGTTCTATCTTGGTCTAGAGCCTAAAAGAGAAAAAAGGAGAAAAAGATGTTAGAAGATTTGGTAAATTAAAAAAAGAAAAATTCATTTGTAATTGCATTTGTTTTCCTGAGTATCAAAACAACAGCAAACTGACATATTTATTAACGATGAAACATTTCAGACTTGAAGTCTCTGAGATTTGAGTAGTTATTTTTTTCAGGAGAATTAGTCATTTCACAAAGCTCTGTGTGAAATGGATAGTATTTTAGTCAGTCAATTATCATGCTAAGTTATGCACAAGAAAGAAAATACAAGACACCTAAGAAATCTGTATTCTCTCATGCGTTTACAATCTGGTAAGGAGAAAAGGCAAGCATAGACCTGAATGGCACAATATCCCAGCAACAGGACACATTTTAGCACCTAATGGTAATTTTAGCCAGAAAAACATTTCAAGAGGTATAATGAGTAGGAATGACCTGAAAAGCTCTTCACAGTGCTTTTAAGTTTTGGAATTTTAGTGTTAAAAAAAAATTATGACTTATGGCAGTTGAATTTTAGCAATCTTTTCACTTAAAAAAGTTTGGAAAATGCCATCATGATTCTGGCAATGCTATTAAATGATTTCTTAGATGATGAATCAACACATTAATCTACTTGTGGTACAAGCAGGGTCTTCTAGGGGTCTGCTGTTGACCCTTAACCTAGGTGCAAGATATACGGTTGTGTTTAGTTTGTTAAAATTCAGCACACTGTGCACTTAGGATATGCACTCCTTTCTGTACGTGTATTACACTCCAACTACGAGTTTAAAAGGGGGCATAGTCAATATAGTTGGCACACTGAACTAACTTCCTAAAATAATTTTAGACCCCTTTCTGCTACTTCATCAAGGGTCTGTGGTCAGGCTAGGAATTCCCAGATGATATGTCAAGATCTGGAGGGCATGAGCAGTAACAGTAATAAGCTGAATAAATAAAAATTTAAAACATTAAACGTACACTTGTATCCATTGAGTCATCTAAACCTCGGAACTTCAGACCAGAAAACTGAAGCCGACAGAGGCTAAGTACTTCCCTGAAGATGCCAAAAGGCGCAAACACAATGGCAGCAGGCACCCACCATTACCCTTCTGAAAAATGGTCTTCCCTGCCATTTTCCTTCACCTCTTGTTCTCTAGACACCAGTGGCTGATCAGGTGAGTACCCGACTCATACTGGGCTCAATGTCAGCCCTAGGATTTGTGGGCTTGAAACAATAACCACAATGCTCAGTCCCTTTCTGGTCACATCAGCTTAGGACTGCCAGTGGTTCTGTTTCTAGATGTAAGGAAGAATCTGGCCAGACAGAATGACATTAACAGAGACACAGTAACAAAGAAAAGAGGTAGAGACAGTCCTCTGGCATCTGAGTTTTTGCTTCTAGCTGCCCCCAAGGCATATGTCATTGTTAACCTTCCTATAGTCTGAGTACATGAGATAACTAATTCCTTCTGTCCCAAGCCACTTGAGCTTGGAATTCTGTCACTTGTAACCACAAGTCCTAAATAACACTAGAACTAACATTTACAGAGCACTAACTACACATTGGGTATAAAATTGATTATATTTATAAAACATAACCAATTATGTAAGATACATATGCTTTCAAATATTGTATCTCTTTGCATTGCATCTTTACAAAAACCCTGTTAAGTATCACCTTCATTTTTCAGATAAGGAAATGTAGCTGACCTTCAATAAATACTCATAGAAAGGAAAGGAAAGAGAGGCTTTTCCAAGGTCACAGAGTCAGAAAATGCTAATGTCACATTCCACACTTATACATACCAAACCTCAAAGCATATACTTTCTTAACTGGGATGCTGAGACAAAAACAAGGTTTTCAGGCTGCAAGTTTAACACTATTTCCACTGTATCCATCACCTACATTCTAATTTTGTTACATCCATTGCCCCCTTATATTTCTGTTTAATATTTTTCTTTAAATACACTCACAGCTTTTTAAAAAAATTTAAGTAACTATTGTAAAGAGCTATGATAAAGGAAAAACCAGAGAAAAGAACTAACATTTAACAAATGCTTGGTATAAACCAGAAAGCATGCTAAGAGGTTTACATAGATTATCTCACTTAATTCTCACAAAAGTCCTGTGAAATAAATATTACTATTATATCCATTTTATAGATGAGGAAACAGAGGCTTGGCTTAGAAAGGTTAACTTGTCCAGGGTAGCTGAGCTGGAATTTGAACCCAGGTCTTTGCCATCAGAGCCTTATCTTCTAACCATACCTAATTCTGCATTCTAATGATATCTATGATAAGCTGAAACTAAAAACAGTCTCATCATATGGGGGAGGTAGTGACTATATATCAGTTTTGAGATAAACCTGAGTTTAAAAAAATTACAAGACATTTAAATTGCTAAGATTAGGAGGTAAAGAAATTGATGTAAATAAGCATTTACTTAAAAGACTGAATCCAGTGGGTTTATTCTCAGATAAATTATTTTTGTGATGACCTTTTTAAAAAAGTCCTAAAAATAGTCATTTATTTTTTTTCTATACTTATGATTGCTCTTTTTTCCTGATGAAAACCCTTGGGCCTTAGAGAAATTCGTTAGCTTGCCAACTGTCACATACTAAGTAAGAGAAGAGCCATGCTTTTTCAAACATGCCACCTAATGTGTTGTGGAAGGCAAGTCCAAGTTTCCCCTGGATCTTAACATTTCTAAATTATTTTCAAGAAAGAAACAAAGATCTCCTTCTGGAGGAAAATAACCTATCAGTTATCTCTGGGGAAATAATGACTAAAAAGTGATGGCTGTGGTCTAACAGAAGTTAATAAGTGGGCTTTGGAGTTAACTCCGAATGAGCAAACGAATGTGGAAGATTTCAGCCATAACATTTTTTGAGACCATCTACCTAATTCCTTTTGTTGGGGAAAGCAGGTACAGTCTCAGAATTTCTACTGAATGTTTACCAACTTGCCTATGAACTGGTAGTGTGTAAAGTTCACCTACTTACTTTTAAAGGTTATTAAAAGCATCCCCATTTGACAGCTATAGTCAGTTAAGTCTAGGTGACACTTATTTTTTTAAGTGTTTGGCCACTGGCAAAAAGAAGCTAAATAAAATGCACTTTTAAGAGCCTCATGTTTTAGAGTCAGGGGATACTGTCCTTCAATCAAACAAGGCACCCTCTAGTAGTAACACACACGTCTAAGTGTGCTACGAAGTTTCATTCCCATAAATGCTAAACAACAACTGCAGTGACATCCTTTGAAATGTCATATATGTAAAATTAAATAAGGGCTAAGAGAAAAATGGTAGATAATATAGGCTATAAGATTCTCTCCCAAATCATTAAAAGTATGATAAAATGTGTGTGGGCATTTCTAGGTGTGCATCCACAGTTGAACAACTCAAAAGGGTGAGTGGGGGCGGGGGGGGCAAGAATGAATTAACAAATAAATGAATACAGAAGAGGGTAAAGTTGTGAGAAATTGCATCATTACGTTCTCTTTAACACTATATAACTAAAGATCAGGAATGCTAATTGAGAAGAGTACTTCCAACCTTGATATGAAGACTTTTTACTTTTATTTCACACACAGTCCTACCAAGTCTTATCATTTGAACCGAGGCACAGGGAAGATTTGCAGGCTGCCGCAAATTAGAGAGGCTGCTGGGAAGCCATACTGATGGAAGCACTAAGTGACAGCTGACAGCCAAAAGGATGTAGAAAAATTATACAAACTGAACCATAAGGATGGAAAATTCCTTGAGACTTTGAGGACACAAAGGGTACCCCTCCAGGCTAAGTAGTATCCCTCTGTCACTGTGGAGTGAAAGAGCAGATGTTCGCAGAGACATGTATAAATCTGATCATGCTTCCAGTTCAGGGCATTTGAACTAGCTGATTGCTCTGCCTAGAACTCCTCCCCAAGTTCTCTAGATTACTGGTTCTTTCTTTTATACAGGCCTCGGATTAAAGTCCTTTCCCAGCAAAAGCCTTCTAAGGACACCCTACAGCAGTGTACACCTTTGTCTCACCCAAGGGTTACTCTCAAATGCACATATGCCAATTTTTCCATCGTGTTACCATACCCTGAAATGATTCTGGTCATGATTTATTTGCTCTTATAGTATTTTTCTCTCTACTAGAAGAATGAAAGTTCTATGAAAGCAGGGGCTTTGTAGAACCTGTTCACAGCTGAGTTCCTATTCCCAGTGTCTAGCAGATAGTAGATGCTCAAAAATGCTTATGAAATGAAGCAACAAGCCAGGCGCGGTGGCTCACGCCTGTAATCCCAGCACTTTGGGAGGCTGAGGCGGGTGGATCACGAGGGCAAGAGATCGAAACCATCCTGGCCAACATGGTGAAACACCATCTCTACTAAAAACACAGAAAATTAGCCGGGCATGGTGGCACATGCCTATAATCCCAGCTACTTTGGGTGGCTGAGGCAGGAGAATCGCTTGAACCCAGGAGGCAGAGGTTGCGGTGAGCCAAGATTATGCCATTGCACTCCAGCCTAGGCAACAAGAGCAAAACTCGGAGCGAGGGAGGGAGGGAGGGAGGGAGGGAGGAAGGAAGACGGAAGGAAGGAACAAATGACTGAATACATAAACTCACCAGTATAATCATCTCTACAAAACAGAAAAGTAGGCAACATAAGACTTGCTTTGAAAATGGTTGATAAAATAGTTATAGATTCAGAAAACATGGTCCTCTGTAATTCCTTCCCCAATGATTTTGAACAACCAAAGTTTAAAGGTTTACATATATTTTATCAATAGCCATATATGTAGAAGAGGTATGACTATCCAGTGATGAGAATAATGTCTTAACAAAACATTGCCTTAAAATAGTTATTCTGTGAACTTTCTTTAAAAATATTTTATTGAAATACGTTTATGTTAACTGAGCAATGGCAATACTGTTGCCATTATTCATTATGATTTTCCATTTTACAATTACTTTCTAAATCTATAGCACTTTCTATATACTCAAGTAGGAAAACTGCTTTTATCTTGGGTAGATTTGATTTTAGATAATAACTGTAACTCTTTGGAGCTAAATTTTATAAATATGTTTACAGAGGCAGGAAATAGTATATAACAGTAAAATTCTAGCACAGAACTTCCTAGAGATATGCCAAGGTAGCAGGAAATTACACGTACCATCCAGGAGGGCTCTGAGCATTCAGTATGTTAATGTACCTAGAAGTGGCCATCACAAAGCCTTGAATGGAGCGGGTGCTCAGAAATGACTAGCTGTCCTTACCCTCACCTCTGAAGGCAGTACCCAGTGAAACACTTGGAGCCAATACTCCTATACCAAAGTGATTTCCTAAAAAAAAATCTTTTTAACTCCCTAGGAAAAAAAAGTGCTTCCATTTTATTGCTTTATAGTACATTCAGAGAGGTCATTTCAAATATACTTTTTAATAGATGCATTTGTCCCATAATCGCCACAAGGCAAATGTACTTATATGTATTATTCCTTTAATGAGGAAGCAAGGGAATGCTACTTTGGCCTAATTTTGGTTTAGACTCTGATTACTTCAGCCTTGAGCCTGTTGGGCAATCATGCTACCTGGATGGGAGGAGGGAGGACTGCTGGGTTTAGGGATGTCTACTTAACACTTGCATAAGAGGATGAAAAAGTGACGTAAGTTCTCATGCAGGCTCACAGCCAAATCAGCAAATTATTTATCCATTGTAAGGCTCCACATGCTAGAACATACACATGAATAATCATAATGTGAAGGCATAAGCTCTTTCTATGCATTCATTCCACATTGTCCCATGTGATCATGAGTAGAGTCGTGGATAAAGGTCCTCCTCAAAAAAGGGGAGAGGTACAGGCAAACCATGCAAATGTGTGCAGTCAGCCTTCCATAACTGCAGGTTCCACAAGGGGAATTTGTGTGTGCATAGATTTTGGTATCTGTGGGGGTCCTGGAACCAATCTCTTTGAGGTATTGAGAGACAACTGTATTTTTTCTGCTGATTACCAAACTTGGGTTTTTACATCATTTATGCACTTACTCATCCACTCAGTGTGCCAGACACTTCAACTGGCACCAGCCTAAGTGTGAAAACCAAATTGTACATCTACCTCTCCTTAACCAGATGCAGGCCTCTTCACTTCTACTTGCCACAGCAAAACAGCAGCAGCAAAACCCACTGCTAAAAGAAATGGGAAGCCCAGTAAGTCTTCTGATAGGATTTATAAAGTAAGTTATTCATTAGACATTTATTATTGCTAGCCTGGGGCCTGCTTTATCCACACTTCTCACATCTTTCCACTCTATACCGTATGTTTTAGGTGTTTAGGTACCCGTGTCCCTCCCTCTACTCCATCAACTAAAAGTTTTCTAAGAATACCAGGATAATATTCATGTTTACTTCTTCACACAGAAGATGCTTTGTAAGGATTCCTTGACATGAAGAAACACACGCACGCGCACGCATGCAGCGCCTGTGTGCGCGCGCGTTCTCTCTCTCTCTCTCTCTCTCTCTATCTGGAGGAAGAAAGGAAAGATGAATGAATTCACTGTTCTTCCAATAAAACGAAGTCCTCACTACTGCCTGCAAGGCCCTATGTGACCCAGCCCTCTGCCCTCTCCCCTCTGTTTCCACATCTTCCACACTCATTAAGTTCCAGCCACACATATAGTTTTTCTAACCCCAGAGCACTAGTCCTGCTTTAGAGCTTTTACAATTGCTGACCTCTCTCCTAAAATCTTTTTCTTTTTTTTATTACATTTTAGGTTTTGGGGTACATGTGAAGAACATGCAGGATTGTTGCATAGGTACACACATGGCAGTGTGTTTTGCTGCCTTCCTCCCCTTCACCCACATTTGGCATTTCTCCCAAGGCTCTCCCTCCCCAGCTCTGCCCCCCGCTGTCCCTCCCCTATTCCCCCCAATAGACCCCAGTGTATAGTACTCCCTTCCGTGTGTCCATGTGTTCTCATTATTCATCACCCGCCTATGAGTGAGAATATGTGGTGTTTCATTTTCTGTTCTTGTGTCACTTTGCTGAGAATGATGTTCTCCAGATTCATCCATGTCCCTACAAAGGACACGAACTCATCATTTTTGATTGCTGCATAATATTCCATGGTGTATATGTGCCACATTTTCCCAGTCCAGTCTATCATGGATGGGCATTTGGGTTGGTTCCAGGTCTTTGCCATTGTAAACAGTGCTGCAATGAACATTCGTGTGCATGTGCCCTTATAGTAGAATGATTTATAGTCCTTCGGATATATACCCAGTAATGGGATTGCTGGGTCAAATGGAATTTCTATTTCTAGGTCCTTGAGGAATCGCCACACTGTCTTCCATAATGGTTGAACTAATTTACATTCCCACCAGCAGTGTAAGAGTGTTCCTATTTCTCCACATCCTCTCCAGCATCTGTTGTCTCCAGATTTTTTAATGATCGCCATTTTAACTGGCGTGAGATGGTATCTCAATGTAGTTTTGATTTGCATCTCTCTAATGACCAGTGATGATGAGCATTTTTTCATGTTTGTTGGCCTCATGTATGTCTTCTTTTGTAAAGTGTCTGTTCATATCCTTTTCCCATTTTTGGATGGGCTTGTTTGTTTTTTTCCTGTAAATCTGTTTGAGTTCTTTGTAAATTCTGGATATCAGCCCTTTGTCAGATGGGTAAACTGCAAAGATTTTTTCCCATTCTGATGGTTGTCGATTCACTCTAGTGACTGTTTTGTTTGCCGTGCAGAAGCTGTGGAGTTTGATTAGGTCCCATTTGTCTATTTTGGCTTTTGTTGCCAATGCTTTTGGTGTTTTGGTCATGAAGTCCTTGCCTACTCCTATGTCCTGAATGGTTTTGCCTAGATTTTCTTCTAGGGTTTTTATGGTGCCAGGTCTTATGTTTAAGTCTTTAATCCATCTGGAGTTAATTTTAGTGTAAGGTGTCAGGGAGGGGTCCAGTTTCTGCTTTCTGCACATGGCTAGCCAGTTTTCCCAACACCATTTATTAAACAGGGAGTCCTTTCCCCACTGCTTGTTTTTGTCAGGTTTATCAAAGATTACATGGTTGTAGATATGCTGTGTTGCCTCCGATGCCTCTGTTCTGTTCCATTGGTCTAGATCTCTGTTTTGGTACCAGTTTTCTTAAAATCTCTTTGCCTAAATCTAAACAAGCCTGGCTTGTACCTTCAGTTTTTTTTTTTTCTTTCTGGCATTCAGCTGAAATGTCGTCTCAAAAGGACATTCTGACCACCCAGCTCACCGTCACTCTCCATTTCTTACCCTCTCCTGCTTCCTAAGAAGCACTAACACTCTCTGAAATGATCTTATGGGTATGCTCCTACGTTTACGATCTGTCTGTCCCAATAGAATGTAATCTCTCAAAGAAGGTAGTATTATTCTGTTTGTGGCAATGTCATCAGCACTGGAAATGATAAAAGATGCTCAGTAAATATCTATTAATTTTTAAATTTTCCCTTCTTTTCACAAGTGTTGATCTATTAAATTCACTTTAAAAACTTGTGTTCTGAGGACCTGTCGGTGGCCGCAGTTAAACTGGCCTGAGTACTGTGTGGATATGCACTCCCTGTGGCCTTGCCCTCCTGTACTAGTAAATCGATGGTCCCAGAATCTTCTGACTACTTGAAACTAAAACAAGAATGCCCGTTCCTGGAGACTGTGGAAGAATCCAAAATGACCATGTGGGTACAACGAATGCTGCTGCCAAAGCAGATTTGTCTCCTCATTTGAAAGAGTAAGTGCAGTGGCCACAATGAAATTAAAACCCAACCAGTCTGAAAATACTTCTCATCATTTCTTATCACTAGAATTATCTTTCTATGCATTCACCCACCCAGCAAACATTTACTAAGCAGTGGCTAGGAACTAGCTATAAAAACACAGAAGAGACTGAAACATATCCTGTCTGTATGGCACACCTTTGGAAGAACAAAGTAAGTTTCATGGGGTTCCAGGGGTAACAAAAAGAAGGTTGGAAAGGAATTAAGGAGAGTAGAAGGGGGCTAACTAAGAGTGTCCCCCGTGGGCCACGCGCTGCCCTAGGTTATCTCCATCTTCAGCGCCTACAATCCTAGAGGAGACGACAGCCACGACATTCTACCCGACACTCCTCTCCGAACAAACCAGGAAGGAATGGGAGTAAGGGTGCAGACAGGAAAGACAAGTTGAGGCAGAGAGAAGCAGAACAGAAACAGGAACTCGAAGTACAGCCCCAATTACAGTAGTTTGAGGAGTTGAGGTGTGGAGTGCTAAGAATCATCCTGTGTGACTACAAGACACCCACAGTTACTCGGGTTCAACCAGGAAGCAGTAGCGCCAAATACTTGCAAACAGAGGAGGAGGGACCTGGCAGTAGCAGCTTATGTGAAAGGAAGAGGTAAAGATGTTATCATTTGTTAGTTTCAAGATTAATATGAGTTGAATGAGGCTGCCATGAAGGGGAAACGACCAACCTAAAATAAAATTAGATTTGCATAACAGCGAAAAAATGGAAAGTTTCTATGTTATCAGCAAATGAAGGTTTCAAGCTGTTTTAGACTATAAAGTGTCCTTAAGATTCTCCTGTGTTTATAAAGATTCCTATCAGAAACAGTTAATGTCCTCTCCAATACCTGCAGCTTAATGGTTGCCTGATTCGCAGCTGGAATTTGACTCAAGAACAGCAAAGACCTACAGTGCCTAAACTTTGAAGGGCTTGGACCCCACCTGACAAGTTACTTCACAGTTCAGATCCATGGCAAAAATTCAACATACCACCTTCTGCCAATACCTCCTAAAGAATTCTAAGGTTCTAGTCCATGCAAGAAAATACCACTAAGGTATCTAGGAGCCTAAGAAAAGCTACTGCATAAAACTGTTGCTTGCAAAAGTCTGCTTTCCTATATAGGCATAAACTATACGTCAGGTGGGTATACATGTTGAGGGCAGGCCCTAAGTTAGGCCCAGAGTAGGGAACAATAAATACGAGTCAAATAAATCTGAGTCTATAATAAAAGCTTCAAGAATTAAAGCTGTACAGAAGAAAACAGGAATTCAATGATGCTGCTGTTTATTTCTTATGTACTATTTGTTTTAAAGCCTTAGTGTTTATTCGAATCACTTAAAGGAAGCACTGTTTTAACTAAGGTAAATACTGCAACATATATTTTTTGTTTGGGTAGCATATGTAGAAATATTCACTTTCAAATCGCCCTAGGACTCTTCGAGGTTCACAAGCCTCATCTTGCCTTTCAAAAGTCAATCACATCTATCACATATCAATGATGAAATCATTTTATGATCATTTATAAAAATTTAGGACCTGAATGAAGCACACTCTTCTCAATTAGTCACTGTGAGTTGTAAAGGAAGCCTTACAAAGTCCTACATTTAACACGGGCAAAAGGAAGCCACGGTGGTGAAGACTACGTCCCTCCCTCCCCACCGCCTCCCACCCCACAAATGAGAAAAGCGGACTCCAAGAGAAAGTAGTTGAGTGAGGGGAGGTATAGGCCTCATATCAACACTCTTTTCATTACACCACTCTGCCTTTTGTACCAATGGCAGAATCCAACAATGTGTACAGAGAAAGGAAAATACATCCTCGTCAGGACCCTTGACATGATTTGGCTCTGTGTCCCCACCCAAATCTCAAGTCAAACTGACATGATTTGGCTCTGTGTCCCCACCCAAATCTCAAGTCAAACTTATCCCCACGTCAGGGGAGAGGCATGGTGGGAGGTGACCGGATCATCGAGGTGGTTTCCCCCATTCTGTTCTCATGACAGTTAGTGAGTTCTCACAAGATCTGTTGGTTAAAAAGTGTGGAACTTCCACTGTCTCTCTCTCCTGTGGCCTCATGAAGAAGGTGCTTGCTTCCTCTTCACCCTCTGCCATAGTTGCAGGTTTCCTGAGGTTTCCTCAGCCATGTGGAACTGTGAGTCAATTAACCTTCTTTTCTTTATAAATTACCCAGTCTCAGGTAGTTTTTTATAGCACTGTGAAAACAAAGTAATACAACCCTTAAAGTCAAACTTGTCACCCTAGAGAAGTACAGCCGTTCCACACATCTCAATCTACCTCTTAGGGCTAAGTCTTGCTTTTCTCTGTACCTAATCAGTAGAATCCTTGATGGTCCCACACCATCTGGTCTGGCACTAAGTAACTACAAGTACCCATAGTTCTAAGTGATCATCAATGCTCTAGAACTCAACTACCATTTGTTAACAGGTCCAACCTTTGTCTCTTGGAAGAAACAGAGCCTACTCTTGCAGCAAGCCACCATGCTGAGAGGTATAAAGCCACGGCTACAAACACAATGTGACCCCACCCTCTCTGATACTGAAGGGACTGTTAATGCCTTTCTTATGTAATACCTGGAACAGACATGTGTTTGCTTCTTGTCCTCCTTTTCCCAATGGTCATCAGAGTCTGATCTTAGCTCTTTCTTCCCTCTCTTCTCCCCAATATTAATGATAAAATGACAATGTGACATTGTCCTTAATCTTCTATCATCTTATATAATCATCACAATGACTTAACAAGGTTTCTATTACCTATGCTTTACAGATAAGAAAACTGAGCATCAGAATAGCCCTTATGAGGGCTCTCCCTAATAAGAGAGCCAAGATTCCAACGCAGTCTTCCTGGTTCCAAGGTCTATATTAATAACCATGTTGCTCTCTAACCCTTCAACCTGACACAATGGGGTTCAAAAGATGGAGGATCCTTAAAAAAAAATCAACCAAGGAAGGATTCATTAATCAGGCCACTAGGAAATTAGTTTCAAAGAACTTTTCCTTCCCATTCCAGGACGCTCTATGTAAAGCAGCTAAAGAGTAGATAAGATAAAACAAACAAACAAACAAACGAGTAGATGAGATAAAAAGCAAAGTAGAAAGGAGTCACCATACAGCTCATTGTGGTTGTGCCACCCAAGCAAGTCAGACTTGAGCTGCCCATCGCCATTTCACATAGGTCTATCTGCTAAATACTTTGCTGAGCACAGAGGGGCTTTCCACTTAGCTTCAGGCAAACTCTGGGAACTACAGCCTTTGTGGACTTCACAAAGTGAGAACTAGGTAAATAACCAACCACAACACCCAGTGGAGATGCACAGGCTTGTGAAAGCTTCCAGGTGCCTTTTAAAATACTGGTTACTTATGGAAAAAGACCACTGAGAGTGACTGATTGGTAGAAAAATCCTTGAAAAGAATTAGTGTGCTTATCTACAGGATCTGAGAGAAAACAGGAGCTTATTTATCAAAGAGGAATAGTTCATCTACTTGGCATTTCGAATCCTACCTATGGCCAACTGAGAAGTCACTCAAGCACTTAGTCTGTGCTGAGGAATGTGGCTGAGGGAATCAACAGGCAGATATGGCTCCTCCATCTACAAAGACCTGGATCTCCAGGCATCAAGTCTGTTCTAGATGTGGGGATACCTGGTGAAGACAAAAAAGTTTTCTTCTTCAAGGTGGAGGAGACAAAGAACAACCATGTGCATGTCAACATTCTGAGAAAAGAGGCCCTTGGTGTTAAGAAGCATCAAAGAGATCAAATGCCTGAAAACAAGTGGCCACAGGAGGATGAAGAGATACACTGGGACCCATTACACAGGGAAGAAAGGGCCATGGCAAGGAGACTGGATTTTATTCTGGAGGCTGTAGACTGACCAAGATGGAGCCTCTAGGGTTTTAGAAGAATGGAGTAATTAGCTTTGACCTTGAGAAAAATGACTCTGGCTGTTGTGGTGGAAATGGGAGGTAAAGGGGCAACATTGGAAAGGGAGGTGACAAGCTGAACTTCTCTGAAGTATTTCTGTTGTGGGTTAATCCACTTCCTCCTCTGGGACCACACCCCAAACTCAAGGTTTCCTCAAATCTTCTCTTCCTCCTCCATGTCTATATAGTATCACAGTGATGGCACGAAGATGTTCAGCTGGACACCAAAGTCACATTCCTCATTTAGCCCTCTGTATCCAACAGGCCACAAAATTCTGCCAGTTCCATCTCAGCAGCATTTCTTTTTTTGTTATTGTTTTCTTTCTGTTTTTTAGAAACAGGGGTCTCACTAGGTCACCAGGCTAGATTCAAACTCCTGGGCTCAAGGGATCCTCCTGCCTCAGCCTCAAGAGCAGCTGGACTACCACTGTGTGCCTCTGTCAGCCTGTTCTGCAGCATTTCTGAAACCCATTCCAAGGGCTCCTGCTTTTAGGACTTAACCATGCCCCAGCCAGGTACTTCTACAGCCTCTAGCAGTTCATCCTCCACTCATTCATCTTCCTCACAATTGCAGAGTGTTTCTAAATATGTCTAGTCATGTCATTCTCTGGCTTTAAAACAGAATAAAGTGGAACCCCCAACCATGGCCCAAAAAGCCCTTCTTTGCCTCACCTCAAACTACTTTCACAGACTCCCTTTTGCAGCCAGCCCACTCTTGTCACTGTGACTTTCCACTTTACAAACTCTTGTTTCAACCTTTAAGATTGGGTTTTATCACCCAATAAGAAAGTTTCACTGCCTCACTTCTTCAATTAAGAAATAATCTCTCTTCATATTTACTAGAGCTGCGAGAGCACGTGCCAGGTTATAATGACGTTTTCCTCACATTTTCATCTTGGCAAAGAATAGTCATTAATTTTTTAAGATCCAGACACACATATGTATGTGTTTGTTTATATATTATTTCCTCCTACTTGTACACTCAGCTTGCTGGTCCTGCACCCCAGGGTGTAGGAGAAGATCTAGATGTGCCCAGTGCACAGAAACTAAAACGATCTAAATTTGACTGCCCCTCAGATGTCTCTGGGTTTCAGCTTCCTGTGGAAATGTGTAAGACTAGACCAATCTGTAGTCTCTTCTGGCTCTGATTTCTAAAAACCAAGTATTTTAAAATCCTAGGAACATTATTCTTCTGTTTTAACTCTCTTAGCATGCTAGATTTTCTTTTAAATAAAAGAAATTTTAATTTTAAAAAGTAACACAAATAGCATCAACATAAAAATATATCTGGGAAAGTAACTAATATTTAAGATTGCTATGCAATTAAAAAGATAGGCCATAGTGTCAATCTCAGATTCTAATTGCAGCCATTTCTGTGTCCCTATTTTGCATCCTCTGACCTCCGAAATATTGTGAAAAGTCCACCTTGAATTTAATATTCAAATACTTCATTAATCTAAGAAGACAAGCATTAATACTACCTTTTTGGAGATGAAGAAATTGAGTCAGAAAGTAGGGATCCAGGGCCAAAAATCTAGTAAATGGAAAAACCAGGATTTTAACCCTGGAACGTTTAACTCCAAAGTCTGTGCTTTCTGCCATGTCTGGCTGCTTCTCCAATTAAAAAACATGTTTTTTTCTACTTTCTTTTGTATGTCCAAGTATGGCACATGCTAAGCTTACTATAGTTGGTTCATCTCTCTAGCTTCTGAGAACAGAATTTTGAAGGGAATACAAGCTGTAAGCCACTGGTGACTTCTCCACTTCAGTGGTGAGTTTAGACCCAACTGTTTACTCATCAAAACAAACCTCAGAGCTGCCAACCCCAAATCTGGTCATTGTGGGTTTTTTTTTTTTTAAATAAGGAGAGAGAGATCTAATTTGGCAGAGGAGATCAAGAAGCCCCAGTTATACTTTTGCATAAAGATGATTACTAAAAATGAAGAATTGCTTCTCATTAAAAAAAAAACTGATGGAGTTTAAAAAAAAAAAACAATCAAATGAATTAAAACAGCAGTTCCTATACTGCTGTTTTATTTTTATTTTTTGTAGCAAACTGTTTTGAGAGATGTGGGAAAGTATTCTGGAGAAAAGGAATTAATAGTAAATTTGGAAAATACTACATTCTAACGCTATCTTTTTCCTAGAGATATTGAATGCATATCAGGCTATCAAATGCTAGAATGTTTATTATTATTATTATTATTATTATACTTGAAGTTCTGGGGTACATGTGCAGAATGTGCAGGTTACATAGGTAAACACATGCCATGGTGGTTTGCCACATTCATCAACCCGTAACCTACATTAGGTATTTCTCCTAATGCTATCCCTCCCCTAGCCCTGGTATGTGATGTTCCCTTCCCTGTGTCCATGTGCTCTCATTGTTCAGCTTCCCCTAATGAGTGAGAACACGTGGTGTTTCGTTTTCTGTTCTTGTGTTAGTTTGCTGAGAATGATGGTTTCTAACTTCATCCACATCCCTGCAAATGATATGAACTTGTCCTTTTGTATGGCTGCATAATATTCCACATTTATATGCATCACCTTTTCTTTGTTCAGTCTATCATTGATGGGACTTTGGGTTGGTTCCAAGTCTTTGATAGTGTGAACAGCTTTCAAACATTCCAGTCTACAATAAACATACATATGCATATGTCTTTATAGTAGAATAATTTACAGTCCTTTGGGTATATCCCCAGTAATGGGATTGCTGGGTCAAATGGTATTTCTAATTCTAGATTCTTAAGGGATCGCCACACTGTCTTTCACAATGATTGAATTTACACTCTCATCAAGGAAAAGCATTCCTATTTCTCTACATCCTCTCCAGCATGTGTTACTTGCTGACATTTTAATGATCACCGTTCTAACTGGCATGAGATGGTATCTCAACCTGGTTTTGATTTGCATCTCTCTAATGACCAGTGATGATGAGCTTTTTTTTTCATATATTTGTTGGCTGCATAAATGAAAGACCGGAATGTTTCAAAGAAACATGTTTAACTCTATATTCCAGCAATTCTCAACCAAGAGAATGTAAATAATTAAATAAGCAATTACAATCAGAATACCTAGTTTTGTTTTTATTTTTGCACACCTGCAGAAAAATGTTTTTTGGAACACCAATATAGAACATTAAATTTTTTAAAAATTGGCCAGGTGTGATGGTTCACTCCCGTAATCCCAATTCTTTGGGAGGCTGAGGTGGGTGGATTACTTGAGGTCAGGAGTTCAAAATCAGCCTGGTCAACATAATGAAACTGCGTCTCTATTAAAAACACAAAAATTAGCTGGATGTGGTGGTGGGCGCCTGCAATCCCAGCTACTTGAGAGGCTGAGGCAGAAGAATTGTTTGAACCAGGGAGGAGGAGGCTGCAGTGAGCCAAGACTGAGCCACTACTCTTCAGCATGGGCGACAAAGTGAGACTCCATCTCAAAATTAATAAGTAATAAATAAATCAATTTTTGAAAACTGAACAAAGTTAGGCCTCAAAAAATAGATTATGTATATCAGCTAAAGAGGTCTGACAATTTTCTAATGTCAACAACAGATACTATCAGGAAAAAGATAAATAATTGTAATAAATTTTTACAGAATAAACAAAACTAAGACAAAAGAACTAAGAGGGAAAAATACAACAAAAATCATGCATTAGAGATGTCAAAATTGACATCTCGAATATATACTTTTTTGTTTTTTTGAGATGGAGTTTCACTCCTGTTACCTAGGCTGGACTGCAACGGCGCGATTTCAGCTCACTGCAACCTCCGCCTCCTGGGTTCAGAATACATACTTAGGATGTGGAATTCTTATGTTGCTGCTATAGAGACCCAGAAGAACAGAGGGATAGAAAACATTAACACAAGAAACTAAAAATAGCCAACATATGCAAATAATTTCAATCGCACTGACAAAATTTTAAATTCCACATGGAACAATAATAAAATGGCTTTTTATCTTTCTAAAGCTGTAAGAAATAGAAACAAACAAAAAACTCAGTGACTGGAAAGGCTTTGGAGAAATGGCCACAAATCATATAGTAGACAAATTATATTTCAAGTCACAAAACCAACCTTACATTTGACACAGTAATCCCAGTCCTGATAATTCCTTTCAAAACAACTGCTACTATTATCCTCAATAATAAACAAAGGATGTTTGCTCTACATCATCATCAGCAGTGTTTTATAGAAAGTGAGAAGGAACCTAAGTCCAACAACAGTGAAATGGTAACTAAAGAGTGATAGAAGTAGAAAGGACCCTATGGTTACTAAAAATTATGTATGTAACAAATTATAATGGACAAAGGTCTATCATTTATTATATAATAATGTTAGCAGATATTACAAAATATCGTAATTTAGAGTGTAAAGTTACATGTATTATAATAATGTAAATTATCTAGAAATGTAAAGTGCATTTACATTTATTACATCTATTTATATACATTTATTACATCTGTAAATGTAAAGCTACAGAGGTTTAAAAGTTGTGCTATGTTGTAATCAGGAAAATTTTTTGTTTTAAAATAATTTCCTTACACATTATTAAAAGATTGATTCAGTACTTACAATATGTTTATTTTTAATTCTCTTAACAGTGTCTTATAATACATGCAATGCCTGCTTTTTCCTGAGCAATTTCAATGGACCCAACAATATGTTAACATTCATAGAAAACAAGGAAGAAATGGTACATACTCTCAGTAATCTCCATGTTGCCTTGCAAACTGTACATTTAAAAAATTAGTAGTATATTGTGTTTCAAGAGCTCCTGTCTGGGGTGCAAAAGAAAACTGTAATCATGGCAATTACCTTGTGAACCTCTAATTTCTGTTGCAGTTCTAAAGTTCGGAGTTAGCACACCCACCCACGAGCACCATGGCTTTTTCATCTTGATGCAATTTCAGTTCCATTCTTGGGAACATAATAATTATAGGTACAACAAGGTATTTAAAGACTAAAAAAAAAGCTCATGAAAATATCACTTCTATGTTATAACACAGTGAGAGTTCCTTAAAAGAATTAAAACCTAGACTGGAAAGAAGTTTCCTGAGTCACATCTTTTTAGGATAGTAAGAACTTATGGGATCCTACTTCAACGGACAACAGATTGGAACAGATTGGAAACCACTGAGCCTTTTAGCTTCCCACCAGTTCTAAGATCCCCTAATGTCCTAATAAATCTGTTTGTCTGGGTCTTGGCCTAAATGATTCAAAATATGTTACCGATGGCTCACGGTCATTCAGCCTTAGTTACACAATTTTATCTGAGATAGAAAATCACATAGCTACCGACTAGATGCTGGAATTTAAATAACATGGTTTGGAGCACAAAATCTAGAGCCAAACTGCTTGTGGTCAAATCCCAGCTCCACCACTTACTTACACAACCTGGGCCAGAAACTTAACCCAGCTGTGCCTCAGTCTCCTCCCTCTGTAAAACAGGGAAATTTATAGTAATTGACCTCATAGATTTGTAAGGATTAAGTGAAGAAACCCATAAAAAGTACCTTAGAATGGTACTTCAAAGAGAGCAAACCCTCAATAAATGTTAGCTAGAATTTGCAGATGCATATACTTTTAATTTTTTTTCACCAAGGTTCCCAAAAGATACATAGTTAGCAAGAACAAATTTTATGGGAATAGTGGTGCTACTACAGAAGGAAAAGAAAAGGGAGATACAGATACAAAGCCTTCCACTGAACAAGCTCTTTAGAGTAGTGATCTCCTAGAAGGAAGCACACCAGTCAGTTCACTGCAGTGTGGGAAGAAAAATATTATAACTTCTGTTTGCAGTTCTTATGTTGTATAATTATATGGCATTAGCACAGAAAAGTACATGTATGTATATTTACATATATGAAGACATAATGCATGCTCAAAAGGCTTTACAAATGAGATGTACAAAAGTTTGGGAACCATTGCTGTTAAGGAACTTAAGATTTTACTTTTTCTTAAATATTTCTGGTAAAAAAATATGACAATAATGACCAGCTTGGCCAATATGGTGAAACTCCGTTTCTACTAAAAATACAAAAATTAGCTGGGCGTGGTGGCAGGTTCCTGTAATCCCAGCTACTCGGGAGGCTGAGACAGGAGAATCTCTTGAACCCAGAAGACAGAGGTTGCAGTCAGCCGAGATTGTGCAATTGCACTCCAGCCTGGGCAACAAGAGTAAAACTCCATCTCCAAAAAAAAAAAAAAAAAAAAAAAAAATTATGACAATAAAACATCTTGGCCCTATACATACAAAATAATTCAACACGTATTTACTGACTGCCATCCAGGCTTATAAGCGTTATGGGAAAGGTGGAGTAAAATGTGACAAAAACGCAGGCCAGGAGCTATCAATTGTCTGTACAGAGAGACCACAACAACACCACCCACTGTTTAAAGGCCACCGCCAAAGATCCCAATGGGTTTTTCTTTTTAAAAATATTTTAGATGTTTTTATTTAATAAATAAATTCAGTAAATAGCATTGTAAAAAGTGAACTGTTAAAATTCAAGGCACTTAAGAATGTGACTAATATAAAACAAGATGGGCAATTCAAACGGTGAGAAGTAATCATACAGTAGTCTGTTAGGGCACAAATTCAAGGTAAGACTTGGGTAAATGACAGCTGTTGCATGAACTACAGTACAACTTAACATGTTCATTAAAAAGGAAAATTTAAAGTTAAAACTTCAAAGAGAAAGTACACATAACAAAGTTTTACCCCAATACTGCAAACAAATACATTGAAAGATTAGAAGAGATGGTAAAAGGCACCAGACATTAATCAAAATAAAATAATAAAATTCAACTCAAAAGGTCCCCATTCAGAGAATGGGTTGTAAATAATGACTTTTATGTAAATAGTGCTAAATGAAGGATATTTTAGCAGAAAATTTCTCAGTAATTTTATCTAAGGCTTGAATTTGTAATGAGAAGTTAGCAAACATTAAGTAACTCTTAAAATGGTACGCCCATCTTAAAGCTATCGGGTTTTCCTTCCTAACTCTCTGAATGGGTTTTTCTTAAGTAGCAACAAGTAATCTAATAACTTTGAACTTAGAACTACCATTATTCAAAAATAAAATAATACCATATATCTTGCCATTTTTACCACTGTGCTTGTGACTTTCCCAACTGCCAAAATATTATCCCCATCTTTCCTTTCTGGGAAAATTAAGGGTCTCTAGAGAGGCTAAGTGACTTTCCACATAAATAATAAATGTCTCAAAATTCATCTCCCAAATCAAAATTTAGTTTTTAAAAAATTATTCTGTTCACAGATCTCCCATAACCTTAAAGATATAAAGATACCATATGCTAAAAGCAAATAAAAATAGGTATTTAACCCTTAAGTCTGTTTCCCACTTATCACAAGGCATTTAGGACACCTGCTACTGACAAAAAGAAAAACTCAAGACAAGTTCCTTTCTGTATTAAACACAACACCAAGCAAACTAAAAATCTTAAACTTTAGCCAGAACTCTGCCACTCTAAACACTACTTTCTGTTTTGTTGGCTTCCTATCTTTATCTACATGTTCTCTATGTACCTAATCAATGTTTTACGGGCAACCAGTATTCTGCTTTCTTCATTTAATATGAAGCTGCAAATACCTTTGTATATTTACTTCCTGCATGTGCATAGCATTGTATCACTGTGACATATCATGTGTCTCCTGTTCATTCCTGTCAAAATTAGCTTAACAGTTTTCCACTTTTGTAACTAACAGTCTTGATTTATAAATGCCTAATTTTCAGGATGAATGCCAAATAACAAAAAGTTGCTTTTATGAAATATAATTTTAAGTTATGAGTGTGTTTAAAAATATGATTATGAATTATCAGCAGGGACTAATGTTATTTTTTTATGTCCCTAAGTCGCAACACTGACAAAAAGTCTTACATTTCGTTTTTGACTTCTAAAAGCTGGTCACATACCAGAGATGCCACAAAAATCTAACTAATCCTCTTGCAAATTACATGTGAGTACAATTTAGAATATGATTAATTCAATGTAAATGCATCTTAAAAGGGTCCAATGGCTAATGTGGACCCCTGCTGCCAACACCCACCCTCCCCCACACACTCAAACGGTCCTTAACATGTACTCTTTCAAACAAAGCTCCCTCAGGATGGCCAGTTCAGGCAGAATGTCTTATTAGGAAGAGAATGGGAGAATGTTCACAGACCCAGGGACCTAATGATTCAATATTAACTTGAGGAAGGGAGGGATGAGGTACCAAACTTTGTCCTGAAGCACTAATGAACATTATGTTGCACAAGGTATTGTTTCCATTCTTCCTGTTCACAAGAGTCAAAGAAGTTTTCTACAAATTAAACCCTTTTCCTCAAACACTAACACTTTAAAGATGTTTTCCTCAAAAAGTTCAGGTTTTCTGTCACAATGTAACTACATTTATTTGTACATAGTTTGGCTAACGTTTCACAAAGCACTACTCTGGAGGACTTGGTATTAGGCACAGAACTTCATGAAGAATATTTCACTTTATAAGCTTCTGTTTGATAGGTCTGATTAAAAAAAAACAGATTTAGAAACTTTGACATATTTAGAATATACCTAAATTTGAGTAATAGTCACTGAGATCAGTATTTCTCAAAATCTGCCCAACTAGCCCAATTAATGCTCTTGGGGAAAAAAAGAGATCTGGCTAGTAAAGTCTGGAAACACTCCAAACTACATCTCCTTTCGAAAATTCAAAAAGCTTTAATACACCAAAAGCTCATTAAATTCCTGTTTTTAAAAAAATGTTTTTTAACTTTAAACTTTAACACAGTATTTTCTAAACTTATTTGGCCTCAAGAGCACCTCCCCATTATATTTTAGAAGTACCTACTAATCTCAGAACTAGTTCTCCATGTAACACGTTACATACACACTTGAACCATAATATTCCAGCAAATCTGTTAGAGCAGAGATTGCAAATACGGGGCCCAAAGTCCAAATTCAAACTGCTATGGGTGTTTTACATGGCCAGTATATTGTAAATTTGTATGAGTGTATAAACATTTCAAAACTTGGGATATTTAAAATAAAAAATTAAAAGATCAGCTTTTACTACAGAAGGCCTTGGTTGATTGGAATTCACCTTTTTCCAGCAATGACAGTCAGTGGGCCTATAGAGGAGATGCCTTTCTAGGTTCTCCAGCTGCCACTGACCCAGTCACTGATACCTGGTGCCAGCTCCATGATGGAAGATGTTAGGGCATGTTTCGGATGCTTGAGGATCCCCTGCAGTCTGCCTCCTCCACGAAGCACACGACCCAGGATAATTGTCAAGGACAGTCCCTGTTTACACCCATTGCCCTGGCATATTTAACTCGTGTCCCCTTTTGAAGCAGTTACATGTACACTCTAGCTGTGCAGGTGTCACAGACCACCCTGATATTCATTAACTTCCTCCACCCCATGAATGTTTTAAACAGTGAGTGCATCCTTCACTACTTTCCAGTTGTTCTGTGTGGGTGTAGTGGAAACGACAGACGAGAGCCCAGATGACTTGGTCTGCGTTTGAGCTCTACCTCTGACGTGCTCTGTGAGTTTGGTATGTCTCCTACTCCCTTTGGGAGTGAGGATCTTCATCCCACTATTTTACAGGGTGAGTGGAAGGTTCAGAGATGCTTATCAGTTCTGACACTGTACCTCCATGACATTATGACTGTGTCTCACACATCTCTCATACTCCAAATGGAATGGTTTTGCGTTCTTACAGTAAATACGTAACATACGCGGTGATTGACTGATTTGCTGATTTATTCCCTGCAAAACCAAAGAAATGTCCTTGTTTCAATTCCCATGTTTCTTATGCCTTCTCTATTTCCCTCACTAATTTTGGGGCAAGTGGTAGGAAGGCCTTTTCCCTACTGGCCCCATCGATTCAGAAAATAAATTCCAGAGGAGCATGTGTCCATTTGCTTATGGTATTTTAATTTTATGAAGGCTGGGGGTAAGAAGAGAACTCTCTCAAAAAAAAAAAAAAAAAGAAAGAAAGAAATCTCCCCACAGAGTATGGTTCACAAAATTCATGACCTGAGCTGATCTGAAAAATAACAATCTGCCTGTATTTTAGAAAATGAAGTAATGACTCACTAAGATGGGCTGGATTTTTTCCTCTGTGCCTTGGGATTTCTAAATATCAGAAAATTTCCCTTGGGATTTTCCCCAAAAGTCTTTATTTGCTCCCAACAAGCTTCAAACTTCTTCTATTTTCTACTCCTTTTAAATCTATCCCCTTTATTTCAGCTAATAACAAGTTATTTCTCACAAGTTCCTTCTATGAAAAGAAAACCTCAAAGTAGATGCTAAAATGCTTAAAATTCACTTTAAACCCTTGCCAGTCCTCTTTTGAGAGACTACACTGAAATCACTCTGGATGCAAGGTCTCTCCTGCTGACTTTTAAGTTTGCAGATGGACAAAACAAAACAACAAAAAAGCAGAGCTATGATCCAACAAGTGCCCTTTGTGGGCTGGTTATGACTGTACAAAAATTTCAAGTAAAATTAGCGTCAATTAGAAATGCTGTTCTTTAAAACGCAACCTAATGAACCATCATTATCTTGTCATGCTAGCTGACTAATTAGCTATGCACCACTGCCTCACATGACATCCAAACATTTTAGCTGCTTATAATGGACAGGAAGGGGTGATAGTATGTGCAATTCTACAATGTATTCACCTGAGAAAGAAATTATAAAAGGTTAGATCTTAGTTCAACGAACTTCACACATACAGAGCAAGAGTTCTAAGAGAAGCAAATTTTGGATACTTCTTGTCCGAGGATAAAGAAATACTAAGGCTTTCAAACTAAGTGCATTTATCTATCAGTCATGGGCAGCACTGAAAATTATTTAAAAATTCCTTTTCAAGTGACTTTTCTCTCTTCCAAGAACTTTAGGGAAAATGAATAAAGGATTTGTTAAATTCCTTTTCTTTTTGAAAGAAGAGAAAAAGACAAACAATGTTGTTCATCTAGATATTTTCCAGTTATAGAAGAAAACCCATTAAGAATCTATGCTTTTCTTCCCATTCAGTAGTTACTCCCAAAGTCTCTTGTTAATTCTGTGACAGTATGAGGTCTTGACAATGTAAGGTGTATAATAAAGAACTAATTAGATCTGAGTTAAACCTGAGAGAATATTCACAACAGTGGTATATTCTATACAATCGCAATCTCTTCCAGTCAAATCACTGCCCACTCTGATGGCTGGGCTACTAGACCATAAATGAGCTCTGTGCCAAGAGGTGTTGGTCTTCGACTTCTCTCATACCCACTGCAGTTCAGCCTCCATGCTAACAATGTTTCAGCCACTTTTCTCTAACAGCTTATCTTATGGGACAGAGCAGCTAAGACCTTAGAGGTGACATATCCTAATTGCTGTATTTAAAAAAGCAAAAACTGACATTCTGAGAGGTTAAATGACTTGCGTAAGTTCACATAAGTTGGACGGGTGAGCACCAGGACTAAACCCGGGCGTGGCCTCTCCCTCTATTGAGGTGTAACTGGAATTTCAGACTCTGGGGAGGCACTGGCCCAGGCTAGCAAGTAAGTCCCTCAGCTCAGATACTTGGTGGATGAGCTTCAAAAGAATGGATCAATTTGGCCTCTGAAGGGATCCCCAGAGTCTGTCTCTATGTGCTAAACCACTTGCGCTCTCCAGCCAGTACACTATGGAATAAGCAAAGAAATATCAGGGCACACTCAGCCGTCGGATGAACACAGTGCCTCTTTCCAAGGCACTGAAGATTTCTGAGAGAAAAAAGTTTTACATTAAAACCGACAAAAACTATATTGTACATAAAACCAAATTTGCTTTTTTTCCCCCCTCAAGATAAAACACTGTATTTCCAGGAAATTTCAAAGCCTCTTAGGGTCTTTTATCCCTCAAGCAACTTCATGAAGAGATACAGTCCATATTTATTCCATTATATAGTCTCAAAAAAAAAAAAAAATGGTGTGTGGGGAGAGGGCAATTACTAGTCACAGACCCCACTGTGAGGAAGCCATGCCAGTGAGTCTGTGAAAGATGATGAAGGAATCTGCTGGCCCCTTAGTTCCTGCATGCTCTCTCATATTCCAAGGATCCAGTTTAAATATATGTGTGCACTGCCAGGTATGTGTACACATGACACCACAGCCCCTAAACATAAGTCAGTCACTTTGGTGCTCAAATGAACAAATAATGTTCTGAAGGGAAAAAGTACCCAGACATAGTGGTCTCCAACATGGAATGTTCCTACACAACTTTTAAGAACATTTCTGCCCATATGCTACTTGCACCTAACATGATAACCTAACTACCCCATAAAATCCAACTCTACTTCCAGGAGTAAGTTTTAAAAGGACTAGAAGGGAGATGTAGAGTGGGAGGAGGCTTGGGAAATACTGGAATGAGATGATATGTGAGCAAGTGGCTTGGGGTAGGCTTAAGGGAACCTAGTTGTCTCCCATTGTGAGTAAAAATGACCAGGAAGACCTCATACAAGAGGTATCTAACGTCCGCTCTGGCCCGTCTAAATTAGAGGCTGATAACTCCTCAGGTGGCAGTACCCTGAGACAATCATACAGTCACCAGAGAGTAAGGATCTCTGACACACAACACAGTGTTTTCTTTCTAAGACTTTTAGATCAAGAACACAATACAATCTTGAGAGTTAACGCACATAGTGTGAGTGCCTACATGGGAGCCTGTGTGGAGGGGGTCAAAGGACCTAAGCCGGGGAGATTCAGAAGGAGTTAGGATCAGAGTCAAGGGATCTCCCTCCCTCCCTATGTTAGCTTTTGTTCTTAGTTCTATGACTACCCAAAGTCAAACCCCGCCCCCCAGCAATTTCACGTTTCTTACATATCATATATACACAGTAAAGGCAAAATGAACAAATGGAGTATGGTAAACAGGTATAAAAGAAAAAAAACAAATGAACTTTACAATTACTGCAAAAACTTAACAGTTAACTGTCATAAATTCATAGTTTATATTTAAACTATGAATACTTTTTTCATTTGCTAAAAACAAGCATATAAGGAAAAAAATGTGTTTTAGAGATTGTCTTCATGTTTCTAGAGCTATTAAAAAAGAGAGTACATGTGGAATTTCAGATAGGTTAGACAGAAGGTTTATTCACTATTCTCTGCAATGAATGCTTAGGGTAGAAAATAACTATCAAGTATGAAGAAAGTAGCCTTTGAATGTCAGCTGGAATTCCTACCTCCTCAAATGTCTTTAATATTTAGACTATAAGAACCCCGCACCTTCCATGATCCATGTTGGGATAAAAGGTGTAACAGAATTTTGAAAATATTTATAAAATAGGCTCCATTGAAAATTCCCCCCAAAAGCTCTAGAAGAACAGACCTCAAATACAAGTTTATTTTCAGATGCATTATTAAATGCTTCAAATTTTTTACTTCAGCAGAAGGATAAACATAAAAGCCTGTTCCATGACCCCAAAGACAGGATTTCCTTGCATGACGCGCTAATGAAAAATGCAAACCAGTGGAAGTTTTGACTCATTGCACCAGAGTCTGCAACATTCCAACCAAAGACCTGCCCTGGATCGAGAGAGAAATCCTCCTCAAATCAAGTTACCCTAAACCCCTTGCCTTGACAATATTTCTGCTTTTGTACAACACGGAAACACATAAAAAGATCCATCCCCTGAAATACTTGATTTTTACTACTATGAATATGTATTTACTAATATAAATAGCTCCCACTGACTTGGCATATAGTGTCTGATGTGTGTTGATCGCAAAACTTACCTTCAAAATGCCCCAATTCAAAGATCAGGTGGTCAGGTTTTACACCAAAGGGCCACACTTTTCTCCTAGTTATACTGAACTAGGGAGGGTAGCATAACCTAAAGGCTTCCCAGCAACCCAAGATGTAGTTGGAGAAAAAAAAGATGAGCTGGGCTAGTCAGATCCCACCCTCTCAGGAATTTGAACTAGAAAAAGAGAAGGTGAACCCCGCACCTTCCATGATCCATGGAAGGTCTCTCCTCAGAAGAGACCATGATGGGCCATGCACAAATCTTACTGAAGGGATACAAACTTAGGTAGTAGGAGAAAGGCAAGTCTAGGCACAACATGAGTGTGAAGAAAACAAAACAGATAAATGCAAAAAAGGAGACACCCTTGAGAGACACCAGGAGGTGGCTGGAATTAATCCACCACCGACCACCACTTACGGGTTAAGTTTAAGTGAACAAAGGCTCACTTAAGGAGCCTAACTGAAAGGGTTCTCTTTGTTATTTTATTTAAGTCTAAAAACCCTATGAAGTGTGTATTATTAACCTCGGCTGTTCACAGAGCCATTAAGTAGCAAGATCAGAGAATCGAGCTCAACAATGTCTTGCTCCATATCCTAGGGCTTACTCAGCACTCTATGTGCATTCCACAGCAACAACTACCAGTGCCTTTTACCAGCTAGGCACTCCAGAGGGACACCACATCTATCATCTGTCAGTTTTATAACACACTTGCCTTGAAAAGGAGGCACACTGCACAGATGAGGAAACCGAGGTTCAGAGAGGTTCCACGCGTCTAAAGTCACACAGGCAATAAGGCAGCCCAATGACTCACATGCGTTCTTCCTGCTACGCACCTCTGTGGTGCACACACTGACACCTTAGGTTCTAGTCCCTGTTAAAACTACTGAGAAGGAAAAAACCACAACTGGAAAAGGCAGAGGATTCCTAAATATGATGGACATGACATGGTGTGGAGGTCAACAGAGAAACAAACACACATGTCTTTCTTGAGTGCTACCTCCAGATAAGGAGAAGAGAATGAAGTTTCAGAACATCAGAGACTGATTCAACCTAAAGGCAAATCAAATCCAGAATGCTCCTAAATAGTGAGGATTGGAAATGGAGAGAGAAAAGTGCTGACGTTTCATCCCACCTGGTCCTTCCATGGTTGACCTGGTAAGAAAATGATGCTGGGATCTATACAGGATACTGTGGCCACCCGATGGACAGGACGCTAAGACCAGCCACGTCCTCTCAATCAGAAAAGGCAGTGGTACGTACCAGGCACTTGGCTAGTAGGACTTCTCCTCCCTTTCCTCTGCCTGATTAGATACCAATAGTGCTTGGAAGGAAAAGTGGCCCAAGCAATGCCCCTGATTGTGGAAGCCTACTTAGTTGCTCCCTTCTTGATCAATACTAGCAAGCAATGGTTTCTAAACCTTTTCAGAACTATAACTTCATTCTTGAGTTGTTACTCACATATTCACACACACCATATTTCATTGTGTTTCAATTCATTTCACTATGTGCTAATAAACAATGTGTTTGTTCCCCACCCTCTACCCATGAATACAAACATGAAAATGGGTGAATCCTTCCCTTCCAGAAGTACACCGGGTGATGATGCTGGTGCATCACAAGGAAACCACAATGTCAACATATGATCACTATGTACGCAAAGGGGCTCCAGAAGCCCTACTTGGGTGGGTCAGGGAGAATGTCCCAGAGAAGGTGGCATTTCACCAACTTTGAAGAGTAAATGACCCCCAAGCATCAAAGGAAGAGAAAAGCATCTTAAGAAAGGGGGAGGAACATAGGCAAAGTATGGAAGAAGAAGCTATGAGGCCTAAAATTACTGGTGTGCAAAGAAGTGGTAAAAAAGAAAAAGAGAGATCTTTCAAAGAATATTGTGAACTGAGCCAAGGATGTGACTCTTTTCTCATGGCAACAAAGGGCTCCTGGCAGCTTCAAATAGGAACTGTGATGGGGGAGCCTGTTTCCTTCACAGTTCCCCAGAGCACCTAGAGCAGGCAGAGTAACAGGAGATGCTCATAGACATTTCTGAAGTGAACAGTCACATAAGCAATCAGGACTTGGAAGAGCATCCCATCACACTTTTCCCAAAACAAGACAAAGAAGCAAAGACGGGCCGGGTGTGGTGTCTCAAACCTGTAATCCTGGCACTTTGCGGGGCTGAGGTGGGACAACTGCTTGAACCCAGGAGCTTAAGAACAGTTTGGGTAACACAGCAAGACCTCATCTCAACTAAAATTTAAAAAAATTAATAGGGTGTGGTGGTACATGCATAATAGTCCCAGTTACTCATGAGGCTGATGCAGGAAGTTTGAATCCCGGAGTTCAAGGTTGCAGTGAGCTATGATGGTGACACTGCACTCCAGCCTGGCTTGAAACCGTGCCTAAAAAAAAAAAAAAAAAAAAAAAAAGGGGGGGGTTGGGGGCCAGGTGTGGTAGCTCACACTTGTAATCCCAGCACTTTGGAAGGTTGAGGTGGGCAGACTGCTAGAGCCCAGGAGTTCAAGACCAGCACAGGCAACATGGCAAAAACCTGTCTCTATTTAAAAAAAAAAAAAAGCAAAGAAGGATTTCCAGCATTATAGCATAAAGCACATAGAAGTTCTAGATAAAGTTCTAGATAAAGCTAATACCCATAGTGAGTAAGCAGTAAGCACGTGAGATGATTTTGCCACAGCCCTTTTCCATTTTTTTGGTAATTTATGGGAGCTTAGGTTTCAACACTCTTGTAGAGACAACAAAAAATGACCCACAGGTGGGGGACTGAAACTTAGATTCCCTCCCAAAGTTGGGTCTCTTGAGGGACTATAATCTCAATGAAAGGTGAACTAAGGAAGACGGAAAATCCACCCACAAGCACAGGGATATGCAAAAAAGCTGGTCTGTCTCTGTCTAAGTTGGGAGTAGAAGTGAAGGTGGGGCTGCAGGAGTCTGACCGGAGATGACATAACCACTGGTCAGTGATTCCACCTGAAGAGAATCTACTTTCAAGCCGAAAAGTGATTGTATACAACAGGGGTCTGGACATTCAGGATGAGGGATCATGTCAGTAACTTAATTTCAGATAATGGTGGCAGGGGCAGGGATTCTGTGTACTGTACAGGGGTCTGGACATTCAGGATGAGGGATCATGTAACTTAATTTCAGATAATGGTGGCGGGGCAGGGGTTCTGTATACAACAGGGGTCTGGACATTCAGGATGAGGGATCATGTCAGCAACTTAATTTCAGATAATGGTGGCAGAGGCAGGGGTTCTGTATATAACAGGGGTCTGGACATTCAGGATGAGGGATCATGTCAGTAACTTAATTTCAGATAATGGTGGCAGGGGCAGGGGTTCTGTGTACTGTACTTGCCATTTTCAGTGAGTTTGGGGTCTTTTAAAAATATTTTAAATGAATTAAATAAGCAGTTTGCAGCTGGAAGCACCCCAGGAGAATGAAACGTAAAACCACTGTGGAAGGTAATGACTCAAATCAGGCCATATATATTTCCCACAGATAAAGCCCTCCTGATAATGAGATTACCTTCCAAAAACACAAAAACATGGAAGAATACAACCTACCATGAGTGAGAACCAAAGATATACAAAACAGAACTAATTTCCCCAATAAATTGATCTAATACAGTTACTGAATAATGTATTCAGTATTTGTAATTACACTATTTACATTACACTATTTGTAATTAATTACACTATTTGTAAAAATAGAGACCTAAACTCCATAGCTTTTGCATGGCAAAAGAAACAGTCACTAGAGTGAATCGGCAACCAATAGAATGGGAAAAAATCTTTGCAGTTTACGCATCTGACAAAGGGCTGATATCCAGAATTTACAAAGAACTCAAACAGATTTACAGGAAAAAAACAAACAAGCCCATTCAAAAGTGGGCAAAGGATATGAACAGACACTTTACAAAAGAAGACATACATGAGGCCAACGAACACATGAAAAAATGCTCATCATCACTGGTCATTAGAGAGATGCAAATCAAAACCACATTGAGATACCATCTCACACTGGTTAGAATGGTGATCATTAAAAAATATGGAGACAACAGATGCTGGAGAGGATGTGGAGAAATAGGAACACTTTTACACTATCGGTGGGAGTGTAAATTAGTTCAACCATTGTGGAAGACAGTGTGGCGAGTCCTCAAGGACCTAGAAATAGAAATTCCATTTGACCCAGCAATCCCATTACCGGGTATATATCCAAAGGACTATAAATCGTTCTACTATAAGGACACATGCACACAAATGTTCATTGCAGCACTGTTTACAATAGCAAAGACCTGGAACCAATCCAAATGCCCATCGATGATAGACTGGACTGGGAAAATGTGGCACATATACAACATGGAATATTATGCAGCTATCAAAAATGATGAGTTTTTGTCCTTTGTAAGGACATGGATGAATCTGGAGAACATCATTCTCAGCAAAATGACACAAGAACAGAAAACGAAATACCACATATTCTCACGCATAGGCAGGTGAGAAAAATGAGAACACACGGACACAAGGAGGGGGGTACTACACACTGGGGTCTATTGGGGGGAACAGGGGAGGGACAGCAGGGGCAGAGCTGGGGAGGGATAGCCTGGGGAGATATGCCAAATATGGGTGAAGGGGAGGAAGGCAGCAAAACACACTGCCATGTGTGTACCTATGCAACCATCTTGCACGTTCTGCACATGTACCCCAAAACCTAAAATGCAATAAAAAATAAACAAATAAAGACCTAAAACAAGAATAAAAATGAGAAAAGAACAAGACACTATGAACAATGATATACAGATATAAATACACATTAAGTAGATCTAAAAACTAAAAAATATACATCAAAGGAATCATTAAAATAGCCGATGAGGGAATTAGTTAATTGGAAGATATATCTAATGAAATTATCCTTACAATGAAGCACAGAGAAAGAAAAAGCAAAATAGTAAGTGAGGATAAGAGACATGGAAGATAGAATGAGAAAGCTTAATATTAACCTAAATGTACAGGTACCCGCCCCCCCCCCCCCCAAAAAAAAGCACCATTAATAGGACAAAGAAGTAGTACAGTTCCTTTTCATACACTCCAGTTGGGGAAGTCCTTGTAAAAAAGTTATCTATTGCTAAACTCAATCCTACACTTAACCCTAGTGACAGCTCCTAGATCTAATGAAGTCCAAGGAAAATGAGAGTAATATAAAAGCTGTAGTAATCAAGCAATTCATGGACCTTGAAGAAAAAGGGAATAAATGTTTTGCTGTGATATAATACTGGCAGCTAAGACTTACTAAGTACTTACCTGTGCAAACACTGTGCTAAGCTCTTTAGATGAAGAATCACATTAGATCCTCCCAAAAACTCAATTAACATGGGAATGATATGATGATGATGACTTCACAGATAAGGAATGTCAAGAACCTTGCCTGCACTCACACTGCAGGTAAATGGAGGAACTCGAAGTCAAGCCCAATCAACCCAACTCTACAGCTAGGCTCTTAACCATTCTGGTATCTCAGCAGAACCCCTCTCCCTTGATAAAAATCTAATTTGTAATTAATGAATAAATTACGTATCGAAGGAATTCCTCTACCCTATCCTTAGAAAAGCATTGTGGTGAGGGTGGAATCTCCTTTGCCCACTGGGAAGAATATTTTCCTGCACGATAGCAGGGAACTCAGTTGGGACTAATACATTTTCTCCTTGAGAAAATCTTCCCATAAGTAGTCTATAAAATGGGATGTTGAGTGAGGCCCTCTCTCTAAGAGAAACTCAGGAAGTGTCCAGCCCAGAGCTGGTAGGAACAGCTAAAAAAGTAGTCTTTCCTAAAACCATGAGCCTTCTCTGTGGCTAGTGGTGTTACACAACATTTGAACAAAGTAACATGGCAGCACAAGACAAGTTCCCAAAAGATGGTGCTCCATTCCCTCTATCCAAGCATCTTACTTCCATGCACCACAAGGAAATTGGTCACTAGGAGAAAAGTGGCTATGAACTCAAAGAAGTTACAGATCTGATGGCATCAGCCAAAATACAGACACAATCTCCAAAGATTCAGTAACATAGTAAATTGAGGATCATTTCTATATGACGATATTATGTGGCCCTCAAAATAAGACTTATTGGCATGGCACAGTAGCTCATGCCTGTAGTCCCAGCGCTTTGGGAGGCCAAGGCAGGTGGATCACTTGAGCCCAGGAGTTCAAGACCAGCCTGGGAAACATAGCAAAACCCTGTCTCCCAGCTACTTGGAAGACTGAGGTGGAAAGATCACTTGAGCCCACGAAGCAGAGGTTTGCAGTGAGCTGAGATCACGCCACTATATTCCACCCTGGGCAAGAGTAAGATCCTGTCTTTAAAAAAAAAAAAAAAAACAAAAAACAGTACAACTATAGAGCAGTATTTGTACTATTTTAAAATAAAAAAGGAAAATTCAACATGGCATGTATCTGAAGAGAGTAACAGTTAAAACAATGTATGCAAACAACAAAACTAAAAAGTAGTAACTAAAAGTAGTTAGGTTAGAGTACTGAGAAGGTAGGTGATCTTTTCTCTCCGAATATTTTTAAAATGCTATTGTTGTATGGTATACTACATTTGTTGGGGAAGGCGGGGAGGCCTTCAGGCTCCCTGATAGCACTCCAGTTTAAGAATCATTTGCAGTCTCCACAAAATTATACTACTGTTTGTTAAACGAAATTCCTTCCCTGAAGTACTCCCTCACCAATTTTGCCAATGTTAGCTTACATTATGCAGGACAAAAGCAGTTATCAAGTTACTTAACAAGATTCACGAAAAATGAGGGGGGAGAAGTGAGGGTGGAGAAGGAGCAGTCAAAGGCACTTAAATCACTAACAAAAAAGTACTGTGGCTTGTACATAAAACCATTATTGGCCCCCATAAGGCATTATCAGTCCAATAATACATTTCTGCTTTAGACTTTTTAAGAAGCGTACTTGAAACCAGAACAGGCCTTGAATTTCAAACACATAGAACTAAAGAAATGTTGCAGTGGGAGAATTAAGGCCAACTGAAATTGGCCTTTTGTCTAGGGTGCATTCTTTAGACTTAGGAAAAAGGCAGAGTCTGGTTTAGCTGTGGATAAATCTGAAAGTAAAATCTGAGGTTTGCAGAATTACCCACACAGCCAGAGATAGAAGGCCAATGCAGATTTCTGTGTTACAGTTTCCAAGTAAAATAGCCATTCTGTGACCTGACTGTACCTCTAGCTGGAAGGAAGTAAACAAAAAAATTGTTAACAGGATGTCCTGGGAATACAGGTAGTAACAGTTCAAGTGTCTGTTTACACATGCTCACAGGGTCAACAGCAGGAAAGAAACAAGAATGTTAAACCTATGTCCCCACAGACTACACTGCCACTCAGTAATACATGCCACCTATCGAAGTCCCTCTCCAAGTTTCATACCGACATGGTGGTCATCTCAGCTCAGTGTAGCAAACCTAGGTTTGGATAACTATGTGTGACTGTCTCACCTCCTGTGCACCAAAAATACCAGTGTCCTAACTAAAGACTAGTCTCCATCCAGACAATGGGTGGTAGCCTAAGGGGTCACTATCAGATGAATGAGGCACTGTCCTGGGAAAACTGAAAGGTATGTAAAGGTCAGGGTCTCTGGTTATAAGAACCGGCTTCTGGATCATGCAAGGGTAGAGTTATTTTTCATTGTTGTTTTATCTGGTCTCTGGATTATATAAATGTGCTAAGTGTGTATTCCAAGCATACAGGATCACAAAATTTCGAGGCATTTGAAAAGATATCAGGCTGGGGATGGTGGCTCACGCCTGTAATTCCAGCTTTGGAAGGCCGAGGCAGGCGGATCACTTAAGGTCAGGAGTTTCAGCCTGGCCAACATGGTGAAACCCCATCTTTACTAAAAATACAAAAATTAGCCAGGCATGGTGGCCCACACCTGTAATCCCAAATTCTGTATGTCAAGGCACAAGAATTGCTTGAATCTGTGAGGCGGATATTGCAATGAGCTGAGATCATGCAGCCTGGGAGACAGAGCGAGACTCTGTAACAAAAAATAAAAATATGCATACCATAAAATAATATAAAATAAAATAAAATAAAATGGTACCAAACATTTAAGACAAAGAACCAAGCTAAGTCACTCCCCTATATGGGCCCATGCTTCCCCCTCCAGTAAGATCAACCTTTTTCTTTTGGTAAAGATCACACTAAATTCATTTCATTACCCATTAATACACTGTGACCTGCATTTAGACTAGTATATTTCTGCAGTCTCTTGTAATTCTGATGGTTCCTAATTCCAATATTCTTTCAGTCTGATCTGTGTGATGGCTAACGAGGAATCAGCTATGTATGTAAGAGCATAAAGAAATAATTTCCCTCATTTAAAAGGTTAATTGGATAACTAGTAGTAGAGACAAGTAATTTATATATTCAAAGCTTTTCATGTCACTCATATTTTGCTGTGTGCATAAAAACAGTCTTTCAACTCAAACATGCATAAGAACACAAAAACTAAACCAACTAGGCCAGATCTTCATCCAGTATATTTCTTTGCAAGAAGACAATTTGGTTCTAATATTTGAATTTAATAAAAAACAAACAAAACCCATCCAAAACATACGAGTACCTTAGGAAGGTAATTTTTGTCCAACAGGTAGCAGCTGCTGTGAAAAAATAGTCCTTAGGCAAGAGTTACAGATTTTACTCCACTGTTTCTCTCTACCTTTAAAAGCCAATTCCTTCGTCTGCTTGAATTAATTTTTCCTAATGAATTGCATTGATCTTGCTTTTCTAAAACAGAAATCTTTCCTATAACTATCGCCTGATAGTTCCTCCTACAGTGTAAGATGAGTCATCAGCATGTAGAACAAGTGAACAATCCTCTTAGCCAAAGAAACCACTGTCTCCTTTGCAAGTATCCGAGTACACTGGGGGCAGCCTGAGGATGATACTGTCCCGAAACAAGAACTGCTGCTTCTGGTCCCCAAGGAGGGCCCACTGATCCGGAGAACCTGCTGCTTCTGGTCCCCAAGGAGGGCCCACTGATCCGGAGAACCTGCTGCTTCTGGTCCCCAAGGAGGGCCCACTGATCCGGAGAACCTGCTGCCAGGCTGCTCGAATGTGGTCTCACTTGCCCTGTGAGCAACAAATCCTTCTCATTCCCAAGTCTTCATTCTTCTAATCAGCAAAGGGCCTGCTTGCTCCTAAAACTGTACTCAACCAGAAAAGCTATACTAACAAGTGCCTTAGACCCAGAGGAAAGGGTGATGCTTCAGCATGTGTCATGTTAAAGGGGCAGTTTACCCCAAACGTACCTTCAACCTGACTATCCTTTTGTAAAAAAATCAAATACAAATTATCCTGACATGCTACTGAGACACCGCACTGCTTGTAGACCGCACAGCTCCAAAGTATTTTTCTTTACTAAGAAATTGTACATACATTTTACACAGTTTTGCTAAGACGAACATGTACCACCCTCAAGGAAAAGGAGGCCGGAGAGCCAAAATCATTTCTTCCATTCCTACGTGTACACTTCAGATGCTTGGGCTATTCAGCTCACTTTGCAAACTGGCGTCCGACACCTACCAACCCACATCTCCAGATCTCTTGGTCTTCCATTTTTGCATCTTTTAGGAGTACAATACAAACCCCAAGGTTTTTAAAATGAAACTAAATGTTAAACTATACAACTGGTTGGTCACCCACTGAGCTAAACTTGTTTTCATTACTGGGATTTCATATCATTAGGAAATGGTTCCCAATGTAGCTATACATTTTCACATAGTCATCCCTGCTTCAAAAATTACTAAATTTAGATTATCATTTTCTAGTCTCCTGTTTATGAAGACTGTGTGGCACTCTGAGCTTTCCTTCCGTTTTGTTATTTTTATAATTTATAAAATCTTTGTGGAAATAAAAACGTCATGTTTTTATAACGGAAGGGGAGGAAGCAAGACTTACTGTCTCAAGCTGAATGATGAAGAAATAAATAATAAAAATAAATTTAAAAAAAAGACTTACTGTCACTAATGGGCTGCAGTAAGCTGCAGTCCCAAATATTGGGGAGGCTGAGGCAGGAGACAGCTTGACTCTGGGAGATCAGGCTGCAGTAAGGTGTGGTCATGCCACTGCACTACAGCTTAGGTGACAGAGCAAAATTCTGTCTCAGAAAACAAAAACAAAAAACAAGCAAAGGACATGAATAGACATAAAAATGGACAGCAGGTATATACAAAAAATACTCAACATCACTAACCTTCAGAGAAATGCAATTTAAAACCACAATGACATATCATCTTACCCCAGTCAGAATGGCTATTATCAAAAACACCACAACAAATAAACACCCTATGTTGGCGAGGATGTGGAAAAAAGAGAACTCTTACACATTGTTGATAGGAATCTAAGTTAGTAGAATCACTATGAAAAAGAGTAAGGTGATCTCTCAAAAAACTAAAATAGAATCATACAATCCAGCAATCCCACTATCACACTACTGGGTATTTCTTCAGACGAAAGAAAATCAATATATAAAAGGGATACCTGCACCCTCCCATGTTTACTGCAGCACTATTCCCAATAGCAAAGACATGCAATTAACCTATGTGTCCATCAACAGATAAATGGATAAAGAAAATGTAGTATATATACACAATGGAATACTATTTGACCATAAAAAAGAATTAAATCAAGTCATCTGCAGTGACATGGATAGAATTAGATGTCACTATGTTAACTGAAATAAAGCAGGCACAGAAAGAACAGTATCTTATGTTCTCATGTGGGAGCTAAAAATATTGAGGTAGAGATGGAATGACAGATACTAGAGACTGGGAAGAGCAAGCAGGTGGGAAGGAGAGAGAGTAAAGAATGGTTGGTTAATGAGTACATACAATTAGATAGAGGGAGTAAGTTCTACCGTTCAGTGGCAGAGTAGGGTGACTACAGTGAATGACAATATATTGTGTATTTCAAAATAGCTCGAAGAGAAGACTAGAAACCTTCCCAATACACAGAAATGATGGACACCCTAAATACCCCGACCTCATAATTACACATCCTATGCATGTAAGAAAATTTCGCATGTCCCCATGTGCCTGCTTTATTTCAGTTAACACAGTAACCTCTAAATATAATGTTTCAGTAAGAAGAGAGGAGCTAATCCAATGGAGAAAGATACAATCCTATCAGTCATATGCCAAACAAATCAACAGATTTTTTAAAAGGTTAGTTTTAGTGTTGCAATTACCATTTATTATCGTAAATTTAAAACGAAAAAAGCCCGCATTCTAAATCTCTTTCCTTCCTGAGGAAGGAGAAAAGCATCAAAAGCAATCAAAGACCTTGAAGTTCAGAGGTCCCTACCAAGGCCCGCTTCCATTCAAGGTCTGCAGAAAGGGAAGGTGATGAAGCAAAGCGAGAGGAGGCATCAGCAAGGAACTGTGGGGGTGGGGGGTGGGTGGGAGGAATATGAGCTAGAAGAAAAATAAACCACATCCAATACACTGGTTGTGCATCAAAATTACCTGGGGAACTTGCTATAAACACGGAGGCCAGGATCCTGAACCCAGGAGCTTCTATTCAGGAGCAGCTCACAGGATCTTGGTATCTGCTTCTCTGGGTATATCTGGGCATCCTGATGGAAGTTGCCTACAAACCTCACTTGGAGAAAACCCAGTTTATAATGTCTTGCCTAAAGATGACAGAGCTGGTGAGATAGGTCACACTTGCAGAAGGACAAAGAAGTAGTTTCAACTGGTCTGTGGTGGGACTCAGGCATTAGCCCACATGTAACACGCCCCAGGTGATTCCAATGGGCAGCCAGGGTTAACATGATTCCAACGGGCAGCCAGGGTTAACATGATTCCAACGGGCAGCCAGGGTTAACATGATTCCAACGGGCAGCCAGGGTTAACATGATTCCAACGGGCAGCCAGGGTTAACATGATTCCAACGGGCAGCCAGGGTTAACACTGCCCCTGTCCGGTCACATCCGCCACATAGATAAAACCTTGTCTGTTCTCATAAAAAACCTCACTAGTTCCTACTCCCAAGACTTGTTCAAAATCCCATTAATCCCGCACCCTCCACTGGACGAAGAGGGGTGGGAGACACACATGGAACTGGGGTCCATGAGTAGAGTAAAGAGATCTGAGTTCTAGCCTTGGCTCAGCTACTAATTGGCTTTCATATCTTGATCCTCAGTTTCCCCATCTGAAAAAGGAAAGGTTTGCAGTAAATTCCTTTAGAATGTAAACGTCTATGACTCACAATACCTTAAGCATAATTATCTTTCATTCTTCTCATACAAATAATGTACAGCTCCCTGTCTGCGCTGCTTTCCCTTGGGGAAGTATCAACTCAAAATGACAGCAAGCTTTGCAATTATTAGAAGATGACAAACAATTGGTACTAAGAAGATGGAAGAGGGGACATGCATATCAGTAAGGCACGAAAGACGGAGGTCAACTGGGCCTTGCTGGCATTGTTCAGAGAGGCCAAGTTTTCACTTATACTACATATGGGGAAGTTTCGTTTTGGGGGAGGTGCAGAAATGGGGAGGTTACTATGTTATTTTCTTTGGTAGAGAGAAGATAATAGCTAGTAAAGAACCAGGCTGAAGAATCAAACAGCTGTGGTTTCTGGTCTGAACCCTTGCACTAGACCACTCAAATCTACCTTAAATCCTAAATAGAAAACAGGGAAGGGGATGCTTAACCCCACACTTGTGCCACAGAATACCAACTTGATATATGTAGCCTTGATATAGCAACCTCTGCCTCTTTTCTCAAGATTGCATTCATCATTGGGGATGTATCTTTGAGAGTTAATACTGCGTGACATAACATTTCATTCGGATCTGAGTGATCAACAAAAGTTCGTTTCCTTGGGAGCACGGACTTCTTTTCCTTAGCAGAGTACTGGGCACAGGGCAGATGTGTGCTGAAGTGACCTGAAGGAATCTGTGTTCTCTGGCATAGAATCTTGATCCTCATAAAGCCTTCTTGAACCCCACAGTACAGGATTGGACTGGCTCTTGATTATACCTCCTGTAATTCTTACTTCTGTATAGCTGTGGGTGGAAATGAAATACGAATGTCGCTTCTCTTTTCCTCATAGTCCACTACCCTAACTTGAAACAGAAACCACTTAGTGAGGCATCATAAGCATAGACTTGACACCGCAGCTCCATACTCAACTCCAGCTATTTTATAGCTGGATGACCTTGAGCTACTTCTCCAACTTTCTCAGATCTTCATCTGTAAAACAGGAATGAATAATCCTAACCATCTCTAAATCTTGGTGAGAATGAAATGAGAGCATATACAAAGCTCTGAGCATTCTGAAACCCATAACTGGGAGATGTCTTCAAATGAAGTTATATTCCTGGCCCTAACAGAAAGACGGTAACAAATGGGTAAACAAAGAGGCCTCTAATTGGACTCTCCACAGGTAGAGAGCTGGAGAAAACCCACTAACTCACTTATCCAAGATTCCTGGAAGGCAGCAGTAATGGCACTTCTGTACTTTCAGATGGATGACTCAGGTCAATGACCCTCTCTCAATTACCAGTCCCCTGAGGCACCCCAGTTCCTACACACAAAAGCTCTCCTTCTGGCCAGCCCATGAGGGAGAAAGCACCTTCTAAACAGGGAAACAAACACGGAGAGCTAAGAGCTTGTCTCAAGAAGTTAGAGGGTTTTAAAGGGACATTATCAATTATAAAGAAATTCATTCAAATTGGCTCAAATTTTACTAGGAAAATAGAACTTCAGTTAAAAAAAAAAACAAAAACTTTATTTATATAAATATCCTTACAATTAGAGAAATGTAAGCATTTTGATGCTTTAAAAATTATGCGTTTAGGGGCCCAAAGTGGCTCCGGCCGGATGTCGTGGCGCTTGCGAAGGCGAGGCCAAGAGTTCAAGGCCAACCAACCTCAGCAACCTTACAAGCTCTCAATGATTGGCAAAAAAAATTATGTGTTTAAATCTATATTTTCTAAATATTATCCAAATAAACATTAAAATGTTTTTAAAACAAACAAGAAGGCCATTTCAGAGACAAGATTTATTTTATTTGCTTTTTTGTTGTAATCTCCAATGGAAAAAGGCATGTAGAAAACTATATTCCTCATGAAGAACAACAGAACTGGAAAAGAACATACACCGTTACAACCAAGCAGATAATACTAGTCACATTTTTGCAGAAGTAAAGGTACTGATAATGACTGGACTTCATCAGCGGCCCCAAGAACAACAGATTCTATGACAGAACGATCAAGGAAAGAACTAAGTTACAAGCAGGCAAGCTTCTTGAAGGGAAGACTGTGAGAAAGATTCAGCCCAGTTCCATGAATGGATGCTTTGCGGTCACAAAAATAACCCTGCGGGCCTGACTTCCAGGTCTGGCATTGCTACTCATCAAGTATGGTGTTCCTGGACACAGCAAACTCCTAGACCTGGGTTCCTCATTTGTTTAAAAAAGAGGGCTAGGGGAACCCCAGGCTGCTCCAGCTGTAACAGTCTCTTCCATTTCCTCCAAGTTCACAAAGTGATTCCATATACATTCTGCTCCTGTGACAGAAGCTACATTAGTCTGCATTTTATAAAGGATAAATGACTTACCTCAAATCACACTGTAAACAAATGCTAATAAGGACTGTAACTCTTAACTTTGAATCCAAAATTTGGGCTTTTCTTCTACTGCAGCCAATTATGAAGTACAAGGAGCAAGCTTGATAAGATATGTGATGGTCTGTGCTACTGACAGGTATCCTGAGAAAGAAAAGCTGGCATGTGTGACCCAAAGGCTGATCCCAGGGTCTTCTGTGACAGTACCTCAGCCACAGCTGAGATTATCTGGAATAAGCACTTAGCCCAAATTCTGACCAAATGGATTTGTGATTGGGATTTGCAGGACAAATATGAACTGAGAGCCAAGACTACAAACACACGCGCGCTCGCACACTCTCTCTCTCTCGCTTCAACAAAAAAAACCCTGTGGCAGCATGAATGACCCTAAACTACGAGAAGGTAGAAAGTGTGAGTCAACAGAAACCAAAGAACAGAAACAATGGATGAGGAGAGCAGTGTGCTGACAGTGCCAGCAGCAGTCTTGGCAGACACAGAGAACTAAGTGAACTCAATGGCGGGGATGGAAGAACTGCCTGCTGCTGAGGGAGGTCAGTTCCTGAGGCCCCTCATCCATGTGTGGCCTCGCAGGCTCACAGTGGGTCCAGCTTTGCCAGCATAACCCCTCACCCATCCACATCAGAATTACGTGTGCGCTTTTCAATGCACACACAAAGGCCTCCCAACACACCCTTCAGATCAGAATCTCCTAGTTGATTACGATGCATGCTCTGGCGGAGGACCACGGAGTAACCAGGAGTGAGACTGGAGAGAGAGTAGCTGCCAAACAGGGAGAAAGAGGAACCAGTCTGCCTCATCCAGTCTGGCCATTCACCTAACAGGTGGTTGCCTATAACAGCCACTTGGTAACGAGGACAAGGCAACAGAAGAAAAACACCAATAACTATAAGCCATGCTAGCTCTTTATGTCCAGTGAATCTAAAACAACAAAAGATGAAGCAGATGAAGTTGAGGGGAAAGAACCAGAAAGTTCAATAGAAAAAATACAAATTCAAAACATGAATTCCATTTTTATCACATGAAAAATGTTTAGACAATCCCATCATTAAAAACTCATGACAGAAATAAAAAGTAAGTGTCATAACAGTCTAAATATAACAGGACACCAAGAAGTCTAAAGAGTGGGAATAAAGGAAGTACAGATACAGACATGGCTTTCAAATGCCTGAGGAAACACCACCAGCAAGCAGCCATTAGCTCCAATTGGGAAATGATTTCTGTAAGATTTCTCAAAAGAGCTTACAAAGCTGTCCCCGGATTACATAAATGTCTTTGACGCTCATATTGTGTCTGCTGATGAAGGGCTGTAGGCGTTTGTGGGCCGATCACATGGACCTAGCAGGACAGTTTTCAGACCGCAAATGGAGTCCACATAAATGTACAAGAGTGGCAGGGAGTCCCTAGGGAGGACCTCATCTCAGTAGAGCTCAAGGGGGCAAATAAGAAATCCCAAGTAGTCTGGCTCTCAGTGAGCCTGAATATTTATTTCCCTGTGCCATGAGAAGAGACCTAGTAAGTGTGTTGAAAATCTGAAGGAAAAAAAAAAAACAAAAAAAACAATCAAAGGGCCTTGTAAAAGTTAAGTATGTAAAGTAGCACCAATGTCCTCAAACCATGAGTTCCTTAACTCTATGATGTTACGTAAACAGCATGAAGGGAATGAGCAAAGTAAATACTTATCAGGTTGTGTTATGCATGCTTTTCATTGTAGTAACACAAGCATTTCCAGGTCTTGACCCCAGACCTTTAGGATGGATATGACCAACCACAGAAAGCTGTAGTCACATCCCATAATCTAGACTTTTTTTTAAATGAAAAGGGTGTGGCAGGTAAAATCCACCACTCCTATGCTGAATGAAAAGAAAGAAAAATAAAATATGACCCTATCCAAAAACAAACTGCATTTTTTGCTGACATCAACAGGGTCAGGGTAGAAACAAAGAAATTACCCAGAGACTCACTGGCTTTTGTTTCATTAGAAACACATGAAGACAATATAGGACAATGAGAAAACATTCTTTGCAAAACTCTTCCATGCAAATAAGCATTTCTCTCTTTTTCCTTTTCGGTATGCATCATCCAGTTTTGTAGCTAAGAGTACAAATATTAGACTGGGACATGTGATAAAAGACTTGATACAGGATCAAAAAGACCCTAATTAATTCCTAGGATATTTCATCCATACGCATTAAACACCCTTTCTAAATAGAAATATGCATGGGTGAAACAGAAGAGAGAAAGCTGGTGTTTCTGGGCCACCCAACATCTGCTCACCCTACCCAGTAACCACTCTGGGGCAGAACCAGAACTCAAGTCCGTGGCTTTTATCTCGTACTTTTATGTCTTTTCATAAAGGCCTTCACAATTAAAGGCTGTTGGAAATGTTTACAAAGCACTTCCCTCATCTATTGGTCCATTCAAAACAACTCTGACAGACAAACAAGGGAGGAACTCTCAAACCATTTCACAGATGAGGAAGCTGAAGAAAGAGGTGTTATTTAAAGTGATACCTAATAAGGTACTGAAAATTGTATCTAAGAAACAGAACAAATCCCAGTCCCTCTGCTTGTCAGGTAAAAGCAAAATCTCCAAAATCAAGCCCTTGATTCACAATGAGACTGAGAGGAAAAAAAAATTAGCAGAAGTATACAAATCCTACACCATCTTCTGAACTTTGTGGTTGCTATAGCCTAAAAGTATACAGGGGAGGCATAGGAAATTATTCTTTTCTCATGTAATGTCTGAATCATACACCCAGTGCTAGGGGTTCTGAAGTCACCCACACCTTCTGCTGCAATCAGCTTCTCTGCCAGATCCACGGCTGTCCCACATGGAGTCTTTAATATGGCATTAAGGGAATGTGGGGACTTGGCTTACACGGCAGTAGATGTTAATGGCAGGTGTTAGAAAATCACTTCTGCAGAGATAGTTAAGCATATTTTTAAATAGAGTGGGGGAACAGAAATTGTAAAAGCAGCATAGTGCAGTGAAAATAAATTTGCTTTTTAAACACATAGGGTTTAAATTCCAGCTGGGCTGCTTATCAGCTGTGTGATCTCAAACAAGAAACTAACCCCTCAGCTTTAGTTCCCTCATCTATAAAACAAATAGACTTGACGAGATGATTTACAACCTTTTGCCTCTTTTGAACCAATAATCAGCATAAAACCTACGACTAAAAAGAGGAGATGGGAACTAACTTTTAGTAAACATCAACTACGTGCCAGGTGAGACCCCCGAGTCTGTTTCCTTCAGCAACTTTGTACTGTTCTGAGAGTATCTCCAACTGGCACTTGTATGTTCCTTATTTTATTTGGTCATCAAAAAGAGGTAGGCAGAGCTACTGTTCTTGACTCTTTTGCTGACAAGGAAACCACGGTTCAAAGGAATCAAGAAGCCTTTAAAACACATCACAAGACCCGTGAGTGGCCCAGCTAGAACATAACAAAGATGATTTCACCAGACAGTCCAGTGCTTGCTCATATCCTACTCCACATATGGAGGATGGATTTCAGGAGAATCCAGCAGGACAAAATGGTAGCTGACCTCTGGTCTAGAACAAAAGTTTTAAAAAGTGATGTGTTATATATTCAATTGTGATTACATGTCCCAAGAAACCGGGCACTTTGAGGATACAGTCTAATTGTGACAATGGTCATGTAATCTTTTGACAACTAGTCCTCACAAATCAGCACGGCCCCCTGGGAGGCATCCTTGACACACAGTCTGCCACAGTAGAGAGAGTCAATCATGTCAGCATTTTCAGAATTCAGACTAGAACTTTCTCAGGGCATAATTCATATAATTTAATCATCCTCCTGGATTCTTCCAGCTTTTAGCCGTGGTGTTATTTATCCGTCAACAAAAGGCAACAGAAAAGAGGGAGAGCAATACACACTCATCAGAGATTCTATCAGAGTGAAAATTTGTAATAAAATTGAATTAATCCAGTTACTTAAAATTCAGAACGATCCCAGTTATTGGGGCTGGGAAGAATGCCAAAACTGAATTAAATTTTCTATGTTAGAATTTAACACTTCAGTTTTTATTTAAATTTAAAAATAAACAAGGAAATGAGAATTTTATCAGTCCGTTCCTCTGCTAGGTCATTAATAGCATCATTTGATTTAAACAAATGATAACCAAGAATCCATGTCAATGATTTGTTAACAGTCACTGATTTGTCTAAAAATGGGTGAGTAATATGCTTACAGATTCACTTTTTCCAAATAACATATAACAACCAACATGTTATTTTTCCAAATAACAAAGAGGTTAAGAGTATGGAAGTATACATACTCAAAAAACACATTATACTTGGTGGCTGTGTTGCACGGCAGAGGAGAACAGAGGCTTGGGGTCAGATAACCTGGGGCAGTATGACATTGAACAGCTTATTTTATACAGATAACTGAATTACCTTATCTGCGAAACTGGCAATGATATGGATCCTCCCCACAAAGGTTGCTGGGAGAAGTAAACAACGCTACAATTCAATAAAACTAGTATTAGAGATCCACAGATCAACATAAACAATGTTTCCCTATCACTTGCTTTTAAGTTTTACAAATCTCTTTATGGTCAATGCCATCATAGTTTCTTGATTTTTTTCGATAAAGACTGATGTATGCTTATTAACTGAATTTGAAAACCTACTACTGGGAGAGAGGGAATACCTTCCTTGGTCCTTGATTTTTTCACCATGACAGGGGTTTTTACTTTCTAAGAACAGGGGTTTATATCTCCAAGTATAGGTATTGTAAATCTATAACTAAGTACTGGTCCAGCTTTTCAGGCTAAAAAACTTATCGAAAGTAAAAAAAAATTGTTTTTTGGGGGGGTTAAAAAAACAACTTAATTCATTCTGTGTTGTAACATATCCATATGGTGATATGTGGGGAACCCAGGAATCAAAATACACAATAATGGTTTCCTCTGAGAAACTCTGCATCTTGTATTCCATTGGTGCAAAATTATGGCTTTTGCCATTTAAAAGTAATGGTGCCTGGCACAGTGGCTCAAGCCTGTAATCCCAGCACTTTGAGACACCAAGGCACGTGGATCACTTGAGGTCAGGAGTTTGAGACCAGCATGGCCACCATAGTGAAACCCCGTCTCTACTAAAAACACAAAAAGTTAGCTGGTCATGGTGGCAGGTGCCTGTAATACCAGCTACTTGGGAGGCTGAGACAGGAGAACTGCTTGAACCCAGGAGGCAGAGGTTGCAGTGAGTTGAGATCGTGCCATTGTACTCCAGCCTGGGTGACAGTGCAATACTCTGTCGCAAAAACAAAAAAAAGTAATAGCAAAAACCGCAATTACTCTTGTATCAATCAAATACATATGTTCTATATTTTGCAATATCATTTAATTAGAATCCAATTTGATTTAATCACACTGTCAAAGCAGAAGTACCTAAGCTCCTGCAAGTATACAATGCTTTAGGGATCTAATAATCTATATCTGGGAAACCACTATTTCTCTACTTATTTTGCCAAATAGGAAAAAAATAAAGAAACATAAAATATACTGTGACTCTAAACTTGTAGATGTTTTAGTCAAAACTATAAATTCCTTTTGTATTTGTATATTAATTCCTTCTTTTGGAAATGGCCTAATTATTAGTCTATTTATAAAAACAAATCAAAATATTTTTGAAATCTCATCTGAAACTGCTTAAGGTTCACCAATTGCAATACAGCTGGTACCATCTGCCCTCCACGTGGATACTCATTATTAATCATGATGCATGAATGTAATTGTGAGCACTTAGTAAGATCCTCTTTTGGCAAACTGAAAGTCTAAATCATTTAAGTGCCTTTCTCCTTTCTATAATAGTAGTGGTTGCCCAAAGAGAAAAAAGCCTTGTCCCAGATATGACCAATGAGAATTTAACTAGAGAGACACACAAAAATCTACAAATATGCTGGCAAAAAAAAACAAAATACATTTTTACACATTTCCTTTATCAAGCATTTTCTCTGCGCCAGTCTTGTTTTAGGTGTTAAGAATATTAAAATATGGGCTGGGCATAATGGATCATGCCTGTAATCCCAGCACTTTGGGTGGCCAAGGAAAGTGGATCACTCGAAGTCAGGGGTTTAAGACCAACCTGGCCAACATGGTGAAACCTTGTTTCTACTAAAAATATGAAAATTAGTCGGGCATTGTAGCACATGCCTCAACAGTCCCAGCTATTCAGGAGTGTGAGGAAGGACTATCTCCTGAACCCGGGAGTGGAGGTTGCAATGAGCTGAGATCACGCCACTGCACTCCAGCCTGGGTGACAGGGCAAGACTCTGTCTCAAAAAAGAAACAAAAAAAAAGAAGAAGAAAAAGAATATTAAAATATGTAAACATATTCCTTCAATCTCAAGAAATTCCCAGAGAGGCAAGCAAAAGCATAAGCATTAGTCACATCAGTTCAGAGGGAGATATTACAGGAGGGCAGCCTGCAAGAGTGGTTAAAGCCTCTGATTTCGGAATTAGTATTAACACCACTTTTTAGGGAATCTACCACTTAACTTTCTGCCTCAGTTTCCACCTCCATAAAAAAAGGATAAGAGCTGCTCTCTTATAGGAGTATTGCAAGGATTACATGAAACACAGTATGCAAAGGCATTTAATTATAAGAAAGGAGGCACTCAATAAATGCTATTGAGTACACATCTAGATTGGATCAGAAACATCTCCCGGAGAAGCTGATGCTGGAACTGAGGCTTAAATGCTGTAAAACAAGTCACCCTTTCTCTCTACAGCACTGTCCCTTTCAGTGCTCTTATGACTCTGTGCTTATGACTCTGTGCTTTGGCCAAGCCTTAGGGATGCTAAGGTGTGCAATACAGAGTTTGCTTATGACAGTACTATGTTAGTAAGGTTTTCAAATGCTGCTAAGGCTAGCTAAGTAGCATAGATTAAGAAAAAAATAGTTCTGGTATGTGTACATCAACCATGGCATTTAAGCCACAGTATCAAAACCAGTCACTAATTTGCAATTACTCAACAGAGTATCCACATTATTGGGTAAAATATATTTTTAAAAAGCTGTTATCCCTACTCATAAAAATTACACAAATAATTTGAAATACACTGTGGTGGGGGTAGACAATTAAATGAACAAGAAACCAAAGGATCACAAACTCAGATAGTTACTGGGGTCAGGAAGATAATATTAATGAAAGAAGCAAGGTTGACCTATTATAACAGGGAGAAGGCATTGCCATGGTAAAGTTACAACGACTTTCATCATTTAAGTAAAACAGCTACTAATTGAATAGCTTTAGCTGGCTTTTGCCAATTGGGGAAGGAAATTCAATATTATTAAATGGTCTAATTTTTCATACAGGCCAGAAATCCAATTTTTATGTGAAATTTCCTGAAATACAAATTAACAGCAACTAGGTTTAATCTGGTGGAGAGAACAAAACCTGCATGGGCTGGATCTGGCAAGCGGGCCACCAGGTTGTGAGCCCTGCAGTAACTACTGTAGGAGAGGAAACATACATCCATAGGGGCTGCAGGGACCTCTCTGCAGAGAGCATGACATCTGGACTTAGCCTTAAAAGAAGGCAGGATGTAGACAGCTGGAGAAGGCCAAGCAAAGGCAGGGATGTGTGGGGAACAGTGTTTCAGAATGGAGAGACTAACTTGATAAGACAGAAAGTCGTAGTTGAGACTGGATACATGAGGAAGAGCCAGATAACAGGAGGCCTTAAAACCAGGTATAGAAAATCAGATTTGGTTGATGAACAAAATAGAATCACTGTCAGTAGCTATCTAAATTGAAAAGCCATGATAATATTCAACAAAGGGTGAGGGCCTAAAAAAAAAAATCGTTCCATGTCCTAAGAGAAATCAACATTTGGATGGAAGGCCGAGGTCTCAAGAGAACATCAGTCCTAAGGGGCTTCAGAATCAGAAACTCATCAGATGTAGGAAACCCCCAGAAGCTGCGAAGAGTTAATCTAGATGGCCTGAGAGTATTTCACTGACTGTACCCACAAAAACCTTGTGGGGGACTGGGTATGTGATCAGGACAGCAGCTTTCTGTTAGACTTACCATCATCACATCCTCCTTAAATTCCCAGTACACGGGCACAGAGGACAGAGGTGCTTATGGACAAAACCCATCCCTGAGAAGGGATTAAAGTGGCTAACAGAATGTGTAAGGCTTCTTCAAAATTTGGGGCCTAAAGAGCAGATGCCTTTTAAAAGCAAAATTCTATCCATAAAACCTGGAAATTCAGTAATAATGATCCAAGACCTAAAACACTGGGACAATAAAAGTAGGAAATGAAAACTGGGGTAAACAAGCATTCAGGACAGTAGTACAATCAATAAATTGTATATATAAATGGATTCCAGTGGCTACAGTGTAATTTAGCCCACGAAGTATGAGGTTCAAATGAACCCCCATAAAGGCAAAAACAGGAGTCAAATTGTGGTAACTAAACTTCTCCCTAAGGGTAATGGAAACTCCATGAAATTTTTTAAGCAAGGGAAGGTAAGCTATGAGGGCTAGGCTGAAAATAAACAGGGGACGCGCCCAGGTACAGCCAGGATTTATGAAGGTAAGTATCACCGCTCAACAAGGCCAGCGGCTTCCTTTGGTTACGTTTGGGAACCAGTGACAATGAACCACAGAGACCACATGTGGACTGTGATGTAGGAGGCAGCCACTAGGAGGGAGGGGTAACTTAGCAGCTGTTAAGTGTCTCTGCAACCACTGACAAAGCATGACAGCTTTGCACAGACGAAGAAAACATCTTTCCTAATATTCCCCCCAACCCCATAAAGAATATGTGATCTCCTTATGAGGTAGTGAAACCAACCATTCCTTTTACACTCTTACACACACACACACACACACACACACACACACAGAGAGAGAGAGAGAGAGAGAGAGAGAGAGAGAGAAGGGAAGACTCATGATGAGTGGGTGGCTGCCCACAAAGATTGGTCCTAAAAAAGAGAGAGAGACAGAGTGGGTGGCTGCCCACAAAAATTTGTCCTAATGCCTGTGGAAGAGGAACTGGAAAACCTTTCCCATCCACATCCTATTTAAGAAAGTAAAGACCAATATCTAACAAAGATGGTCCTAGTAGTTCCTTGACAGCAAAATTTGGAGTGAATTACTTCAGGGAATACCAGACCTAAAAGAAAAGGAAGGCTTGGCAACTCACGCTCATTTTCCTATAGCAAGCATTAAAAAAAGTATTAGTAAAATAAACATTAAGATATACCACTAATGACTTTAAATAGTTGATCTTCCTTGCAGAACTTCCAGAAACATATACAAATAAAATGGAATACTCAAGGAGTTGTAAAGCACCAACTTGGAAAGACAAAAATAGACAAACAAGCTTGGTGCCGGCCTACAGGTACGAGTGAACACAGAGTTTCATGAATGAAGAGAATTTTATGTATGTCAGCCAAACAAAATGAGCTTATCACTAGAAAAAAATTTGTTGGTCTAAATAAAACCAAGGAAAAACATAATTATAATCATACTTATCTATTCAGGAAGTATCTTTTTAAAAATTTAATTTCTGAAATGAAGAGAGTCGTCATATATGTAGCTTCAAAAATATTCTGCCAATTGTAACTCTGACATCTTTGGAAAATTAAACAAACACAACAGGTTGGTTTTGGTTTTCTGAAAGCTCTGGGAAAGCATCCATGATTTGTGTCAACCTGGCATTCAAATTTAGCTGGAATAAGGCTGATACCAGTTTTTGTTTTCTATAGGCAATAGCCAGGCTTTCTTTAAAAATGGGAAGTATTTGTTTATGCATATCACAGTGGAAAGTTTTCTACCTCTGGTTTCTGATGTAACTTTATCATGTTTTGTTCCTGCTGAGAAAGTACCAACAACGTTCCAATACTGATTAAAAATAAACAAACACAAAGTAATAGTCAAGGCCTTACTGGAACAGATATCATAAACAATTTGGTTCTTGTCTTAACTTAGAAAATCACTGCCTGATAACAAGTTTCTGAAATATTTATTATTTTTAGCCACTACTTACTGAAAACATTCTATATGTGCCAGGCATGGTGCTAAAAAATAACAGGTGTTATCTCCCTCAATCCTCACAACAAATTTGCCAGGCAGAATTATTTTCCATTTTCCAAATGAAGAAACAAGGCTAAGAGCGTATTAACTTGCTCAAGTTCTCACAGCGTCAAAGGGCAGAGCACGTTTTAGACTCCAGGGCCACCTGGAGTACAGTGCGCTGCTTCCTATACAACACTAGTAATGGGTTTTGGTGAAAATGGGGCTGTAACAAAAACCTGCTGCAAAATGAACTTACAAAATTATTCTCGATTAACTAAAAACAAAGCTAACATTTATTTTACTGAGTTTATCGCACTGTGGATATGACATTCTACTTCCATTCACACTTTAAGTCCATCACTTACTTTGATATAAAATAAAAACACTATTCACAAAATCGGGAGTCACAGCAGCCAGAGGAACTCCTTCATGTACTGATGGTGTTGTCGTTACAGAAAGTGTCTGGAAACCAGAGTTCCTGGGTTTCTAATCCTGCTTGAGCAACTTAATACTTTTGTGCTTTGGTCCCTTCCTCTGTACAATGAGGGCTGCTGTGAGGATTTAATGAGTTAAAGCATGTAAAGCATTAAAAACAGAGCCTGGTGCACAGGAAGTGCCCAATAAGGGTTCGCCATCATCACCTTCATGATCATCACACCAAGACTGGTGTGAATGATCAACATTCACAGCATCCAACATATTTACTGAGCTTTAAAAAGTGTGCAACTGCCCAAATGAATGCACGAATGAGCAAACAACTTTAATGTCTTTGTACTCATCATTATGAAATGATGAGAAGCAAAAGTTCCTATCTACAAGGAACATTAATCTAGACACCAGTTTATAAACAAGGTAAGATATGCTAATGGTATAAGAAAACACTTCAAAGCAGGGAGCAATTCAGATGAAGAAGGCTTGTAGGGGTCAAAAAGGGAAATGAGTACAATTTGAGGGAAGACTTTCTGGTGGCCAAGGTGGGAGACCTTGACGAGTATTGCTCAAAGGAAAGCAGGTAGAGCATTTTTAGTAATGGGGTCAGAGGAACACAGGGAGACTGATGGTTAAGCAGAATTATCTGACTCTAACTGAACAACGCTGACTACATATGCACCATGAGTCCAAGGAATAAACTTCATACATTTTTGCATATTCCCTGCCCAAAGCACAGTGCCTGGAACAGGCAAATAATGGCTAGATGGATGAAAGCACAAGGAAGGACAGCTTGATGGATGGACGTTGGGGGATAATAAAAGATAACATAGGGTAGGTGAGGTTACTTCAGATTAGGAAGAGTTTGAACAAATGGACAGTGCAGTATAGATGGGGCACCATGCACTTACTCATCAGTCACACCCTCCTTTATGAATACTGTCTTTGTTCTACCCATTCACCCACCGACCCACTCGTCCATCCATTTTTGGGAGGAGGCCTACTTAGGCTAATTTCCTCAGCCCATGGGAAACACAGTTCAACGCAATGCTGAGGACATAAAGCCTAACCCATATAGCCTAACAGTTAAGGACTGAAGGCCAGTTCTGTGGGCAAATGCCCCAAACCCTCTGCATTGCATTTCTGCTCTGTAAAATGAGTAAGCCCTATCTCACAAGTATGAGTACAAACTATCAGACACAGATTATGTCACAGGCCATAATTACATGTTTTATAGAACATTATTATAACTATTTTGTGCCCTTTAACAGAGGGAATGCTAAAGGGCTATATTTGGGTTTTGTCAACTCTGTACCCCTGGCTCTTCTACCCACTCTAGCATATAGCAGAGACCCCAGGAAGGTTTGGTAAATTGACTTAACATTTCAAACACATACTCTCTTGTCCCATGGCTTGTCCTCTTGCCCAGGCTTGTCCTTTCTAGTCACCCTCACACACAGTCAACCAAGCACCATGCAGGATGAGGCCAAAGCTCTTTCAAGCTGTGCTCCAGCCCTGCTCCTCATCCACGCCGTGCTCCAGCCCTGCTCCTCATCCACGCCGCGCTCCATCCTGCTCCTCATCCACGCCGTGCTCCATCCTGCTCCTCATCCACGCCGTGCTCCATCCTGCTCCTCATCCACGCCGTGCTCCATCCTGCTCCTCATCCACGCCGTGCTCCAGCCTGCTCCTCATCCACGCCGTGCTCCAGCCTGCTCCTCATCCACGCCGTGCTCCATCCTGCTCCTCATCCACGCCGTGCTCCAGCCTGCTCCTCATCCACGCCGTGCTCCAGCCCTGCTCCTCATCCACGCCGTGCTCCAGCCCTGCTCCTCATCCACGCCGTGCTCCAGCCTGCTCCTCATCCACGCCGTGCTCTATCCTGCTCCTCATCCACGCCGTGCTCCAGCCCTGCTCCTCATCCACGCCGTGCTCCATCCTGCTCCTCATCCACGCCGTGCTATCCTGCTCCTCATCCACGCCGTGCTCCATCCTGCTCCTCATCCACGCCGTGCTCCATCCTGCTCCTCATCCACGCCGTGCTCCAGCCTGCTCCTCATCCACGCCATACTCCATCCTGCTCCTCATCCACGCCGTGCTCCATCCTGCTCCTCATCCACGCCGTGCTCCAGCCCTGCTCCTCATCCACGCCGTGCTCCATCCTGCTCCTCATCCACGCCGTGCTCCAGCCTGCTCCTCATCCACGCCGTGCTCCAGCCCTGCTCCATCCTGCTCCTCATCCACGCCGTGCTCCATCCTGCTCCTCATCCATGCCGTGCTCCATCCTGCTCCTCATCCACGCCGTGCTCCAGCCCTGCTCCTCATCCACGCCGTGCTCCAGCCCTGCTCCTCATCCAGGCCGTGCTCTAGCCCTGCTCCTCATCCACGCCGTGCTCTAGCCCTGCTCCTCATCCACGCTGTGCTCCAGCCCTGCTCCTCATCCACGCTGTGCTCCATCCTGCTCCTCATCCACGCTGTGCTCCAGCCCTGCTCCTCATCCACGCTGTGCTCTAGCCCTGCTCCTCATCCATGCTGCACAGAACTCTTCTCCCTTGGCAGGAGCTTCAGCCATACACATCAAGCAATCAGTGCTAATTAATGCAAATATGGGAAGCTTATCTCCTCAGCCATGCTGGAAGCTGCTTGAGGCTTTTCATCTGTGGCTTTTTTTCGATAAAGCTGGGGCTTTTAATCTATTTCTAACCTTTCTGGTTCCACGATTTGACTTCAAGGGCATCATTCTTCAATTTAGGTCCCCAGAACTCACTCCTCAGGGTAATTACATTCTTTCGCAAGAGCTGCTATTAAAAAAAAATTCCTTGTTGAAACAACTATTAATAAAGAGGATATCTTTGAGAATATAAACCTCTCTGCAAAGGTTTATGTTTTATTTGGAGCCGCAGTGTCCTAGCTGTGGTTGTGCATTTACAGAGCCAGCTCTTCTATGTTGTCATCTCTAAGAAGGAAAAAGGGCATTCAGAAGTCTGGTCTGTAATATTCATTAACCAAACGTGTTAATCACCTTCAAGACAGTAAGCAGGGCAGTGCAGAGGACCCACAGACAAATCTGAAGGAGACTCTGTCCTCCAATAATTTAAAATGTACTAGGCAAGGGCGCGATGGGAAGAAGGTGGCATCTGTACTATGGTAAAACCACTGTGGAAGCAGAGGTAATCTGCCCAGTAATCTGGTCAGTGAAAGACATTCACAGCAGCATTACTTATAGAAGGAAAGAAGGGAGGGAAGGACAAATAACAATCCAGTGATGGGAGACAGTTAAGTAAATTATGATAAATTCACAGGATGAAACTGTGTATAACCATTAAAAAATACACTTACCTGGGAGGCCGAGGCAGGTGGATAACGAGGTCAAGAGATCGAGACCATCCTGGTCAACAAGGTGAGACCCCGTCTCTACTAAAAATACAAAAAATTAGCTGGGCACAGTGGCGCGTGCCTGTAATCCCAGCTACTCTGGAGGCTGAGGCAGGAGAATTGCCTGAACCCAGGAGGCGGAGGTTGCCATGAGCCGAAATCACGCCATTGCACTCCAGCCTGGGTAACAAGAGCGAAACCCCATCTCAAAACAAAAAAATGCTTACCAAGAGCACATAAATAACATGGAGAAATGGGTAGGTTATAATGAATAAGAAGGCAGCAGACTAACACCATTAAACAAACACTGCACAAGAAAAGCACCAACATGTCCACGTAAGAATGTGGTCATTTTTTCCTTCTTCCTATGTTTTGTAATTTCCAAAGTATGTATGTTACTTTTATATGAGAATATTCTTTAAAATTTATATTCAAAAGGCACAGAATATCATATTCAAATTTTAGAGAACACCCAAAATCCTTAGGGAGGCAACAACCTTGCAGAATGGTCCAAACTTTTAAGGAAAACAGTGGGGAAAGGGGGACTAGAGGGCCTCATACTTATAATAATGTCTCTAAGTCAGCTGTTTATAACTTAACACATGCCATTCTCGAAGAAAGGATGTTATAAAATAGAGTGGTTATATTCCCAAGGCAGGCCATACAGTCAGGTAAACTCTCAAATCACCTCAAGTATCTTACTTGTATCCACAATCATTTAGCTGGGGCTGGCTGTTTTAGAATTTATAATTTTGTGGATTTCAGAAAGAAATTACAGTACGCTTATTGTATATTATACAACATACCCTGCAGGGACTAGGGTAGAACTCCATTATCAGATTCTGGTAATAAGTCTTTTAAATATCCAGTAGGTTTTCAGTTTCTAAAAACCTCATGAAACAAAACTTCATGTCAAAATTATGAACATTTGGAATTCAGAACAGCAAACAACAGTGGACCTATAACTGCACATACGCCATTGTACATGGTCATTCATCTGAGCACCCTTCCTGGCACTCAACAGTTAGCAAAGGGCCAGGAGGTGTCGTATTCATCGTTGTATCACTAATACTAGCACAGCGATAGCAACATAAAAGGTACTCCATAAATATTTGCAGAATGAATGAATAAAATATAATACTGAATCTATTTGCCAACCACTTCGTACTCCTCACAGCCCACGCACTTCTCTTAAGGCTTGCATATTCTACTTTGGCTTAGGTGTCATGTAACTGTGCTACTTCTCCTCCTCACATTCCCTCAACTTTAAGTCCTTCAAGGGCAGGGACTGTTCAAGTGAGACAGCAAGGCCTACAACACTAGCCCATATTCTCTCACATGGAATGTTCTCAACTTGTTAAGCAAAGACACCAAATTCTAACCTGAAATGCCCAGAACACCTTCTCTAGCCCTCACCTAGAGATCCAAGATTCCTCTTTTCTAACTATAGGATCCAAACCTTCTTGGAAAGAGAAGCAACCCTGAACCAGGGCTACTGTGGTGCCTGAGTCTAGCCTAGTCCACAAGGGATGTGTGCCTCATTTCACAAAGAACCCCTTAAGTACTTCTAGCCTTCTCGCATTCCAGTGGTGGTCATCCTTCCCAGGCTGCAGTCACATTTATAAAGCTTTTCAAAATGCCAAACCACCTCTACCAAATGCAAACTACTTGCTGAACTTTATCTGTGGACTATTTCCTTGCAGATGCTCTGAGGCATGACAAATCCTTAACAGGATAACGATGATACTCCTCCTTCCTCTCCTTATGCCAGGTACTACACAATCAATTGTAGTACTGTATCACAGACTTTCCCCTCCTTGCTTTCATATGCTTTTAAGCCACTGAGATGTGGCTTGGGTTAAAGAGAGTAAGGATTGTAAGGATTCATGAATTCAATGAAGACCTTCCCAAGTAGGAGCTACTCTTCTTCTAAAACCAAAAACACGTTTTGTAGGCTAAGGAACAGAAGAGCTGCCAAGTTACCATTTCAAAAATCCAGTTATCTTGACTTTTCCCCTGAGGCCTGCCTCTGCTGCAGCTAAAAATGAACCTCAGATTCTTGTATATATTCACATACCCCTCCAGCCAAAAAAGAAGAAAACTGGTATGTAAATGGAAACATTACAGAACACTCTTAGAATGTGAATGTCAAATTCTCCTAGTGTTGAAAAATCTCAGAGATAAAACCAGGTTTGACACCCAAAGAAAAATGCTGGAGCCAGAAATATACACTTGTAAAGTATATTAATTCCAGGAAAAAATAATTATATAAGACCTAGGCCAGACAGCTTCTTGTTCATCTGCCTCCTCATCTCTGCCTCCACATGTCCCTGGGACTTACTGTCCTCATTAAGGGGAAAGGTCTCCTGAAAGTCACCTCCTGCCACTTCTCTTTGAGGTCCCTCAAGAAAGAAAAAGACACTGACAAAACAATAATACTTCTTACCTTCCTATCTCCCACAGGGTTTCCATGAGAAGAGAGATAGGGAAAGAGGGAGGAGAACAAGGGAAAAGAAGGGGGAAGAAGAGGTAGATAAGTTTGACAAGTAAGTGAGAAAGTAAAGGGACATAAATGAGTGGAGTGAGTAAATTAATACGTTTCATTCCTACCTTCAAAAAGGCAACCAAAGTCCCCATTTACATAGCAAAGAGTGAGATTCACTTTCTTACATTTCCAGGCCTGAATTATTTATTTTTATTAGATCCCAAGATGCCATATGTTAAAGTTCTCCAAACTGTGGAAACCTGACAACTCATGGGTTCCCTAAAACGCCACTTGTTACATTTCACTGTTTATAAGGGGACACTGAGGAAAGGTAATGTGCATGTATTACGTATCAACAACTGCACCTGATGCCTGTTTATTCACTGTGAGGAACCAGATCCTCAAACATTCTCAAACCCCAAGTCAGAATCCCCCTTTCCTTAAAATGCTTTCCTAAAAGCTGCAGGAGAAGAGCTGAACTGAGAACGGAACTCAAAACTGAAAAATCTGAGTTTATGTCTCACCTTTAGCTTCCTGCCCCTACTACCCTTTCAGATGCTATTACAAATCTATAAAAAGCAGAAAACAGGAAAAAAGAAATGAAAGGCAAAAAACAAAGTCTGAATCATGCATACATGCATGCATTCACTTAACATGTATGAAGGACCAACATATGCCAGACAGTGGGGCTACAATGGTGAAGAGGACTCTTTTTAGGTCCTCAGGAATCTCACAGCCTGTCTACACAGGTGGGTAATAAGACGTGCAGTTAAGACAGTGCAGTCAGCTTTGTGACAGAAGTATAAATAAAACATGAATGAGCAACCAATTCTGCCTGCCCCCAACCCCAACACAGAGGGAAGGCTTTATAAAGCAGGGGTCCTTTGAGCTAGGAAATGGCTTGCTCTTCCAGGCTCTGAATCAGAAACAACCATGAAACTTTCCAAGTTTATTATTCAAGAGGTGATTACTGCAGAATGCCATTCCTGGTCTAGATTCTTCTCTTCTCTACTGCAACTGTCTTACGTCCCCTGTTGTGCACCTACACAAATGCAATGGCAGAAATGGAGGATTTCTAATATCTCAACATGGAAACTTTAGATGGTGAAGAAAAAAAAAGCAAGCTCCAAACTTCTTGGAATTTTAAGACCTCAGTTCAAAACTGCTACTGATTTTACTGTGTGACTCTAGGCATGTCACAACTCTGTGCTTCCGTTTTTATTACCTGTAAAGCAGAGATCTGATGATCTCACAAGACTGCTCTGTGAATAGAGAAAAGGAACTATATAAAAATAGTTTAAAACTCTAATGTACTATCATTTTCATCAGCAATTATGCCACCTTTATTCAGTTAGCAGCTCAGTCTGGGATGCCACTGCTCAATACTTGGCAAGTATTAAACAGTGAGAAAATTAGCCCTAATTGGCAGCCCTGCTTAACGACTGACATTCAAATAACTGCACAATAATACTCTCGGTTCCTAGGCTCAAAATCTACAAAATTGCCCTTTCTTTTCCAAAGCCTGCTTTTAACACTGCACACAAATATCTGGGAATCTCTTTAAAACACAGATTCTGATTCAGCAGGTCTAATGTGGAGGCTCAGATTCAGCATTTTGAAGATGCTCCCAGGTGATATTGATGCTGCTAGTCCCCATACCCCAGTGTGAATACCAAAAAAAATGGATTCCTCAAGATTTTCCAAATCTGTAAGTTGCTGCCCCACCAGGTAAGACAGGATTCAGTCATCCAATTGAGGCAGCATTTTAATTTCTGGCTCTTTTCTAACTTCCAGCATCCATCCCTCATGCCCCAGCAAGCCACTTCCTGAAATCATATTGCCTCAAAACATATTAAATCATCCTTCAGTCACAGAGGTGACAAGACGTCCTCAGGCTCAACCCAGCTTAGAATGACAGTACAAGGTCCAATTCTGACAGCAGGGTCAAAAGTAGTAAAGATTCCCCCACTCTCACCACAATCAGCCCCAGAGTTGGCTGGAGGGATTTCAAACTCAGCTTTGCACACCACAGCCTCAAGGGTCACCATCGACCACTCACCACTGGGTCATTTTCTTTAGATTGTTTTCACAAATGACCACATATCTCATGAGGCTACAAATGTTTCTTGGGCGAAGGACCCCCATGTCCCGTCTTGTCTAGCACAAAGTTAGGTGCTCAAATTATCTGTATAAAGGGAGAAAAGAAATCAATGACTCACCAACATTTATTCAATGTGCACCATGTGCCTTGCAACGTCCTGGCTGCTGAGGAAGCAACAAAGAGTAAAACAGACCTTCCTCCTGCCACTCATGCAATCTGAGCCTCCATGTAAGTCCCAAACACTCTGCTAATGTTCTACCTACATTATCACACTTCTCAATTCTCATCATCTTATGTAATAGAATACCCACATTTTGCAGATGAGAAAATGGGACAGAAGCAGCAACATTCCATATAAAGAAACAATGGCTGCTATAATAAAAGAGGGCTTTTCCACCCAATAACCAAAATGAACCACAGCCTTTTGACCACTTTCACCACAAGAACAGTTCTGTGACTTGGAACTAGTTCTCAGTGTACTCCTAAGACTTTCAAGGTCACTTATATGAAGAGGGTGATGCCATGGACCCTCAGACAGGTGACACTGACTTCCCCTGGTGTACAGTCACCTCCTCTGTATCCCATAAAGCCCAGCCATGGACCCTCAGACAGGTGACACTGATCTCCCCTGGTGTACAGTCACCTCCTCTGTATCCATAAAGCCCAGCCATGGACCCTCAGACAGGTGACACTGATCTCCCCTGGTGTACAGTCACCTCCTCTGTATCCCATAAAGCCCAGCCATGGACCCTCAGAAAGGTGACACTGATCTCCCCTGGTATACAGTCACCTCCTCTGTATCCCATAAAGCCCAGCCATGGACCCTCAGACAGGTGACACTGATCTCCCCTGGTGTACAGTCACCTCCTCTGTATCCCATAAAGCCCAGCCATGGACCCTCAGACAGGTGACACTGATCTCCCCTGGTGTACAGTCACCTCCTCTGTATCCCATAAAGCCCAGCCATGGACCCTCAGAAAGGTGACACTGATCTCCCCTGGTATACAGTCACCTCCTCTGTATCCATAAAGCCCAGCCATGGACCCTCAGACAGGTGACACTGATCTCCCCTGGTGTACAGTCACCTCCTCTGTATCCATAAAGCCCAGCCATGGACCCTCAGACAGGTGACACTGATCTCCCCTGGTGTACAGTCACCTCCTCTGTATCCATAAAGCCCAGCCATGGACCCTCAGACAGGTGACACTGACTTCCCCTGGTGTACAGTCACCTCCTCTGTATCCCATAAAGCCCAGCCATGGACCCTCAGAAAGGTGACACTGATCTCCCCTGGTGTACAGTCACCTCCTCTGTATCCATAAAGCCCAGCCATGGACCCTCAGAAAGGTGACACTGATCTCCCCTGGTGTACAGTCACCTCCTCTGTATCCATAAAGCCCAGCCATGGACCCTCAGAAAGGTGACACTGACTTCCCCTGGTGTACAGTCACCTCCTCTGTATCCCATAAAGCCCAGCCATGGACCCTCAGAAAGGTGACACTGATCTCCCCTGGTGTACAGTCACCTCCTCTGTATCCATAAAGCCCAGCCATGGACCCTCAGACAGGTGACACTGATCTCCCCTGGTGTACAGTCACCTCCTCTGTATCCATAAAGCCCAGCCATGGACCCTCAGACAGGTGACACTGATCTCCCCTGGTGTACAGTCACCTCCTCTGTATCCATAAAGCCCAGCCATGGACCCTCAGACAGGTGACACTGATCTCCCCTGGTGTACAGTCACCTCCTCTGTATCCATAAAGCCCAGCCATGGACCCTCAGACAGGTGACACTGACTTCCCCTGGTGTACAGTCACCTCCTCTGTATCCCATAAAGCCCAGCCATGGACCCTCAGAAAGGTGACACTGATCTCCCCTGGTGTACAGTCACCTCCTCTGTATCCATAAAGCCCAGCCATGGACCCTCAGAAAGGTGACACTGATCTCCCCTGGTGTACAGTCACCTCCTCTGTATCCATAAAGCCCAGCCATGGACCCTCAGACAGGTGACACTGATCTCCCCTGGTGTACAGTCACCTCCTCTGTATCCATAAAGCCCAGCCATGGACCCTCAGACAGGTGACACTGATCTCCCCTGGTGTACAGTCACCTCCTCTGTATCCATAAAGCCCAGCCATGGACCCTCAGAAAGGTGACACTGACTTCCCCTGGTGTACAGTCACCTCCTCTGTATCCCATAAAGCCCAGCCATGGACCCTCAGAAAGGTGACACTGATCTCCCCTGGTGTACAGTCACCTCCTCTGTATCCATAAAGCCCAGCCATGGACCCTCAGACAGGTGACACTGATCTCCCCTGGTGTACAGTCACCTCCTCTGTATCCATAAAGCCCAGCCATGGACCCTCAGACAGGTGACACTGATCTCCCCTGGTGTACAGTCACCTCCTCTGTATCCATAAAGCCCAGCCATGGACCCTCAGACAGGTGACACTGATCTCCCCTGGTGTACAGTCACCTCCTCTGTATCCATAAAGCCCAGCCATGGACCCTCAGAAAGGTGACACTGATCTCCCCTGGTGTACAGTCACCTCCTCTGTATCCATAAAGCCCAGCCATGGACCCTCAGACAGGTGACACTGATCTCCCCTGGTGTACAGTCACCTCCTCTGTATCCATAAAGCCCAGCCATGGACCCTCAGACAGGTGACACTGATCTCCCCTGGTGTACAGTCACCTCCTCTGTATCCATAAAGCCCAGCCATGGACCCTCAGACAGGTGACACTGATCTCCCCTGGTGTACAGTCACCTCTTCTGTATCCATAAAGCCCAGCCATGGACCCTCAGAAAGGTGACACTGATCTCCCCTGGTGTACAGTCACCTCCTCTGTATCCATAAAGCCCAGCCATGGACCCTCAGACAGGTGACACTGATCTCCCCTGGTGTACAGTCACCTCCTCTGTATCCATAAAGCCCAGCCATGGACCCTCAGACAGGTGACACTGATCTCCCCTGGTGTACAGTCACCTCCTCTGTATCCATAAAGCCCAGCCATGGACCCTCAGACAGGTGACACTGATCTCCCTGGTGTACAGTCACCTCCTCTGTATCCATAAAGCCCAGCCATGGACCCTCAGACAGGTGACACTGATCTCCCCTGGTGTACAGTCACCTCCTCTGTATCCATAAAGCCCAGCCATGGACCCTCAGACAGGTGACACTGATCTCCCCTGGTGTACAGTCACCTCCTCTGTATCCATAAAGCCCAGCCATGGACCCTCAGACAGGTGACACTGATCTCCCCTGGTGTACTGTCACCTCCTCTGTATCCCATAAAGCCCAGCCTTCACTCTGGCCATTCATCATGCACAAGTGAAAAATGTGATACAGTAAAAATAACTGAGCTGGTCAGACCTCGTTTTAAATTCCAAATCTACTACTTGTCAGCTGCATAGTAACCTTTAATTCTCTCTGCACCTACGCAATGGGGATAGCAACAGCAGCTTCATGTGGTTGGAAAGATGGAATGAGATAATATATCTAAACTATGTTTAAGTGTCCGACACACAGTGGACTTCCCACAAATCTAAGTTTTCTTCTCCCTTACTGGGGTTACTGCTTTGCTCATGCAGTAGGAAAAGCATCAAGAGTCACAAGTCTTTCTCTTGGCTAATGAAAACAGAATTATTTTAACACCAGTAAAGTCAACAAAAGGCCAATTCTAGCAGCCATTTAAAGTCACAATCCAATTACTGAGGCAAATTACAAGTGACTCTTTGGTTTAACTTGGAAGAGAACGGAAGCCATTAAAAAGACAGTAAGATGCCCTCTTTTTAAAATTAACATGTCTGGAAGTTAAAAAGATGAACAAAGCCAATCTACAGGAATGTGGACAGGCTTGGTGCATTAACAGAATGGGGAATAATAAAAATGTCCTAGGCCAGGAGCAGTTTTCACATCTGTAAATCCCAATGCTTTGGGAGGCTGAAGTGGGAGGACTGCTTGAGGTCAGGAGTTCAATATCAGCCTGAGCAATATAGTGCAACCCAGTCTATACAAAAGAGGTAAATAAATAAATGAATAAACATTAAAAATTTAGCCGGTAGTGGTGGCATGCCCTTGTAGTTGCACCAGTAGTCCTTCTACCTGGGAGGCTGATACAGGAGATCGCCTGAGCCCACAAGTTCAAGGGTACAGTGAACCATAATCACACCACTCTGGCACTCCAGCCCAGGAACAGAGCACAACTCTGTTTCACAAAGGAAAGTCCTAAATTCTCTCCCAGATAAGTTTAAAGCCCTGAAGATGGTAACTCATTTTTTCCCCTAAAGACTATACCACATTGATTAGCCAGGAGCCACCAATGGAGAAAGCAGTGCTGATCTGCTTGATCAGAACCACCACTGACTGAATCAAGACAGAGAGCTAGCTTCAAGTCAGTTCTGGCACTTACTGGCTGTATGACCCGAGGGAAGCCATACAAAAATCCTTCACTTCACTTTCCACAGCTGTAAAATAGGGATAGGGATAAGGATACCTAGTTATTGTGAAGTTTATATGAGATAATGTTTATGAAACATCTAGCAAAAGTAACCACACAATGTAGCTGTTAATTGCATGTGACTGGTGACTGGTAGGCCTTAAACCAGGAGCAAAAAAGCTTTCACAATAAGCTGCAACTGGCTGATGTGCATGAGTGGACTTTATGCAGGGCTCTAATACGGTCTGCTACTGGTTTCATAAACGTTCCTAAAAACTGCATGAAGCTGTGACACAAGAATTTTTTTTTTCTATCAGTCCCTAACTAGGCTTCATGGAGATATCAGAAATAGTTTGGGGCCAGATCTCAGCTGTGTTATATTTCAAAGTTAAATCTTAAGTTCAGGAGCTGAGCTATATTAAATAGAAAACAAAAAATTTATGATATCCCATCTTTGCCTCTCAAAGCCCCTTCTTTTAGTACCTAAAATGCCACCCAATTAAAGGGATGTCTAGATTCTTGTGTAATGAGCAAAAAGGCAGCCTTACTCACTTCTAAAACCCAGCCAGTGGAATTTACTGGGAAGCGGTCACACTTCAATCCCTCCAGCTTACCACTGCTCAGAAGAAACACAGACCTATGGAGGCCTGACCTTCTTCCTTGTGAGTCTAGCTTAGGGTAACAGCTGCTCAAAGGACAAGACACTGCCCACTCTGCAGATGATGTTTCTCTCTGAACAGAAGCTTACCTGGTTGAAGGTAAGAATTCCTAGCTCTATGCCACTGAATTTATTTCCTCTGGCTTTTCTCCGCTTTCTTTTTAACCATTCATCCATCTCTACAGAGCACAACGCCGACTACACAATTAGTTTAAAAGAAAAAAAAAATTTACGCTACCTTCCAAGCAGGTAAAATTTGCTTTTACATATTTCTCTCTTTCTCTGCTTCAGGCACTTGTAACTATCTAAGGCTGAAGCCCTCTCCCTGGCCAGGGGTTCTTACTTTTTCACGGTCAGGCAGATTTCCAGTTTAACTGTCATTCTGGCAGGGGGCTAAGTGGATGAGAGGTAAGAGTTCCCACCTATTAGAAGGGCAGAAACAAAGAATCCCACACTCCTGAAATTTCACTTAAAAACTGATACTAGGGCAACTGACGGTGGGTAGCTGTGTGGGCAGTTAAATCTATGTTTTGGGAAACTGTAGTAAAGGGACAGAGAATGATGATCTACTTTCAGTATTGTTACCATCAACTATGTGCCAGGTATGCACTGGGTTTTAAAAAACTTTTCTTTTAAAATCTGAAATCTAACTGTGGTTGTCCCACTGCATGTGGGAGACTAGATCCTCTTCCTCGACACATCAAAATCTGTTTATACTCAAGTCCCACAGTCGGCCCTGCAGAACCTGAGGATACAGAAAGTCAATCTTTCATCTTTCGCATCCTGCAAATACTGCATTTTCAATTCGTGTTTGGTTGAAGAAAATCCATGTTTAAGTGGATCAGCACAGTTCACACCTGTGGCTATTCAAGGGTCAACTGTAATTAAGTATGACTGTTCCAATTTCACTGATGAGAAAATGAAGGCCACGCATGCCCAGTGGCCAAGAAGCAGACTGAGACTGAAAACCAACCTGACTCCTCAGCCCAGGCTTCTACCTGCTGGGCTGTAATGACACAAGTGCAGCAGAACTATCTCCCACCACAATAAGACCCCTAGAACCTCTCAGAGTCCTACTGCTCCCTGCCACTCACCAAGTGGCTTAAGAAAGGGAAATCTAGGTTCTGAGTCCACTGCTGTTGGAGACAAAGAAAACAAAGGGCGGAAAAGAAAGGCAGAGCCAAAAGACAACGTTCACACTGTTCTTCTGCAGAGCCCCATGGCCTTAAAGGAAGGGTGCACCCAAGATCAGCCTTGATTTATTTAACTGCCACACATTTTTAGACTAACTCACTGCGGCTCAAAAAGAGTCGGAAGAGTCAAACTGGCAAAGTGACATGCTCTTGTAGCAAAATTGGCCAGAGAGGCCATTGTCTGACCCAAAGAAAAACATAAGTGGGAGCTGAAACATCTGGGTTCAGTCCCAATTCTTAGTGGGAGTCCAGGCAAATCACTTCCCTTCTTTGACTTTCCACATCTTCACTGCTAAACATGGGGGTTGGATGGGATGAAACTTAAGGAATCATACTGCTCTAACAGTTTTGGCTTCCAGGATGCCAAACAAAGACAAACAGCTAGTTAACATGTATGGGTACTGCACAACTAATCCAACACTTAGTCCAGTGTCTGGGAGCCAAGGGAAACATGAGGAACCTGTAATGGTGTCCGTATCCATGAAGATGCTTTGATTACTAGGAAGCTAATACACATCTGTTCAAGATGATGTACAACATAGATGAAGACTCCAAATGGCAGGACAAGCCCTCATTTTCAAGGGCTGAGAATCGTTTCTGCCCTGAGACGGCAGGCATGGGTTAAATAATTCCTGAATCCCTATCTCTGCTAGCTCCACCCCATCTCCCCTTCAAGGCCAGACCACCAATACCCTGAGACGGCAGGCAAGGGTTAAATAATTCCTGAATCCCTATCTCTGCTAGCTCCACCCCATCTCCCCTTCAAGGCCAGACCACCAATACCCTGAGACAGCAGGCAAGGGTTAAATAATTCCTGAATCCCTATCTCTGCTAGCTCCACCCCATCTCCCCTTCAAGGCCAGACCCCCAATACCTCCTACTGGGTCACGTCTACAAACATCTGTTACCTTTCATTTATGCTTGCCCTCTCCAATCCATTCTGCACATTGCAGTAACAATGGTCCTTCTAAAAAGCAAACTGGAGCACGCCAATCCCTTGCTTCAAACCCTAAAGGCTTTCCATGCCTTTCCAGATAAGCCCCGCTGTCTTTCCAGGCTCATTACCATTCTTGTTCCCCACCATCCTTTAGTTACATACATCTTTTAGTTCCTCAAAACTGGCAGGTTCTCTCCCACCTTTAACCTTCTGATCTCAGTGGAGGTGCTGCTTCCTCTGGACATCCTTCTTTGACTCAGGAGACTAGGCTGGGTGCCCTGCCATGATCTCCCGGGACATCTGCACTAATTCCATCACAGCATTGACCACACTCCATTGTAAATTTCTGTTTACTCATCTGTCTTCCCCACCAGATTACAGTTATTAGGGCGGCAGAAACCACATCTGTCTTGTAGTCAGTTACATCCCAGTAGCTAGCAAAGTGCTTGGAACATAAGAAACACAAATAAACAAACATCCTTATTAAGGAAATTAATGGCCTCTTACCTGAGAGGACTGTGGAAAGTGGGTAAAAAAGACAAGCTAAATGGGGAGTTGAAAAAAGGAGAGGGATAAGCTGGATGCCCGTGTGTCTGTGCCTCTGCATGTCTGCCCAGAGGCTACGATGAGTATGCGAGCGGATACTCATGGCTCTGACAGAGGCTATGAAGCGTTCAAGGGCAAGCTGTGCCCTGTGCTGTGTGCAGATGTGCCCACTCTACATTCTGTGGAGCCCAGGGAAACTGATTTTTCTAGTGTTTGGAGATACTGGCAACAGAACACTGTTTAAGTGCTGCATGTATGTATGCACAGGAAATAGAAAAGGTAAAATGTAGGTCACAAATAAACTCAGCAATACTAGTAACTGGACATTACTAACAAATTGTACCTACTGCCCTCTTGGTTGTATGCCCAGCACTATATGGCAGAGTACCTTTCTCATCCTCTTCTCTTTTTTAAAGGATGCATATCCATGCAGGCTGTTGGCTAAGAAACAATGATAGATATGTTTAATTGCTGTACTATTTAAGTCAATTCTGCTGTCAGTCTCCATAAATTGTGACAAGACAGAAAGACTAAGTGTTACAATCCAACAATAAGGAAAAATAGAAAATAATTTAGAATTTGAACAAACAGAGATCAAGAAGATGAAAATCTGCAGAAACTTTCCAGTATAAAGTAAGTTCAAAATCCAAAGGAACAACAACAAAGGCAATTCAGAGGAGAAAAATAAATTCCTGTAAAAATATATTTTAAAACATTACAAGATCAGAAATAATGTGCTTCAGAGAAACAATGAAAAACATCAAGATAAACAAAATAGCATAAATAGATGAGGTGGATATTTTCTTCATATAAATCTTTGCGGTAGACTGGAAAACCACTAAGGGATGGAGGGGCTGTGAAATGAGCCACGTAAACAAGGAGTCAGGCAGTTCCTTAAAAAGCAATTTAGCCAAAACAAAAAATGAAAAACAAACAAGCTCTAACACATACAGTTTCTTGGCCAAACAAGAAGTAAAAGAAAAATACACACACACACACACACACAGAGAGAGAGAGAGAGAGAGAGAGAGAGAGAGAGAGAGAGAGAGCGAGCGAGCACACGAGCAGTCAATACCAAAGCTTTCTAAGTTCCCAGAATTTCACAGTGATCAGGCCATGGGAATGGAGAACAACAGAGAAAGTTTTCAACCTTAGTGTGGCAGTTTAAAATCAAACCAAACAAGACATCTAAATGGACTCACTCTGTCAAGTTTCTTCTTTTAATGAGAAGACAATGTTTTTATACTACCGCTGTTTTACAGTTTCTTCAAGGTAATAACTGTCTGCCTTGTGTAGCTGGTATAACCAACCATATTGCAGAAGTTCAGTTCTAGCAGCACATTGAAATCACCTGGTAGCTTTAAAACACTGCTGCTAAGACCCCTCCCCTAGAGTTTCTGATTTAATTGTCTAGGATGTGGCTTGGATTTTTAAGAGTTTCCAGCATGATTCTAACATACAGCCAAGGTAGAGAACCACAGTCAGATCACTTCTTAAGACTAAGATGGCAAGTTCTCAACAGATAATGAAGCTGAAAAAACCTAAACTGGATTGGGAGATCAGAAAGCTTCACACCAATTTCTAAAAAGAAAACATCTTTTCCTGCTTTATTTACCCCCTTTCTAAACAACTGGATTCTTCAAAGCCCAGCATTGGCTGGCTTCCTTTGGCCAAAAAAGAAGAAGAGAGACATCATCCAAACCTTTATCTGCTGCTCTCTGGCCCAGGTTTCAGCAAAAGCACATCTGTCACAATAATGATTAATCTCTAAGAAGGGGGCTGCCTGCACTTAAGAACCAGCGGAGGCCCTCCCTCATTGTCATCCTATGTCTGGAAGGCGCATGCCACTATCACTAAATCAAAACCGAGCCTGACAAAAGATGTAATGGGGCTTCTCGGTGGAGAAATTCATTCCCTATGATGCACTTAAGGAGATGATGCCAAAAAACCCATTAGTTCAGATGGTACAGGGGAACCAGCATAAACAGAAGACATGATAAGAAATAGTACCCTATACTTTATCCAGACTATCTTAAAGGTAAGTGGCTTGCACAACCCATTAGGCTACCTTCCTCCACCTCTTAACTATTAAATGACACGTTGTACCAATGCTACTCTTGTAGAAAACCTTCTTCTTTCAATATGTACAACACTGAACACGGCAGCCTCCTTTATTCCACCCACAAACAAAATAGTGTGTTCTAAGAAATGACAGAAACTCTGAGGTGACTCTAATCCACACACACTGCTGCTCCTTCTGTTACCTAGCAGCATTTCAATGTAAACTATGCTCTAAAGGCATAGTCTTGTAGTATGTTGTGTTCACTGCCTTGTGCTTGGCATACAGTTACACTCCATATACAGTGGCTGAGTGAATGAAAAAAGTCTGCTTATAACTAATGTATAACCAGAAATAACTAACGTAATCAGAATTATATCCTACAATTTTTCTTTTTAGGTACATAAAATGGGATAATCCTTTCCGTATTGGTTTAATATCCTGCTGTTTTCCAGTTAATACAACATGACTGTCTTTCCATGTCAACAGACATGCATATGCACTGTTGTTAAGAGCATCTATTCATAGATTTCAATCATGTTTACCAGTAAGCGTGTCTCACTGTTTTTGGAATTCTAAGTAAAGCCTGCACACAGGATAATCTTCCAAGAAGTAGAATGACTGGATCAGAGTTGGAATGAAAAGACTGTAACCTCCACGATGGCAGGGGTATCTTCAGAATGTAGAGCCCAGACTCTGCGACTTGGTAAATACTCTCTAATATTCTCTGTGCTTTCAGAGTTAACATTCCGAAAGGAGAGAAAGACAGGTAAACAGAAAATCTGCCCATGGCTACAGTCTAGAATTAGGTATAACATCTGCATGTATGCAAAGACTCACACATTCTCTCTTTTGAACAATTATTTGAAAAATCACATACACCTTTTCACCTTACTCAGTAAAAAGGCACTGTCCAGTCTTTATTAAAAAAAATTCTTGAAAGATTAAATAAACACAATGGAAACCAGCCAGACTGCTTAAATAATAAATATTTTAGAGGATGGGTGAGTATGTCTATGGTGTGTGTTGGGGGTTAAGGGGCTCATTTTTTCAGATACAGAATATGTGCCACTATGAACGGCTATCTCAAAGGCTGAAAGAGACGAGAGAGAAATGCTAAAAATGAAAAGGCAAAAACTCCAAACAAATAAAAATTCTGGCTTTTAAACCAACACGGCCAGCTGTTCTTCACGGCAAACAGGAAGAACAGACAGAGAGGGCAGGCCTCTAATGCGCACTGAAAAGAACAAGCAGGTTCTTTATCCAGATCAGCTGCCATCTGCTGGAAGCACTGGATTAATGGCCACAGGAAGAAGGCCAAAGGTGGCAGCCAAGCCCTGGAGAGACACCAGATGAGGGAGGGGCCCAAGGGGACGTCTCAAGTTTCATCAGCTTCATTAAGCAAATGGTTCTCTGGAGAAAAGAGGCTTTGGTTCTGGGCTAGGAGGAACCGAATACCAGAGGACATGATCAGTGTACCTTTATCTTCCGGTGGAATCAATTCTGTAGGGAGAAAACTACTCGGAAATAAGGAACTCCAGAAGACAATTAGGAAGTTCCTCTTTACGTAGAAAGATCACGTCTTCTCCTTCTTCGTTGTTTGTACAACACTGTAAGACCTGGTATGTACTCAAGAGACCGAAGTAAAAACAATTACAAGAAATTTAAGTCACCATGGGAAAGTACAGGAGCGTGTACTGGTTTTTCGTAGGTTAAAAACCAAGGGATCCATACCTAAGGCAGAAGGAAAACCACACAGAACACCGGGAGGTGCCTGTGTATGCCGAGGCTGGAGATGGAGGCTCCAGGTCTGAATCCTGGCTCTGGCCATTTACTAGCAGAAAGACAGGAAGCGTGTTACTAACATCTTAGACCGTTTCTTCAGCTACAAAATGGAATTTGTATTATCCTTGTTCCTGAGGTTGCTGTAAGGCTGAGATTCTCAAACTATTCTAGCACAGCAAAACTAAAAGTGTATGCCTAAAATGCTTTTTCATACTCTTTAAGATATATTTAGAATAGGGCTTTCTCAACATCAGGCATTACTGACATTCTGAACTGGATGATTCTTTGTTGCAGGGGTCTCCTGTGTACTGCAAGGTGTTTCGGGGCATCTCTGCCCCCCACCAACTAACTGCCGTATCACCTCTACCACTTCGTTGGCGACCAAAAAATGTTTCCAGAGAAGTAACCAAAATGTCCTCCGTTACCTGAGAGGATAAACTGTGGTACTTCTGAACAATGAAATATTTTTATATTATTATATAAAAAGAAATGAGCTGTCAAGCTGGGAAAAAACATGGAGGAAACTTAAATGCATGCTGCTAAGTGAAAAAAGTCCATCTGAAAAGGCTACATATTTTACTTTGTGACTCCAACTATATGACATTCTGAAAAAGGCAAAACTATGGAAAGAGCAAAAAGATCAGTGGTTGTCAGGGGTTTAGGAAGAAGGAAGGAGAGATGACTATTAGGTGGACCACTGGAGATTTGGTGTGCCGCTAAAACTACTCTAATACAACAACAGAGGCGACATATAACTGCACGTTTGTCAGATCCACAGACTGCATAACAGAGTAAACTAATGTGAACTATGGACTTACATTAGTGTGACACCCTTGTGTCAATATCAATACATTATTATTAAATGATGTAACATGTTAATAATAGGGAAAACCGCGGTGGCAATGGTAGTGAAATGAGACGACATATAAGAACTCTGGACTTTTGGCTCAATTTTTCTGTAAATTTAAAACTATACTTTAAAAAAAAAACTTTACTAATTAGATCTCTCCATCTCCACTGAGAAACGTGGATTAATGGTAGTCTTATATTCCTTTTTGGCTTAAAAATGGCTCCTAGATCTTATGTTAGAGGTAAATATATATTAATTTTTTTACAGTGCCCGGAAAAGAACGTCTTGTATATTTTATGTCTCTGTTCCAGTTCTAAGTCGATATAAACAACTAATAGCCAAAGAGTCACCTCTGAAACTCTGACACATTCACCCTAGAAAAAAAAACAACTGTTCTCTAAGTCTGCTATTGTAATACCAATATATTGAAAGAATAAAGATAAAATCAATTTTAACCTATGAACCTGGTCAAGTCTGGCAGAGGCTCAAAGCCAACCTTCACACATCTGCCCTCCCTGAAACACGCTGTGCAATTTACATTTGCACAAGAGTCTTCTACGCATCTGCCCACCCACCCCAGTGACAGTGGTTGACTGTGACAATCTCATGTTTAATCTCAACCCTGTTCAAATGTGCAATGTTTTCAATGTTACACAGGAGGTACATCACCAACTAAATGCTAATCTCACTTAAACTACTTACTTCAATAGCCTGCTAACTCGGCACCCTCTTTTCACCTCATACCCTCATAATGTATTTAATCTATTTTTCAGAGCAGTCAGAGCGATCCATCTTAAGTGTAAGCCTGGTAATTCAGTGTTGTTTGCCTTTCTCAAAATTACAAAACAAAACAAACAAATGGAAAACCCCAAACAACAAAACTCCAAAAGACTCCCTGTTTATTTACAGTAAAACCCAGTCTTTATAGTGGTCAGTAGGCCCTGCATGATCTGGCTCCTGCCACTTTTCCAACCTCGTCTTTCTCACATGCTCCACGTCAGCCACATGACCTCCTTGTTGGTTCGTGAATGTGTCCAGCATGCACCTACGAGGACCTTGTGCTGTCAGACCCCCATATCTACATAGCTAACTCTATCACAACTTAAGTTTGCTCATGAAGCCTCCCCTCCTGCTCCTACACTGCCCCACCATCATTCTCTCTTGCAGCCCATCTCTTTTTGTCTTCATAGCACCTACTGAAACCTAACATACTGCCTGCCCCCACTAAAAAATAAATTCAATGCATCTTCTTCTTAGTCTGTTTTTCATTGCTCTGTCGTAGCACTTAGATGATTCCTGCCACATTTTAGGTACTCAATTAATGAAAGATTCATTTATTCTTTTTGAGACGAAATCTTGCTCTGTCATCCAGGCTGGAGTGCTAGGGCGCAATCTCAGATCACTGCAACCGCCACCTCCCAGGTTCAAGTGATTCTCCTGCCTCAGCCTCCCAAGTAACTGGAATGACAGGTGCCCGCCACCATGCCTGGCTAATTTTTATATTTAGTAGAGGTGGTGTTTCACCACGTTGGCCAGGCTAGTCTTGAACTCCTGACCTCAGGTGATCCACCTTCCTCAGCCTCCCGAAGTGCTGAAATTACAGGCATGAGCCACCCCTCCTGGCCCATTCACTGAGTTTTCTATCTGTCACTTAACCATCTTGATTTTATAAAGCAAGGAAACAAGACCAGATCAGTTACGCTAGCCACAAGTTAGAAACAGAAAGTGATATGACCTTTAAGCAACTCCGAAACTGGACGACTCAAATGGACTTTATTATCAGCTGTTTCACTGACACCCCTCACGGCCCTAAGAGGGGTATCTTAAGGATCAGGGCCAGTAACTTCACATCCATGAGCCCTTCCATTGCTATTTCAAGGCACTTCATTGGCTATTCAAGCGCTTATGTTAGATCTCCTTCTATTCATCACTTTTCCCCCAGACAGTATTCACTCAATGTCCTTTACTCACACTTCTAACATCATCAGGGCAAGTCATGACTTGTTATGATTAACTAGGATTTGGGATCATAAAGTTCTCAGTCCAAATTTATTCAGCCTTGCTGACTATGAGACCTTCAGCAAGGAGGTTAACCTAGTTAAGCCATAAATTTCTCAGGTAAAGAATGATGATAGTAATACTGACCTCACGGGTTTCTTAGAGGAATTCAGGGAGAATTATGTATAGAAAGGGCTTGATACTACAACAGGCAATCTGTAAGCACTTAGTAGGTGTTAGCTTTCACTACAATTATTATTGTTTAGCAAGTCATTCACTCACTCAAAGATTTCTATTTAGCAAGTCAATGTAAATGAACATCATATGTGACCTCTTCCCAGTCACTTGGATTAATAGCTTCTTTTTAAATGTCCCTCTACCTACCCTGACAACCCCTTTAGTCTTTCATGTTTTTTAAAGCCACAAAATCAATTCAAAGGCAAAAAGAAAACCTTATCCACTGACATCAACACAAAGCACTCAAGCATCCACACGATCAATTGGTCAAAGGTCTAAGTACAGCTGGTTCCTCAACTCCTCTCATACTTTGTACTGGAGAGACCAAAGGACAGAGGTCAATAACCTTGGAGTCAGCTCTTTGCATAAGGTTAAATTAGCAGATGTAAGAATGAAATGAGCTACAAAGCTATTTCATTCATATATTTAGGGTATATTTTAAGTAAATACCAATGGACCACATAAATTCTTTAGCTAGACTCAACAATGCACGGACCACGTAACTCAACATGTATTTGTATTTTCTATCTTTCTGTCTTATCTCTATCTATCTTATCTCTATGGTGCTTTTCTCCTCCATTTAAAAATTTCAGTCTTATAGGCCGGAGCCCTCAGAGCCTAAGGAAACTAGAAACATGTTTCTTTCACTTCATCCAGCTCTGAATGTCTGTACCAGCTCCCTCAGTTTTCACTTCGTCCAGCTCTGAATGTCTGTACCCGCTCCCTCAGTCTGCACTTCGTCCAGCTCTGAATGTCTGTACCAGCTCCCTCAGTTTTCACTTCGTCCAGCTCTGAATGTCTGTACCCGCTCCCTCAGTCTGCACTTCGTCCAGCTCTGAATGTCTGTACCAGCTCCCTCGGTCTTCACTTCATCCAGCTCTGAATGTCTGCACCAGTTCCCTCGGTCTGCACTTCATCCAGCTCTGAATGTCTGTACCAGCTCCCTCGGTCTGCAGCACTTGTGCCTGGCCAACTCTTCTTATTCTGGGCTCCTTCTGACATCTCAGGATGCAGCTCAAATGTAATTTCCTTAAAAAGATATCTCTGGGCAATCCTTACTAAGTCTGTTCTATCCTGGCACTATCAAGTCACTCTATTTGTGTTCTCCATAGCAGTTATCAGTACCTGAATTTAATTTTACCTTTTTTTTTGGCTTCATCTGTCTCCCTCTACAATGTATCCTCTATGAAGATGAGAATTTTGTCTGTGCTTTTTCCATTGGTGTAATCCCCAACACCTAGAACAATTACTATAAAATAGTCAGTGCTCCATTTGATATATCCTGAATAAGTGAATATAGTTAAGTATTCAGGAAATAATATTTAACTAAAAGTCACAGGTTTTTATCTGATCCTTTGGCAAAAATAAAGAGGGACCCAAAATGGGAACTGTTAATCTATAGTATGTACAACCTCTGGCAAGGAGCCCGCAGATTTAGGTCTACACCAAGTAGACTAGGGATGTCTGCTCCTCCTCCAGTGGTTTAAATGGGAATCCAGAGCAAAGTGGTAAAATTTTACCGTCATCTGCCTCTAGTTTTTCTCTTATTTTTTTCTCTCCAACACCCCATAGGTAACCACCTCTCTATGAGAGAAAGACACACATCATCTGTGTAGTGCTGGAAAATTTAAATATCCCCCTTCCACCTCTCAAGTGATCATCTAACAGCTTTGTGAGGTAGGAGAAACAGATAAGCACCTCCATTTCCCAATTCCCTCACTCTAATTTGCCAATGAGAAAACCAAAAGTCTGAGGGAAGTCAAAACACTAGCCCAAAGTCACAAAGGAGTAAGTGTTGATGCTGGAGCTTGCAATTCAGAATTTCTGGTTCCAAATTTCTTACTCCTTCTACTATGGTAAGCTGCCTTTCCTAATACATAAAATGGATTTTTAACATTAATGTTAAAATACACTTGAGAGAAGTAACGTTTGCACAGCTTCAGCAAGCAGCTTCCTTCCTCAAAAGTTGTCTCCATTTCCTGACATAGAATTAATTTAGAAAATGCTTACAGTTTTAAAACCCATAGTCAGTTTGCTCCTAGCAAAACAGTCTTGAATTTATAATGCTATCACGAGTTCCTTTAATTACTGTAGAAATATTTTAAATGCACATAACTATCCATCTTAAGATAAATTTTATAAGACAAGGCTTCAAAATTCTACTCCAAACTTACATTCTATAAACTAAGATTTTCACAGTTATCCAATTCAAAATATAATATACTAGAGTGTTTTCTCTTATTGCATTATAAAAATAAGATTCTCAACTGCAAACTCAAAAACAACCCAACCCCATGTTATGATCAAAATGAGAAACCTGAATACAGGCAGACAGGGGTGAACTACTCAATAAATAAAATTTAAATCAAACAGACTAAAATCAAGTTGTACATCTTTTATTCTGTATGTATGTCTGCAGACAAAAATAATTCAGTCCTTTAGAATATGATACAGATGTTATTTTTAAAATAATTGTAGTATCTTAAACAAAAATTGAGTAAATGCATAACAGTCTTGCATGTTCTTCACATGTACCCCAAAACTTAAAATGCAATTAAAAATAAAGAAAGAAAAAAAATTAAGTAAGCACAAGATCTTTTGATAAAACTATAGTTTGTAGTCAAATTTATTAACATTACCAACAAGGAGGAAAGCTATTAACATTAGCATCAGGAAGGGAATCTCAAACATGGATAATCCAGAAAACATTTTTAAAGTCTTTTCAACAATAGATTTAATTTTTTTCAACATGTATGTTTTTGACAGACATAAAACATAATTTCAACTCCCTCAGTATATATCAATGAATAAGAAATGGGCATGCAGAATGACGATGAAGAGGCCAGGCATAGTGGCTCATACCCACAATTCCAGCACTTTGGGAGGCCAAGGCAAGTGGGTCATTTGAGGTCAGGAGTTCAAGACCAGCCTGGTCAATATGGTAAAACTTAATCTCTACTAAAAATACAAAAATTACCTGGGCGTGGTGGTATGCGCCTCCAAAAAAAAGATTGCTGATGAAGAGTCTGCAACTATCATGGGCAGTTAAAGGAAAGGGAGCCAGTTGGTATTTTAAATTTGCCAGATGATCCACACCACAAGTGACTTACATGCATAACAGAGAGGTGAGAGTTGACCAAGGGAGCCTTAGATTTTCAGTACCTCATTTTTTCAGCATCAAGTCTGGAAGCACCTATCTGTCAAGGAGTTAGTGTGCTAGGCAGGGCGATTATCCAATTGATAATCTCTGAAGTGCCTACTGTTTTAAAAAGCACAATGCTTGCTTTGGGGCATAGTCACTACTCTTACGAAATTCAGTCTTGGGAGTCAAATGGTGACAGAGAGAAACAAGTAAGCAAATCATTTCAAAAGAATGAATAGGTACTAAGACAGAGCTGTACAAATTCCTATAAAATAAGAGAGGAGAAGAACTAACCCAGCCCGACTCACAGAGAGGTGATGGGTGGCAAGGTACTGGAGAAGACTCTGGATGCTATGGCACTTAGACTAACTTCTCAACAATGGGCAGAATCAATGAGATGAACAAGTAGATAGTTGGGCTGACATGGATGAACACATCTCAAGACGAAGCTGCTGCAGATGAGGCAAGATAAGCAGTGCTATACGAGGAGAGACGGGGCATAGCCAAGACAGCTTTGTGGGCTGTGCCACCACATGTGGCTCTCACCACACAAGCACAGCGCAGCCACCAAGGAGCGCTCTGCAGAGGGCAGCACAAAGAAGACAGTTATGACACTGATGCATTTGGAATTTCCTGATAGTTCATTCATGGCTGGGGGAAAATGAGAAAACTCAATGCAGAGACTGGCTCTAAAGGAAGCAAAAGCAGATTTTGGTTCCTCTAAATATGAACTTTTAATCACAAGCTGTAATGCCATGTGAACTCACGGCCACGTCCACAAAAATCAAAGACTGACCAAGCTTCCAAGGTTTAGTTGAAAATCTCTCAAAATCCAGAACTCAGCAGGAGCCTTTAGATATATTTTTGTGATGCTAACACTATGGTAATTTCAGTAATAGCAGACAATAATAAAACAGAGGCTCTTTTCTAAATCGTAATATCCCAATTGTCCAGTTTCAATAGCAGAAATTCCCAGTTCTAGCACACATGAGCCATACCAACCTGGCATGATTTCTCTGCTTCAGCTTCCTCATCTACAAAATGGGGCTAACACAGTTTTCTTCTTTTGGGGCGAGGGAGATAAAAATGGAGAGATTAAATGGTAGAACAAATATGAAAGAGCCTTATAATCTCTACAAATAACAGAAATAACTATTATTGGCTCAGATAACAGTATTATGAAACGGAAAATTATGAGGAAGAAGTAGCTTCAATGCATTAATTAAAATTAAAAGGACTTTTAATTAAGCGATGTTAGCCCAGACCACTTATTTTTAATAGCATAAAACCACCTATCAACCTCTCCTTGACCCCAGGAGTCATCAAGCAAATACTCAGAAAGATGGGGTGAATAGTCTAAACTTCATGGTGATGGATGTGTCATGAAGTGAATTAAACCACAAAGACAGTTAAGTCATAAAAGCAGCAGTAGTGATAGTAACTAGACAGAAGGCTCAGAGGATCATCTCTAAAAAGATTTCATTAGCTAAACCACAAAGTCCTGCTGAAAAACACATCAGCAATCTAGTTAAATATGGGTCACACTATTTATAGAGTCAAATCACCAAATCACATATTCTCTGGTTAAAAAAAAAAAGCTTGAAAACTTTCTGTTAAACAGGCCTACTTCATGCCCGCCAAAGGAAATAGTCTCTTTAATTTCTGCCCACACTTGACAGAAAATTTTCTTAATGGGCTCGATGCAGAAACTATCCCATTTCCCTATATATTTGAGCTTTGCTATAAATAAACAAGCTCCACATGATGCCAACATAAACAATGTTTAAGTTACACTCTGAGAACACCTGGACTCAAAAGTTACACTTTGAGAAGACCAGCCTGGGCCAGTATCTGTAAGGGGGCCAGTGTATCTCTGATGAAGCTCCAGGTCTACTATGAAGGAGGCTTTGTTTGTGAGGCTCAGCAAGGGCTCCTACAGTGGGGAGGACATCCATTCTGTGAGAATGCAGTCCAGGGCAGGCTGTCAGAAATGTATGCAAAAGGAACAAACTGCAGGCCTGGAAAATGAAGCACATTTGCTGTTCTGACTACAAGTGACAAACAGTGTAATGCACCAACATGTCATCTATGGTGATTTGAGTGGTGGAGTCACGGGTAATTTTAAAATTCTCTTCTCTGTATTTTGCTCAATTTTCAAGTTTTTCCCAATGGCCATATTTCATAAAACTAAGAAAAGGCATGCAAATAGGTGGTAATTTTGAAAAGTACAGAAATTTAAGTCTAAAGTAACAATAGCCTATTCTGTCCCACAGAGACAGTCTCTACTGGCACTGTATTCTATCTCTTCCTCGTCTTTTTTCAATGCACATGCATTTGTTTTTTACTTGTGAAGCCAGTACTTAAAAAGGGCAAAATAAGTGATATATTACAGGTTACTTATAATTATGGAAAGCAAAGATTTTAGGCCAAATGATAATAGTATGACAAGCTAGATGGTTAAAAGTCCATTGTCAAGTAAACAAAAACAACTCTAGTTAACAACAAAAAACAGTAATTTAAATATGATCCATAATGATTTGCTATTAATTGTACTCCCTCTAAATGAGGTGATCCAAATTCAGCCTAGAATGTATAGGCATATACATTCTTGTCCACCTCATTAAATTCTAAATGAACACCAACCACTATAAATATGGAAGTGGCCAGGCGCCGTGGCACACTCCTGTAACCCCAGCCGTTTGGGAGGCCAAGGTGGTGGATCACTTGAGCCCAGGAGTTCAAGACCAGCCTGGGCAACATAGCAAGACCTGGTCTCTCCAAAAAATTACAAAAATTATCTGGGTGTGGTAGGGTACTCCTGTAATCCCAGCTACTCAAGAGACTGAGGTGGGAGAATCACTTGAGCCTGGGAGGCTGAGGCCATAGTGAGCCATGATCATGCCACTGCACTCCAGCTTGGGTGACAGAGTAAGAACTTGTCTTTAAATTAAAAAAAAAAAAAAAAAATGGAAGTACCATGCCCAAAAGAGCTGGCTACCATCCCTGCAGCTGAACCCTTGGCCTTGGACACTGATGGCACCTTTGAAAGGAAGCTTAAACACTACCCAGATGAGAACTAAATATAACACACTTAAACAAAATACAGTATCATTAAAAGGAGGGGAAAAAACTGCATTAGAAATTCTGGTTTAAAAAGATATACTGCAACCTGTACCAACTCCCAGGGGGTCTTCTCTCCCTTTGACAGTGAATTTCCTCTGCATTAGGGACATTTCCAGGCCCAAGATATACACAGGCATTATCTCACTGCACCAACCATTATCACATAACCAAATGCTTATGTTCTAATGTTCTAAATGTGGGTACTATTATTGTTGCTATTTATAGATAAGGAAAACAAGGCTAAGGGAAATTAGATAAAGATAACACATCTTTTATGTTCCAATGTGGAGATCTGAACTGATCTTTCTGATTCTAAAGCCCATACTCAACCACTATAGCAACAAAGCCTGGCACGGAAATTTGTTCCCCCTAGAAATAGTTGCTTAGCTTGTTCTGCCATTCAGTCATATCCTAGCATTCTGGATTTGGTTTTGCCAATGTGATTCTCAACCAAACAAGATCAGGCAATGAGCACGTGAGAAAGACATCAAATGAAGGCCAAAAGATATTCCCTTGTCTACGACTGATCCAATTACAGCAGAATGACAGCTCATTAAATTAAAAAATAAAATGACTTGGCAAATGAAAGCAATCACAGCATGCACATACCTGCTCATATAAGAACACAAGTGAACTGTTGGGTTTTTAATTCTTTAGGTTTTCATGGAAGAACTGTAAGTACATTTTCACATAACCAAATGCTTATGTTCTCCTAGTTTAGTTACTGAGAACAATGGAGAGAGGAGGTGGATGGGCTGAAGAATGGGACGAATGAAATATACTGATAAGCAAAAATCCCTAAAGCCTGCAGATAATTTTTAAGCAACTTGGTGGGTCCCTTAAATAAAATATATCCTCTGTCTTCAAAATAAAATAACTGTTTTTTGTTTGTTTGTTTTACTTTTAAAAGGTCCACTTCTTTTCCTCATCTTTTGTTGCCCTCACTCTCAATGAGATCACAAATAAAGTCCTCCTTCCAAATCTCTTACCTTAGAAAGGAAACTGCTATTTTGCTGTGCAATAATGGGTCAGAGAAGAAAACCGTTTTAAAGCCATGCCTTCACGCACATTTACTGCAGGGTTATCTGCAGAGTAACACACTACCCTAGTGGTATTCTCAAATTACAGTTATATTGCCCAACTACAGGAGCTGCAATTTGAAAATGAGAAACTTCTTTTGGCAATGGAACACACATAATCAGTGTCCTCACAGAAAACCAGACGTTTCAGCTAAGGAAAATAAAAATAAAATAAAATTAACTTCACTGCCTAAAACCATCAGCCCCAGAATATTCAAAGCTTATGAATTTTTACCTCAAATATGGTCCACATTCTCCATGAACTAAAAAACTCATGACTTTACACTATCAGTTTTGGTATTTTAACAGTCTTTACTGGGGGAAAGGGAATGAATGCCCCAGTGTAAAGCAGCAGCCTGTCTGCAGTCAGTACCACTTCACTCGACACCATGTCTCACGCCCTTCTCCTCTCCCCACTTCAGCACAGCCCTGCAAACTGCTGGCTTCCCTGACACAAAATTTGCTGCAGTCCACCCCTAGGCTGGCAAGCCCACCAATCACTCAGTGTGATAGGAAGTAATCTGAAAATAGAAATACTGCATGTAAGGCCGGGCGCGGTGGCTCAAGCCTGTAATCCCAGCACTTTGGGAGGCCGAGGCGGGTGGATCACGAGGTCAAGAGATCGAGACCATCCTGGTCAACATGGTGAAACCCCGTCTCTACTAAAGATACAAAAAATTAGCTGGGCACGGTGGCGCGTGTCTGTAATCCCAGCTACTCAGGAGGCTGAGGCAGGAGAATTGCCTGAACCCAGGAGGCGGAGGTTGCGGTGAGCCGAGATTGCGCCATTGCACTCCAGCCTGGGTAACGGGAGCGAAACTCCGTCTCAAAAAAAAAAAAAAAATACTGCATGTAAATAAACATTATAAATGAAAGTCTAGAATGTATCACCCTCAATTTGGTCAGAAGAGACCGACGTTTCCATACCCCCCTTCCCCGAGATGGAGTCTTGCTCTGTCACCCAGGCTGGAGTGCAGTGGCTCGATCTCCGTTCACTGCAACCTCCGCCTCCCAGGTTCAAGCAATTCTCCTGCCTCAGCCTCCAAGTAGTTGGGATTACAGGCACCCACCAACACACCTGGCTAATTCTGGATTTTTAGTAGAGACAGGGTTTCACCATGTTGGCCAGGCTAGTCTCGAACTCCTGACCTCAGGTGATCTGCCTGCCTTGGCCTCCCAAAATGCTGGATTACAGGTGTGAGCCACCATGCCTGGCCCAGAAAAGGCCATTTTTTAAGAAAATAGTCATGCAAGGCTCTCACTTGGGGTCAAAAAGGCAAGCTTGCTCTGCCCACTTACACCCCACATATTAGTTCTACTGGAGGGGCAACAACTTTCTCACTGTGACCTTCTTGATTGTATTTTTTAATCTTCATACCACTTTTTATAATGCTCTCAAAACATCCTGAAATGATGAGGAGGAAGAAAAGGGTGGAACATTTGTTAAGCACCAGCTGTATTGCTAGGCATGGCTCTGAGCTCCTTTTGTACAGCAGTTTAATTTAATCCTGAGGCATTACAAAGTTGGTATCATTATGCCCATTTTATAGATGAGAGGGAACTGAGATTTGCAGAGGTAACAAATGGTCCAAAAACTACATGTTTCGACCCCAATTTCACAATGAGGAGTTGAAGGATCAGAAATATTAAGTGCTGTACCAAGGATAAGAGAGTTAACACTCACGCTAGGACACAGACTGCCAGGCCTGTTCAGTACCAATGCTAGGCAGGCTGTCCAAACCACAGCATGCTGTGCTTCCCAGAGGCACCTGCAAGGTGGGGACCTGCAAAAACGTGCTTCAGTTCACAGGGTCAGGACGGAACTGCTGTGGCATCAACATGCTCTAACTGGTGCGAACAAAAGGGAGCTAAGCCACAGATGATACTAAACATTAAACAATCAAAGACTGGTTTAGATGTGGTTGAGATATGGAGACAAGTATTTCAGCCACAGCAGACTGACCGCTTTAATTAGATCTTGTTCAGGCCAATAATTAACATTCATTTGTTTACTCTGAACTTCTGAACTTTAAGAGACAGAAAAACTGGGTTCCAACCCAGTTTTCTGATCTTCCACAAGTTAGCTGGGCGACCTCTCTGAATTTCAGTTACTGATTTGTAAATAAGTGACTACCGTCTGCTCCCATCACAACTTTACTATGAGAACTAGTGGAGAAAATGTGACAAAAGCCTCTTTTAAACCACAAAACACTACAGCAACAGAAATAATAATACATATCAGACAGTGAAAACAAACAAAAAATACTTCATATCAGTTGGGCAGGGAGAGTAGAAAGTTTTATAAGGAAAGCGCCAGGCAGTCCCAAATCATGCTGGTAGCAAGGAAGGGGATCATTCTAGGATTTATAAAAAACAAAAAGGAAGAAACAAAACCAAAAAAAAAAGCCTATGAATGTTCCACAAACTGTTACTTTCTTTGTATATAACCAAGGGAGATCATGTAACATAATGATCATGCCCTGTCAGGGATCAGAGTTGAGATCCAGAAACAGAAAAAACTGGGTTCCAGGAAGTAAGAGCTAGGAACGGGGGGTCTGAGGCAGGAGGTCAGTCTCAAAACCAGGACTATCCATTAATAATGTTCAGAATCTCAACAAATAGGAAGAAAAACCCTATACAATGAGCAGAGCATAAGGAAGAGGCTCCTCCTCCTTTCTCTAAGAAGAGGCCACTCTGCATCAGGCTGAGCCAAGAAATAGATCACTTTTTGCTTCCCAGCCATGTTCCCATGAGGTGTCCAGAGTGCCTCCTAATGGAAGTAGCAGAGTCCCCTACTTCCCAAGTTCACACCCTAGCAACATTTGGTCTACTCAGCTGCAATTTTAAATGGAATGACTACTACAGTGTATGGCAATACAGAGGAAATTGGAAAATGCAAAAAAAAAAAAAAGCAACACTGAGTAACCAAACCAATTTACAACACTTCCGCCATCCATCACTCCCATTCTCCCTAACTTTCAAGTGACAACTTCCTTTTTCTTGGTAATACAGCTACTAGCCTAGGCCTAGATAAAAATCGCACTTCTCTACTCCCTCTATATGCTCTACTGGCTCATCTTCCCGCTGGCATTAGTCAATCCCTTCGCCTGTGCCCCTGGGGTCCCTTCTCTGCAGAGGACCAACTCATCACGTATTCCATGACTAGGAGAGGAAAATAATTCTGCCTTTTCAGCTTAAGAGGTATTCCCTTTCCTAAAGACCTAGTCTCAAAGAATGCTGTCCTTTTCTACAGTCTGCTCCCACCCACAAGTTCATCTGTGACCACTATTATGCTATGATGATACCAGTCTCTTCTTCTGAGGGTTATGCCAACCATCTTTTTCTACTGAGCTCCAGGACACTAACACTTCAATAACTTTTCCATCTAACCCACAATTCTTTCCACTACAACATCTCTCTCAGCAACTGTGGTATCCATATTGGTGACCATCAACTTTGACACCTCCTGGATTCACTAAGCTTTATCTCTTCTCTACTCCAAGTACTCCTGATGTGGCCTTGTGACAGACACTGCTGATAGGCTCCCCAACATCAATTCTCCTCAGCTCCCTAGTATCAGAATCCCAGGTTTTACCAGAATATTTTGAAAATACAAGTTTACATTTTCCAGCCTCTCTTACCATCAGATGTGGTCAATAAATACTAATGTTATATGGGTTCTGGAAAAGAAAGAGCTCAGCTGGGAGAGTCCAATTTTGCCTCCAATTTTGCCCTTGCATTCAAGATTCTACATCTCAGAAATGACAGCTGGAGCTCTGGCAGCAATCTTAAGACAAGAGGGAACCTTGAGGATGGACGTCATGTGCTGAGGAAGGTGAAATAGAGAGGAAGGAGGCCTGAATCCCAAAGGACACCACAAACGTGGCATTCCAGGCCTATGCTGAGGTTCCTTTTAGATGGGAGAGAAATAAACTATCACATTTAAGTTTCTATTTGGGCTGGGCGCGGTGGCTCACGCCTGCAATCCCAGCACTTTGGGAGGCCAAGGTGGGTGGATCATGAGGTCAAGAGAATGAGACCATTCTGGTCAACATGGTGAAACCCGTCTCTACTAAAAATACAAAAAATTAGCTGGGCATGGTGGCGCGTGCCTATAGTCCCAGCTACTTAGGAGGCTGAGGGAGGAGAATTGCCTGAACCCAGGAGGCGGAGGTTGAGGTGAGCCAAGATCGCGCCATTGCACTCCAGCCTGGGTAACAAGAGCGAAACTCCATCTCAAAAAAAAAAGAAAAAGAAAAAGAAAATGGGTGTGCAGAAAGCATCCACTTTTTATGAGAAGACAAAAAGGAAAAGCACTTGTTTGATGGAATCCATGGACCAGATGGTGTTTTGTTTTGTTTTGTTTTGTTTTAATTCTTTATTGAGAGAGGGTCTCACTCTGTCACCAGGCTGAAATGCAGTGATGCAGTCACAGCTCATTGCAGCTTCGACCTCCCAGGCTCAAACAATCCTCCCACCTCAGCCCCCCAGGTGGCTGGGGCTATAGATACATGCCACCGCACTCAGCTAATTTTTTATTCTTTTGTAGAGACAGGGTTTCATTATGTTGCCCAAGCTGGTTTCAAATTCCTGGCTTCAAGCAATCCTCTGCCATGGCCTCCCAGAGTGCTGGGATTACAGGCATCAGCCACCATACCCGGACCAGTGTTTTCATGATGAGGTGCATTAGCTGTGCCATGGAGTTAGCAGGAGAACTGCTATTGGCAAGCACGACTACGTGCCAGATACCATACCAGACATTTTCACGAACACCTCCTTTCATTTTCATAGCAATGCAGTGAGTCGACAGGTGAAATAACCTAGCTAGGGGCAAATGACATAGTGAATTAAAACGTTCACTGTTAACTCTGACAGTTCTCTGCACTTTAAATAGGCCATCCCAGTTCATCCCCCGACAGCCCAGTGAGGTGGTACTGTCACCTCCTTTTACAGTCAGGTCCCTTTCCCGAGCCCTTAAAACCAGTATGTGATAGAGTTGGGGTTCAGTCCATGTTTATCTAACTTCAAATATGGACTAGACACTTGAAGAAACTGTTTCCCCTCAACTCAGAAATAAGACACTGTCAGTGGAAATGTCAGAAGGAGCAGTCAACGGAAAAAAGGATCAGTGAAGACAAAGCCATGGGGCCTTCAGCCAATGGTCTCATCATTACTACTCTACCCTGCTTCAGGAGAAGTGGGAAAGGAAGAAACCCACTAGAAGCACAATTAAAAAGCTGGGACTCTCCTTTATTTGAATGGAAATGATAAGAAAATTAACACAATTTATTAGAACTTAAGAGCAGTCACTCCTATAATAAGTCAGTCTCCTGAAGTGTTTTTACATTTTCACTTCCTCTGTAGCAACTACTGTGGTTATTTGGAGAAGAAACTTCAAGGGAGCCAGCTGAGCACCTTGGTGAAGAACACTAGGAAGACGGCAAGGAAGCTTCTGCAGACAGAAGTAGAATGGCACCCTCATGTAGGTTACCGCTGAGTTGGATCACATAGCCAGAAGCAGACCCCAGCTGCTACTAATTTTAAGAGAACCATTTCTGTTCTTTAAAAAAATAAAATAAAAAAGGAAGAAAAGAGAACAATTTCTGTTCTTTAAAAAAAAAAAATAAAAAAGGAAGAAAAGAGAACCATTTCTGTTCTTTAAAAAAAATAAAATAAAAAAGGAAGAAAAGTATGTTGAGAAAAATTCCTGGCACTTCCCTGACAGACTGTGGCATTAGTGAATGAGACTAAAAAGCTAATGGAGAGGAAGCAGCCAGTTCAAGGGGTGGTGAGGATTGCTCCAGGCCCTGAATGAGATAGTGTGGTGCCCTTCTTGCAGGGAACAATGAGTGGCCCAGAACAGAGCAAGTATTTACAAATCCTATGAATAGAGAGTCAAAGCCTACATTTCCCGTGAAGATGAGACACACTGGCATCCACTGGTGGAAGCATTCTGAAAAGAATTCGGCAATATTCAAAAGCCCTAGACCCGGCAACTCCACTTACTGAGATCCCTTCCTGGAAATCAACCAAAAGATGAGCAGAGCAATGCATGTATTGGAACAGTGGAGGGATGGAAAAACCAACATCAGTAATAGGAATATGAATAAAGTAAGGCAGGTACACCCACACAACAGAGTATCATGCAGTCATGAAAACAGCGGGCAAAAGTTTTTAATAACATGAGAAAGAAAATTTATCAGTGAAAAAAGCAGAAGATGAAGCTGCATATATGACATTATTCTGTACACTACTTCATACAATTATTTACATGTTCTATATAAAGTCTTAACCATTACTATATAATACATAGAAAAGTACATTTTCACACATTCCTATCTAGTTAATGCTGTTACAATTCACAAAATTAGCACACAATTTTCTTTATATTTTTCTGTATTTTCCCTATTTTTATAAAGAGAAATTACTTATAATGTTCTTTTAAAAAATAAAAAAGGAAGAGGAATTACTTTCACAATCAACAAAGTCACTGTATTTTAATGCAAAACCAAATTTGTCACGCCTATCAAATTCACTGCCAAAACGGAGTATCAATGAGCATGTCATGTGCCTCCAGAATTTGAGATCATAAGAAATACAGAAGGCCAGGCGTGGTGGCTGTTGCCTGTAATCCCAGCACTTTGGGAGGCTGAGGCGGGAGGACTGCTTGAGCTCAAACCAGCCTGAGTGACATGACAAACCCTGTCTCTATAAAAAATACAAAAATTAGCCAGGCATGGTGGCGCTTGCCTGTAGTCCCAGCTGCTCAGTAGGCTGAGGTGAGAGGATGGGTCGAGCCCAGGAGGCAGAGTGCAATGAGCACCAGTACACTCCGGCCTAAGTGAGAGAGCCAGGCCTTGTCTGAGAAAAAGAAAGAAAATAAAATACATACACAGGAATGAGACGTGACACCTAGATTTGAGCACTGAGAAGACTAACGCTCTGTAAAGGAAGAAGAGTTACAGTAAAAATTATGACCAACCTAGATGCAGCTTTACACTGTACCAGGAAGAAGTATCATTCCTCTCTGGTATCACATAAAAAAGTAATGGAGGAAATTCAGAGCTTTTCATCCTTTCTAACAGGCTACTCTGAAAGTAGAATTTATCAACGGAAAGAGTAAAATTATCCCAAACCACTGATGAGATCAGTAGACATCAACACCATTGCCCTAGTTTAGTTCGAGAAAGAGTGCAACACGCCCAGTCTTTGGTTAAAGACAACAGGAACAATAAAACAGGTAAACAACTAACAGGCTAGCCACCTATCTAACTTCAAATAGAGGCCACTAGAAATCTGAGAAAACTTTGTTATCTCATCCCAAATATATAAAGCAAGAATGCTGGTCTAGAAAACCTAAAGATCCTTTCCATTTTGAAATTTTGTGATTCTAAGACACAGTACGTTTAATCTTTGGCATATTAAGCCATCTTTCCTGGAAGGGCAGCTAATTAAATCTTCCCAAAGGTTGACAATTTCCTGGAAAAAAAAAAAAAAATCGTGGATTATTGTCAATAAGCCCCAGTGGCTACAGAGACTGGGTGACTGCAAAGAGGCAGCGTGGCATTTACAACGCACTCTATAGCCTCATTTATGGTATTCTGCCACCTCTCCAAGTACAACCAATTTCAAATTCAGCTCCATTTGACCATGTGAGCTTACAGATGGGAGTCTGGTTCAGCACCAAAGCTTCCCAAGGGCAAGGAGAAGTAGGCATGTGAGGGTCAATCAGTGAGCTGGGAGTTCAAATCCCACTTCAGTCAATAGTAACGTGAACTTTGGGGCCTCAATTTCTACATTTACAAAAAGAAGAGAGATATAGATGGGAGTCTCTCTTCAGCTCTTCCACAAAGTATCCCTTAGAAGTCAGGGGGTGCATCCTAACTTACTACTCTAACTACGTAATAAAGACTCTGTTTTATCATCAACATTTGTGCACAGTTTGCATTCTTTTGTATTTCCATGGTTGTTTAAATATAAAATGAATACTAGTCACTTAAATTGTCTAAGTTCTTCCACTCCTCCCACCCAAAATCTCTGAATAAAACTAATATGCCAGAAAGATAGACCATGTTTGTCTTTTAACATCAGTTATTTTATCCCACCATCACATAAACCCCAGAGAACTCATTTCCCTAGTATGAGATGCAAGCCTCTTAATAATCACATAATTTTCTGTTTTAATTTTCTATAAAATGAAATAATGAGTGTAAGTGTCCAGCACTATACCTGGCACATAACAGACGGTAAAAAGATAGATGCTAAATCTGTCTGACTTTTAACAAATTAAATTTGCTTTGCAAATATGCATCACAAAGTGCTGAGCTGGGAACGCAAATCATAAATGTACTGAAGATCCTACTATGCTGACACAGTTCTTCAACTAGAAGAACTTTTCTTCTAGTTATAGAGATTTTTTGTTAAGAAAAATCAGCTAGGGGGCAGGCGTGGTGGCTCATATCTGTAATCCCAGCACTTTGGGAGGCCAAGGTGGGCGGATCACAAGGTCAGGAGATCGAGACCATCTTGGCAAACATGGTGAAATCTCATCTCTACTAAAAATACAAAAAAAAAATTAGCTAGGTGTGGTGGCACATGCCTGTAGCCCCAGCTACTTGGGAGGCTGAGGCAGGAGAATTGCTTGAACCCAGGAGGCAGAGATTGCAGTGAGCTGAGATTGCATTACTGCACTACAGCCTGGGTGACAGTGCGACACTCTGTCTCAAAAAAAGTCAGTTAGAAAGAAGACAAGAGAAGCAGCAAGTAAAACACACAAAAGCAAAATTTGAAAGTCAATAAAACAACTTCCAAAAGAAGGCTACATAGGTATGCAGTGACAAACTGCGTAACAAACTGAGAGATAAAAATTCATACTCAGGTTTAGTTAAGAACTCTCTCTGGAGATGAATTTTATGCCATCTGTGATTTAAAAAATGAAAACACTGTAACTAAACATGGTTCCTTCTCTTAGATGCAAATAAATTATGGAGTTACTGCAATCTGCTGAAATCAGGTGTCTTGAGTCCCTGCTGTCTCCTACAGAGGTATTATTTACACGGATCTTATCCTAAACTGCCTCATTTTACCTTGTATTTTAATCGTTGGCTGCCAAATTCTTCAGGATGCAGATGGCACATGTATCTTAAGTAATTAAATATAGAACTAGGGGCTAGGGATAGGGAAAGTAAATATTACTAACCTTCTAAGAACAATTCCTTTGTACTTCATGATGAGGACTCAGTTCAATATAATGCTATCTGGATTTGGTTCCACTCAACAAATACTTATTTAGTGCTTATTATGGCAAATCCTCCTACTAGTGATTGGGAAGTATGTATAGAACACAGTCCTTGCCTAAGTGAGTTTACAATGTGGTAGGAGAGACAGGATGCACATATGTATAACTAATAAAGAGCAGAAAGCGATAAGAGCAAAGAGATATACAAAGACCTGCACAGAGCAATAGGAAAAGATCATTTCCAAGCCAGGGAGATGGAGAAGGCTTTAAGGAGAAGGAAGTCCATGTATCGGAACTTTCTAACAAAACACCCTCAGGATCAGTTCCATCCAGGCTTCGTGAAGCACTAGGGATTTGTGGAATCAAACTGGATGAGAAGAAGACCAGAATGGACAACGCAATGAAATTATCAGTGCATGTGCTGGAGTGAAGACATTCATTATTGCCCCAGTCATTAAAGACAACTACTGCACAAAAATGGAAAGAAACTGGTGTTTCTAAACACTAAACGCAACTGCTCCTGTTGATGGTATGACAGTCTTAAGACAGTGTTCCGGATCATCACCATGTGCCTGGGGAGGACGAGATTTCTAACACTGAGGCAAAATGAACTGCTCTGCCCTTCTATTCAAGCCTGAACATTATGACTGGACACTCATTTAGGAATGTGAGAAGGAGGGCAGAAACTGTTGATGTTTTTAAACACCAGTGTAGAGAAACAAGAGAGAACATACCTTCTTTAGCCACTTTTCTGAAAAGAACAAATGAGGCTTTAAAAGCTGTAACAAACATTATCAGATATCGGAAAGGCAGCATTAAATTGACCTGACTCTATCAGATAAATATAAGTCATTTCAAGGCACAGATTTCTATCTGCCAGTCCCGTCTTGTTGGATAAGAATGTGACCACTATTCCAATGCCATCTGCACAAGAGCTGAGAGCTCTATCTCATGTGAAAAACCATTTCAACTCCTCCTACCTCCCTCTACTGTTTGTTCCCCCTTAATCCCCATCTCCAGCCAGAATGCAGTCTCCAATCCTCTAGGGTCCCATAGTCCTTTGCAGATACCACTTGCAAAATATTTATCATACTGTATTAAAACTAGGCATACTATGTATTTAAGGCCCATAACACAATGCTAGGCACTCTGCAGATGTTTGACAAACAGTAAGATGTCCCCTCCAGCCTTGACAGACACCCTTGAGGGCATCTTTGTATCCTACAGCCTAAGAGATTACCAGGCATTAAAAAAAACACTTATGTGTAAATAAATACCCAGAAACAAAAAGAAGCAGATGCAGGATCACTTGTCCTTTCTTGCCCCAGGGCTCCCAGGACTTCCTTACAATGTTACTCCCTCAGTTATCACCCTATTCCTCTAGGGGCTCAAAACATATTAGGCCATGTCCCTCCTTCCCTGCCAGCTCTGTTAGATGCCAACTAACCAAACCCTCTGAGTCAATCATCAAATCAGTAGAAGCCAAGGGCCTGTGAGCTTCTAATCAGGAAGATCTGAATGGTTCTGGCAGGGCCTTCCCTGGTCCTGCAAGAAAGATCATTACTCAGCCCCACTTCTCTGGCTGGTTGGCTGTTAACCTTTACTAGGCTCACTTCTTTTTCCAAAATGAAATGAGAAGGTAAACAACATGGGTAAGGAAACAGCAAGTGAGGGAGTGTGGCTAAAAGTCTCTAAGGTTGTCCTGGAAGCAGGTAGGGATGAAACGTTGAATTTCATAACGAACTGGAGAGCTGTATCCACCTGCAAGTAAGTAATTTTTTTTTTTTTTTTTGAGATGCGGTCTCACTCTTATTTCCCAGGCTGGAGTGCAGTGGCACAATCTCAGCTCACTGCAACCTCCACCTCCTGGGTTCAAGTGATTCTCCTGCCTCAGCCTCCTGAGTCGTTGGGATTACAGGCGTGCACCACTATGCCTGGCTAATTTTTGTATTTTTAGTAGAGACAGGGTTTCACCATTTTGGTCAGGCTGGTCTCAAACTCCTGACCTCAAGTGATCCGCCTGCCTTGGCCTCTCAAAGGGCTGGGATTACAGGCATGAGCCACCACGCCTGGCCAAGAAGTAATTTTTTAAAAGGCTTAGATGATCTAAGTCTGACTCCTTTGTTCTACCAAAAAGGAAATCAAGGCACAGTGAGGCAAACTGACTTGGGGAACTGCTTAGAGCAGGGACATCAAATAATCAAGAGCTGACTATATAAGCACTGGATGATTCAGATGTGTTCAAGGGAATTAATTATATCCTAATTTAACTGTGCATCAATTTAGGAAGCATAATTCATAAAATCCAGTAAAATATGAGGCCTCCGAGTCTATGAATACATGAATAGGGCTAGAAAATTTCAGTGGAACTTATCACTTCATCTGTTTTACCCAGACACCTAAGATTCTTGCAATGAACATTCACATGGCCCACATCTTAACCATACACTCATTTTTTTACAGAACCTCTTCTGAAAAACAAAAGCAGGCCTTGGCATCCTCAGCTAGTGGCAGAGTGATGAGCATCTAGTGCAAGAAGCAGGAGAGGCTCTAGACAGTCTGCCTGGTGACCCCAATCTCCATAAAAGCCAATCAAAGGTGGCTGAGAACAAGGAACCTCCAAAACCCAGAGCCCTGGCTGCTCACTGGCAGCGCTGCTTGCAGGCCCTTCCAGAGGTGGGGTGTGTCCTACCCTAACCCAAACATTCCTATACATTTAGAGACCAAAATTCCACAGACAAATTGTGGGGGGTGAAGAAGAGGGCGAATAGCAGCAGTAATAATTAATGTGTGAGCTTCCAACCTTTCCTTTTTTGAAAACTGTGAAGAGTTCACATCTAGCTCTTTCTTGGGATCAAATATGGAGGTTTCTTCTTAACTGGGAGAAAAACTGAACAAGTCAGAAAAAGAATTCCTGTCTTTCAAAGTATTCAAAAGCAAAGAGAATTCCTAAACATCTGCTCAGGTAATACAGATTTCTAGCACGGAGGCCAACTTCAAACAGCGCACAGAGAGAAAAGAGCAATGCTGCACCGGCTTGCCTCCTGTACTTCATGTGAATGTCGTAACCACACAACAAGCATCCTTGTTAAGAAAAAGACGAATGTGCCATTCATCATCTTTTGTTCACTCTATAAGCAAAGTACGTAAGAGACACTTGTTCTTAAACTATGTGCTCTGAAGTTCAAACACACCTCTCTGAATGACCATTTGTCGATTAGCTATTGTGTTGAGCAAGGCATTTTGGGATATACAAAGATGAGAGCAGAGTTTTAATCTACAGTTTAGCCAAAGACTAATACATAAACAACTAGTTACCATACACAGAAGAGAATGAAGCGTTATGACTATATTAACCACCACATGCTGAAATGCCAAGTAACTGATGTAAGTCAGGGCAGGGCTAATGCTTTTCCAGCACTCTCTCTTCTACTTCTTATCAACTGCTGTTGAGATACATGTCTTTGCTCTTATATTGTGGATGACAAAACTGAGGCTTCAAGAAGAGATCCCTAAACATGTAATTGGTAACAGTAATCACAACCTTAATGGAGCACTAAATATGCCAGAAACTGTGCTAAGTTTTGCACCTTACATGAAATTTTCTATTGTCTTCACAATGACGTTTTAAGTACTATCATTATCCCCAATTCACAAATGAGAAAATCGAGAGAATTTAAGCAAACTGCCATGGCGGAGCTGGCTGAAGAACCTAGATCTTTTTGACTCCACAGCATGTGTCCTTAACCATCACCCATAGGGCTAAGTAGTAGGGAGTTGCTGGAACTCAGAGGCTTTAAGGAGGAGGTGGCATGTGGCATGCCTCAATCTCAATGCAGTGCCTCACTGCGGAATTCCCAGTGCATATCCTTACTAGTGGAGACTGACAAATGAGAGAAGTCCCAGCATGCTCACATATGAAATAACAGGAGTTTGCTTTTACGAGTCTACTATTATGATTACAGTACTCAGGCACCTACTTGCAAAGCCTGTGAATTCACCTGCCTGCAATGTTAAGGTCCATACTTTTCGACTACTTTCATTTTATAAAACAACAGTGCTGCAATAGGACCCCCAATTTAAGCACAAACAAGTTGAAATGCCTCAAGCAATTTTCCACCCCAAATAAAACACAGGTTTCAATACACAGCATGAACAGACTGTGTGTGTCTGAATGGTAGTTGGTGCAACATTGCTGAGCTCCTGTTGCAACAAATTTCATTTCATTTTCCCCTGAAAAAAAGTTTAAGCAGCTCACTCCACACTAATCTAAGTAAATTAACATTGTGTCCATCTGGAGGCCAACGAAGGGTAGAGAACACACCGTGAACAAATAAATGCAAATGTTCTACGCTCCAACACGTTAAGACAGACAGATAGCAAATGAGCAGAAATAGATTCTTCTATGAGAATCTCAACATTTAAAAGCAAAGTATAAACTTAATGCTTCTCTCCACACTGTTTCCCAGCTCTGAGAACGGAACATGACCCTACAGAATATATCCAGAGATGATGAGTGCCTATTTCTTCAGGATCCCTTTATTTCACAAGTCATCTTAAGTTAGCCTTTCAGATTCTGGCACCCCAGACCCACTGTGGCTGTTTCTTTCCCTCTCCAGGTCAGTCCACATCAGAGCACCATGATTCAGATGTGAAGAACTGGATGAATGTCCCCAGGAGGCAGCACTTGAGCAGCTACGGGAGCTTTCACAGAGTTAGCAGGATGATCACATGTCAAGAGCAAAGGAATTTCAGTTTGCAAAGAACATGCTGGTAGGGCACTCTTTCTGAGCAGATGTAATGAATAATTCTCCTTGCACTCCAATTCCTCTAGAAGTTGTCCTCGGATTTGAGACTTGTGGCACTATTTGAACAGCTGGTGATACTACTGCCCTGCCTGTCTTCCAACAACTCTGCTCAAATAAGTCACTCATCCTCTCCCACCAAACTGTCGTACCGAAGTTGTTGGACAAGCTGCTGCTGTTATTCCCTGAAGAGCTCCAAGTGGACCTCAGTGTAGGGTGTTACCAGAGCTCTGGCTCCAGTGTTAGGGACCTTGTTATGGAGTGTCAGCAGCTCCGTGAGCCTGAAGTGCTCCAGGAACATCTCACAGCACAGGCATGTGTAAGACCACAGGTGAAGATTTTATGTTACTTCTTAAGTAACATGAAAGAGTCTTAATTAAGACTCTCAGGTGACTCTACTGAGATGGTTAAAGGAGCTTAATATAAACATTTCCTATAATCACGAAAATAAATTAAATTCCCAGCAGCAGTGGAATGATTGCTAAAGTAAGGTATATCCACATAACAGAATATTGTGCAGCCATTAAAAAGCATGGCTTGCAAATCCAGAATAAGCAAATCCATAGAAACAGAAAGTATATTAGTAAAGGATTTAAAGGAAAATGACGAGTGACTCCTGAGAGGTACACAACTTCCTTTTGCATAAAAATGTTCTAAAATTGACTGTGCAACTCTGAATATACTGAAAACCACTGCACTGTATACTTCAAATGGATGAAGTATGTTATGTGAATTAAGCACCAATAAAGCTGTTTTTAAATTGTTTTGGAGATGAATGACATGAAAAAATGCTCAATATAAAGGGAAATAAATAGCAGTTTTTTAAGACAGATGATTTAATAGGATCCCACTTTTGCAAAACAAAAACAAAAACACAAGGAGTTTTATCATCTTCTACTTCTATCACCACCACTGCAGCTGGCTAACATTTACTGAGCACTTAAACTCTGGAGGCTACTGTCGTAAGTATTTTAAATGCATTTCTCATCTATCATCGTAATAATTCTCTGAAACTGGTACTAGATGAGGAAATAACCACAACTTGTGAACAAAAAAAGAAGCTTGAGCAAGTTCATATTATTAGTATGTAGTGGCACAACAGTTTCAAAACCAGGGCCAACAGACCAAAGACTATGCTCTTAACCACTGTGATATATAATACAGTGGTCAATAGTCTTCAAAGCAGTGAAGTGGAGGTGATAACCTGTACGCTACTTTTGTTATAAGAAACCTGTATTAATTTCAGGATGAGGGAGGAAAAATATTTTGCTGAATAAAAAAAGCAAGAAATTCTGGTCATCTGCCCCAACGTGGGCCTTGCACACCACACACACACCCCACCTTGGCCCCACAATACTGCAATCAAATTATTTCCATGAGAAATGTAGGCAATTTTAAGACAAAAAGCTATAAAACCCAATTAATTAGTTATGGCTCAGTATAATTTTTTTTTTTTTTTTTGAGACAGGGTCTTCTCTGTCACACAGGTTAGAGTACACTGCAGTACACTGGTGTGATCATAGCTCACTGCAGCCTTGCACTCCTGGGCTCAAGCAATCCTCCCACCTCACAGCCTCTAGAGCAGCTAGGACTACAGGCACATGCCACATGCCCAGCTAATTTTTATTTTTTGTAGAGACGGGAGTCTCCCTGTGTTTCTCAGGTAGGTCTCAAACATCTGGCCTCAAGCAATCCTCCTGCCTTGGCCTCCTAAAGTGTTGGGATTACAGACGTGAGCCTTGACCTTTGCTTAAATGGTATCCTCTGCCTGGAATGTTCTACCCATCTATCCTTCAGGTCTGGATCAGAGACCTTGTAAGATTTCTCCAGTAGAACCAGTTGTGACCTCATGTGTGCTCCCAGAGCAATCTGAATTATAATCACAGCTCTGACTGGTCTGTGCTATATTAGAGCTAACCTGGCACGTTACAACTGTGGACCACCCTCCCCCACCAATTAATTCACCTGTGCATACCTTTGGGACAGAAAGCATGTCTAATTCATTCTGGCCTCAATATAGATTCTTATGGTTGTTAAAGTCACACCTCCTAGACTAGCAGGAAATACAGGGTAAGACTTCCCTTAACCAAATTTTTGATAGTCAGAATATGACATCTGCTTGAATGGTTCCATTGAAGCCTTTGTCCCTCTCAGAAGCACTTCATTTCACTCTTGACCATTTGGTAGATGGCTCTTCCTCACGCTGGATTCAATACTTAGGGTAGGAGAGTCCTCCAAATGTTCAAAGCCAGCTTTGGCCCTCAGTCCCCACCATTGCTGCCTCATCTCTGAGTGACAAAGCAGTAGTTCAGGGAGCCACTTAACAAGTTTTCCAGTTCTGTTTCCATCCTGGACTCTGTTGCTCCTCTCAAAACATGGGCATCCAGTTGTGGAATAGACATGGGGTGGGAACCTCCCTTGAGAAAGACAGTACAAATTTCAGCTTTGGCTTAGCGCTTTTCATTTAAGACTGTGAGAACTTGCACAGCTGCTACATCCCAAGTATTGCCAAAGGGTAGAGCAAGGATCCAGGATCTTGGATTTATTCATTCCAATAGTTCCCAAGAACTATTGTTTAAGCCCTTGGAGGTCAGCTGGTCCAAATCTACAGTTCTACCGACACAGGAAGTGGCATAGCTGGGTGGTTATAAACTTGCTCAGAGTTCCACAAGTGATGCTGCTCTCCTCCAGACTTCCTGTGCAAATAAACTTCTAACTTAAAACTTCAGGTATTCTCAAGTTTTACCAAGTTGAGAGTACTTTACATTTTAAGAAAAAAAAAAGAACTCTGAAATAAGAGATTAAATAGAAAATCACACGAATGAATTACTTAGTCCAATAAAAATATTTTGACCACCTCTCTACAAGGGCAGCCTCAGACGGCACCATTCTAAGTTCTCCTTGGAGGAAAACCACATGGCTCAGTGAGAAGCCACGTGTATTCATCAATGGAGCAACACAGTCTTATTTACTCAAATAATTTTCTAGTCAACACATCCAGCCTGAATCACCATTTCCCTCCTGTCTTGCCCCACAAAGGCAGGGATGTTTAATTTTACAGCTAGTATCTTAGCTTTTAGGGAAAGATGGTTGTAGTCTAATTCCTTAGTTTGTCAAATAGGACATTTTCATTACAGCTGGACCCAGCTGGAAATGAATCACTCCCACACATATTCCCAAGAAAACACAAAACGCATTTAACAGAGAAAGACACACATGTATACACCCCCACAAAGAGAGTGAGACAGAGAGATTGCTTCATCAACCCAAACTGAATAAGCATGAAACAGTACTACCCATCTAATGGGAGTCTCCATTCCACCTTGCATTTTCTCACTCTGGGCCTTTGCTTAAATGGTATCCTCTGCCTGGAATGTTCTACCCATCTATCCTTCAGGTCTAGATCAGAGAAGACCTTGTAACATTTCTCCAGTTAGAACCAGTTGTGACCTCATGTGTGCTCCCAGAGCAATCTGAATTATAATCATAGCTCTGACTAGTCTATGCTATATTACAGCTAACCTGGCACGCTACAACTGTGGACCACCCTCCCCCACCAAGTCACCTGTGCAAACCTTTGGGACAGAAAGCATGTCTAATTCATTCTGTCACCCTTCCCTCAGTCATCTACCAAAAATGAGGCACACAGTAGATGTTCAAATGGGAGAATCATATTAAACTGTACTTAACTCTTGTGAGGCCTTCATGAGCATTAAGGTTTATATTGCCAAAGGCAATTTGTCTTATGAGTAAGCTTTACCATGGATCATTGTTTACATTCCCAGGTTAAATGTGTTTATGTATCTCTATGGGGAAAGGAACAGAAGACAGGGTTCTATCATTTATTGTTGCTGCCTTCTGGAAATTTTGCGTTTTTATGCATAATCATTCTTAAACCTATAAAAATGCCCCAAACTGAAAATTATATGTGAAGCCATGAAGACTATATTAAGCCCAACTCTACAGTTCTCTGGGATGCTCCTGAAAGTACAAACAAACCTCCCTCCACTTCTAGCCTTTTTTTCTCAGCAGATGATATAGTGGACCAAAAATGGGCTTTGGCATAAGAAAGACAGCTGTGCTGTTGGACAGACCAGCCTTTCCAATGCTCAGTTCCTCTAGCTGCAGAAAGGGAGTAAGATTACTTCCCAACCAGATGGATATAAAGAATAGATAGGATATATAAAGAGCCGGAACCTAGCAAGCACACATATTAAATGTCAGCTAATCTTAAATTTAAGTGTTGTGGGCTCCAAAGTTAAGGGAAGAGAGCATGGCTATTTGGAGGGCAAAGAGCAAGGAGGGCCCTATTACCCCTTGGACCATTTTCTGGAAGGTTAGGTGGCATCACAATATCATCTTGCTCTTAGATTCATCCCTCTGAACCATGATGGAATTGCCAAACCCAGAGCAAGAATTCCACGGAAGAAGTCTGGAGAGAGAGAGCAACACCGGCTCTGAGCATTCCTTACTTTGTCAACTTGGTCAGTTTACTTCACTTGCCTGGGCATCAGCTGAAGAAAACAGGCCCAGAATGTTAAGTAAAGCAAGTCATACAGTTGCTTAGCATTCAAAGCCTTCACTCTAGCTGATGACTCATTACACTCAACTTGCCAGTAAACCCTAAACAACAACTTATACTGAAGTTTTAGAGAATCAGGCTGTCAAACATGGTGGCTAAGTCCATAGACTATGGAATCTGGTAGGCATGAAATCCAGCCTTATTTCCTGCCTTCCTTATTAGTTGAGAAAGTTACTTAATTTCTGAGCCTCAGTTTCCTCATTTGTAAAAAAAGACAACTACCCACATCAGGCAATTATGAGAAAAATATCAGATAAACAGGAAAACAGTTTAGTACAGTACTGTTACCTTGTCAAGAGGTGCCAAGTCCTCAAAATCATGTTGCTAGTATTTTATTAGCAACATTAAAAATACAAGCAAAGCACTGAAAAAACACACCCCCCAATTCACAGACATATCTAGAAACATACACACACACACACACACACACACACACACACACACACACACACACACACACACAGTGCTCAAGTGGGAAGAATGATCAGAATCCACAAAAGCTGAAAAAAATCTGAGACCCAAACCTAGAGAACCATAGAGCAGATTCTCAAATATTTCTGTGTGAAGTCTCAGTCCAAGGTCTAGGTTTGCTTTCTCAGAACCTCTAAATCCAGAGAGAGTGAGAGACTACACAAAATTACAGGGCTTACACAGAGAACAGAAGTTATTACTATGGCTCTATTTCAAATCCAAGAGCAAGCACCTCTCTTGGAGGCCTCTCTGTTCAGTTGGTTTTGGGTCACAAAGTAAAAATTTCACAACCAACATCTGAAATTTTCCATTCAACTTTGAAGAAACAGTCTGATTTGATGGCACTTGTGAAGTTTACAGCTTCTGCTCTGCATCTTTCCGGTGCTTTTCAGCGAAGATGTTAAATCCTTGTTACCATTACAGGTCTACACCCTATAACCAATGGCAGGGAGTATAATGAAAACTCTATTTCTTTTCCTGCTGAGAAAGGAAACCTAATTTCACCCAGAGGCCCATTCATACCACCTGCACTTTTTGAATATTCAATCCCACTTCAAATTAAATAACCATTTTTATGATCATTTCTGTGATTATGTCATTGTAGTTTAGTTTATAGTTTCATTATTTGCACACTGTCAATAAAAAATAATACAAAGAACAACTAATTTTACTTCAGCACTTACAAAAATTTCCTAATTCCAAACCCAAAGTGGAATTCAACATCAACAGCAATGCTTTTGGAAATATTCCAGAATGCAAAACAACTTTTTGTTTTCTTATTAAAAACTCTGGCGTTTTTTCCCCGCTTCTAAATGGCTGAAAGTAGAATAAAAAGCCTGCTTCCCTCGTTAATCTCAGCCTAATTTTCTTTCTACTTCTCTTACCACTTTCTTCAAGTAAAAGGATAATCTTGATTAACTTTCCTGCCTGGAAGAAGAAGCCGTGAACATGTCAATGTCTGATTCTAACCTGAATGCTCATGCGGCACAGCGGGCACAATTTTCATTTTATTTTTGTAAAAAATATTTCAGAGAATATTTTTATATAAAAACCTAAGAAATCTATAATAGCTAAAAAAAGAAGTGCTTTTTTAAAGAGAAAATAAACTAACAAGTTATCTAAGGAAATTCTATTAACGTTACAGGAAGAACTAGCAGCAACAATATTCACAGTGATTCAAACACAAAGTGGTTCAATCTTTCATACAGAAATTCTGTTTGGAGGTGAAACCGTGTCATGCTCTATTTTGGGCAAGTAGCTCTCAAAACTCAAGAGGGAATTACAATTATGTATCTACTCCATACTATCTTATTCTCTACTCCTTACTTCCTAAGCACCCCCAACTCTAGTCCAAATCAGTTGGATTTAAAAGGTTATTTTATAAAGAGTTACACACCAAAGTGTTTTAACTCTAAACATCCTGAGTTGATGGGATTACATTCGATTTGTCTTCTTTATTTCTTCTACAGTAAAAAGGCATTGCTAGCTGGGCAAGGTGGCTCACACCTGTAATCCTAGCACTTTGGGAGGCTAAGGTGGGTGGGATCACCTGAGGTCAGGAGTTTGGGTCTGGCCTGACCAACATGATGAAACCCTGTCTCTACTAAAGATGCAAAAAAAAAAAATAGCCGGGTGTGGTGGCAGATGCCTGTAATCCCAGCTACTTGGGAGGCTGAGGTTGGAGAATAGGTTGAACCCAGGAGGCAGAGGTTGCAGTAAGCCAATATCGTGTCATTGTACTCCAGCCTGGCCAACAAGAATGAAACTCTGCCTCAAAAAAAAAAAAAAAAAAAAAAAGAAAGAAAAAGAAAAGAAAGAAAGAAAAGGCAGAGCTATAATAATTTTTTTAAAGTATGGCAGGGTATACTTCCATCATTAAACAGAAAGGTTCATATCAAAGTCACAACATCAAAAGGTTGTTTCTTTTTTTTGCCAGATCTTACAGTGAGATATGTTAATATTTTCATCAATCATACAGATAAAATTATCACAGACTATTAGATGCATTTATTCATTCAGTAGTATTTCTGGAGGGCCTATTACGTGACGAGCAGCATGCTGGATGGAACACCAGGCCTAACCCACAGAAGCTGAGATTACAGAAGAGATCCACACCCTCAGGGAACCCCGTGAAGCCTCACAGTGTTGGGCCACAGTGTGCACAGAGCAGCTGGAGCTGCAAGGACTGAGCTGCCAACCTCTAATAGGGACTGGGGAACAGGGAAAAGCAGTTACGAAGCATCTCTTCAGAAGGTGACATCTGAGCTCAGTCTAGAAAGATGAGTAGGTGTGCACCTGGTACAGGAGGAAGCAAGGAAACATGAAAATGCAAGGGGCTCCAAGTTGGCTTCTGCTCCTTTTGGCAGCAGGAGAGGAAGGCAGAGGACTCTAGTTGCTAAGGAGAATGGACATTATCCTATAAACCATCAAAAGTTGCGGAGGTACACAGATAAAGTGGTACAGTTTCATTTTCAGGTAACAACAAAAAAAAGCGTATCAAATATACTCCTTGGGTAATGGAAAAAGAAAAGCATATGATGAAATATTATAAAAACACCAGCTCTTCATGCATTTCTATTCGAGTCTTCTACAAACCTCACAGACTCCCAAAAGTTCTACCTGTGTTTCACGTAAATTCAGCTCGAGTTCACATACAAGGTCTCTCTTTAACTTTTAAATCACAGGATGAGTAACCAAATTTGAAAAGAACTTTATGTCATGAAGCAAATACAGTTCTTCGTAACTATTCTGAGAGCTTAAAGCATGCTTCTAGCTGTAGCATGTAACAGAATAAACTTTTATTCAACAATTCAGAGGGAAAAAAACACAAGATGAATGAAAAGATCTATTATATTTCAAGTGTGCCGTGATTTCCTGTTTCTTTCACACTTTTGGCAGCCGTGTGCTGTGTCACAGAGTACTTTTTATGCTACAACATCAACAAAAATCCCTTTTCAGACTCTGGAAAAATTGGGCATCTCTCTCAAATATCAACAGTTCTCCATTTAATAATACAAAACACCAATGTGACTAAAAACCATCACCCCACTAACAAAGTACCTCTGTCATAAATAAACCCTCCCTTCAGATTATCCAAATACGTATCAGACCTCCAAACCTCCTTTCAGAATATCAAGCATCCCTCCTTGTCTTCACCGCCAGATTCTCTCTGGCCACAAGGCTCTGTCACGAGAAGCACTTCTCTGGCATGAGAAGCATAAAGTTGATTGATTTATTCTCTCCTCCCTTCAGAGTGGAATGGGATCCAGAGAGCTAAAGCATACTTTTTGCCTATTACTTCCTTCCCTATCATAAGCAGTATCTCCCCCAGACTATCATCTCTGGCTGTATTCCCTTTCCTTTCACCATGACAATGACCATTAACTGGATCCCTATCATGCAAAAGACCCTCAGCCAGGCATTTAAATAGATTACTTCATGTAATCCCTGTCATTCAATAAGATCACTTTATGATTCGTATTTTACAGAGGAGAAACCTGACCCACAGAGCAGAGGTATAATAAACCGACAAACACTGAGCAACATAGCCAGGATTCAGATGCAGGTCCATCAGATTCTAACTTGGTTGGTCACACTAACTTCTACTCAGAAATACCAGGGTGAATGCATGAAATTGTCTTATTATTCATGGATCCTGGAATATGAAAAGATCATGATTCAAAGCCAGAAATCAACAGTGTCTAGAGAGCATACAACCATCCTAGTGGAAACTATTCTGGCAGAAAGAGAGACAGAAAGAAAGAGTTGGGAGGCAGATTCTGGGCCTGACTCTCTTTCAACGGTTGATCAAGTGTACAGGAGCCCTGCTGAGGCTGTGTCCTCCACACCACCCCAACTAAGGACTACTGGGCTCCTGGGTCAGGGAGAGACAGTCTGTGGTTAGAAAATTTAGGGGTAGGTGCAGTGGCTCACACCTGTAATCCCAGCACTTCGAGAGGCCAAGGTGGGTGGATCATGAGGTCAAGAGATCGAGATCATCCTGGTCAACATGGTGAAACCCCGTCTCTACTAAAAATACAAAAATTAGCCAGGCATGGTGGCACATGCCTATGGTCCGAGCTACTGGGGAGGCTGAGGCGGAAGAATCGCTTGAACCCAGGAGGCAGAAGTTGCAGTGAGCCAAGATTGCGCCACTGCATGCAGCCTGGCAACAGAGCAAGACTCCATCTAAAAAAAAAAAAAAGAAAGAAAGAAAGAAAGAAATACAGGTCAGGAGAAAACCCTGTAAACACAACAGAAGTAGCTACTCTGTAGGCTTGAATCTAAACAAAGAGGTTAGTAAAAATGTTATGGAAACTTATTTCTTTTATAGTACTGCTGAGTCAGTCCAATGACGGTAACAAGTTTCAGGATGCTAAAAGAAAAAAGTGTGAACTCTAAGCAACTTAATGGCTATGAAGTATAATTACTGGGAAATGAAATTTCCAAATGAGACAGGAAAAGAGAGCCCTAGAATGAGACCAAGCTGTATGCTGTGAAGACTACTCAACTCCAAACTCTGTCTGATCAATGCCCAACAGAAATGGACACCTGGGATTCAGATAATGCAAAACAAAGCTCCAGAAACAGCCCTGTGAAAACAATCATATAACCCAAAATAAATGTTTACTGACTAAATCGGTGATCAATCAACTCAAGGCAGTGATCCTGCTTTTAACTTAATGATCACAGTAGGGGAGAAGAAGGCCAAGTTACAAAAGGGTATATATATGTCTGGGAGCATGTACCTCAATCATCCTTGCTAGTCGTAGTGGTCAGTGGACCAGCAGCAATGGGATCACTTGAGAACTGAAGAGAAATGCAGATTACTGGGCCCTACCCCAAAGCTACCAAATTAGAATCAGTATATAACAAGCTCTCCAGATACACACATTAAAATTTGAGAAATACATTCAAAGCAAGCTGGATAAAGACAAGGCAATAAACCAAAGGAACGAATATGTGATGAGCATCTACTATGCACCAGTTTTGGTATTAGGCACTTTATGTGGGTAAAATAAATAAAGACTAGGGTAAGATGAATGGTGTCAGCATCTATCATGTGATGCATCAAAGAGATTCAGAAAACATGCCATACTCTTATAATCTGAGAGGAGCACAGTAAAGCCAACCAGGAGAAAAGGTACTTTTTGACGGTCTTCATTCTGACATTAGTCACCAAACAGTAAGAAAGCAAGTATCTATTTGCATTGTCTCTAAAAGATGGTAAGCCAGACGTTAGACCTAGCAGAAAAGCTAAAATGATATTAAACTCCAAATGAAACCACCAAAGAACATTTCAAGAAACTATTTCTTCCAAACAGCTCCAGTCTCATAAACTATACATTTGTGAAAGAATAATAGAGAAAAAGGCAAATAATATCTTGACCTTAGTATGAAAATAGTTTTTTTCTCTCAGAACTCCTGGAAGGATCCTGGGACTCCCCACAGGGAAGCCCAGACCACACTTTGAGTATCTTTACAATAGGGGCAATGACAAATAGTTAACCCAGTTAGAACTCACACCAGAGTTGGTATGAGGAAATAAGGAAAGGCTTGGCAATCAACAGCAAGGAAAAAATGGCACAGGTTGGTAAAAGGGTGAGATTAATTCCAAATATTTTAAAAGATGTTCATGTTTTCCATGTTAGATCACAGTTTAAGTTTGATTTAGGATCTGCTACTATCATCTTAATGCCAAATGAGTGGTGCATGCTCCAAATAAGATCAGAGGAAAATCACTCACTCTATAACCCATATTAATCAGTAATTGGGTTGATTTCCTCTACCACCAACCATGTGCATTTGATTCCTCATTTGATAAGGCAACTTGTTGCTTTTTCAGAAGCCTCCAGTGTATGAAAATGAATACACTGCAAAGAGAACCCCATTATAAATTACAAATTGTGAACGCTAATTAAGTATGCTAGTCCTTCCCAAATAATCAAACCCTAACATGTTCACAATTAACTGAAAAAAACTGTTGTATCATCCTATCAGGAAATAAAAGTTGGTTATGTATGGGGGGTGGGGGCAGTGATGAAGGAAGTTTCCCTCCAACCCATGAAAATTGAAATAGTAATGGCTGACCAAACCTCATCCACAACTTCTCAAAGAGCTTCTGTAACACATCTGTTTTTATGCATTTTTTGCCATTTTTGTAAGTCCTTCAACTTTCCTCTCCCGTGAACTTGAAATCTCACCCATCCACCAAAACATTCTCTTCTTTTTAGTCAGAACAGAGAATAGCCAACGGCCAGACTTGGTAGCAAACTCCTTTGATCCTAAAATCTAATCTACATGTAAAAGAGTGACGACCAGTTTCCCATGGGGATGGCCTTTACAGCAACCATTTATGTTGGGCATTTACTACATACCAACATGGAGGGTAAGATGCCTAATCCATTACTTCATTTTAGCTTCACAACAATCGTTGAAATACATATGACATTCATTTTACAGATGAAGAACAGGCTCAGAGGGGTTAAGTGGCTTGCCTTAGATTACATACGTAAGACAACCTAAGAATGTTATGATGTTTTACATGCATTTGTTCACTTTACCCTCACAAGAGACCCATGCAATAGTACAATACAAATGCTGCAGTTCAGAAAAACGTGTATATTTATAGGTGATGCTGGGAGCAGATGCCTAATGCACAGAGAAGTAAGACAACCTGCACAAAACTGCACAGTTAAGTGGCAGCGGCAAGCTCAACAGTACCTACCTAAATGTCGGTCATGAGGTCTACATCAGCGCATGCTGTTAACTACCTGACATACAGCAAATAATAAAAATTAGCTATTACAATTGAACTTATTTTGCATAGGGGAAGTATTCAACAAAGAACAGCCAGCAACAACAGAAGATATGTGTCAGCTAAATAGAGACTGGACCCTCCTTCCAAAATAAGAATATTACCCTGACTACTCCTCAATAGCTTTACTGCCCACAGTCATCCCAGCAAACACTCTGCAACATCTTTAATGACTCTAGCTGGTTATGCATCTGTGCAGATTTTTCCGTTTCTTTTATTAAAAGCAGGCATGGGGAGTGCTGGAATATGTACACACTGGGCTAACAGTAGCTCGGTTCCATCGCCTTCTAACTACATGACATCTGTAAGCCTGGTTTCCTCAGCTGAATGCCGAGGATAATCCCATCTCCCCCGCCACACCAGTGCTCCACACAGAGAGCCTGGCTGTCTTGTTGCTTCAGTAGATCACAATCCTTCTGAGGACTGTTTCCTTGGCACGTCCCTCAGGGCAGCAGTTGCTGGGCTCTTTCTGCACAGCTGTTGGTCCAGAACGGGGCTACTGGGCTGACAATCAAAATCACAAGGTGGGGGAATAACAAAAGCACCTGGGCACTAATGAGCACCTTATTCCACACCTAAGAAGTGGAGCAGTCAGGAAGACAGCATCTGAGGAGAGAGTGGGAAATGAACGCTCAAGCTCAAGGAATCCTAAAGGAACGTAAACACAGAGCGATTTTAAAGGTCTTTGTCTTTTTTCTTGTAAATCTGTTTTAGTTCTTTGTAGATTCTGGACATTAGCCCTTTGTCAGATGGGTAGAATGCAAAAATTTTTTCCCATTCTGTTGGGTGAAGGATATGAACAGACACTTTACAAAAGAAGACATACATGAGGCCAACAAACATATGAAAAAATGCTCATCATCACTGGTCATTAGAGAAATGCAAATCAAAACCACATTGAGATACCATCTCACGCCAGTTAGAATGGCGATCATTAAAAAATCTGGAGACAACAGATGCTGGAGAGGATGTGGAGAAATAGGAACACTCTTACACTGTTGGTGGGAGTGTAAATTAGTTCAACCATTGTGGAAGACAGTGTGGGGATTCCTCAAGGACCTAGAAATAGAAATTCCATTTGACCCAGCAATCCCATTACTGGGTATCTATCCAAAGGACTATAAATCGTTCTACTATAAGGACACATGCACACGAATGTTCATTGCAGCACTGTTTACAATAGCAAAGACCTGGAACCAACCCAAATGCCCATCGATGATAGACTGGACTGGGAAAATGTGGCACATATACACCATGGAATACTATGCAGCCATAAAAAATGATCAGTTCGTGTCCTTTGTAGGGACAATGATGAACCCGGAAACCATCATTCTCAGCAAACTGACACAAGAATAGAAAATCATTGTTCTCACTCATAGGTGAGTGTTGAACAATGAGAACACATGGACACAGGGAGGGGAGCATCACACACTGGGGTCTGTCTGGGGGAAATAGGGGAGGGACAGTGGGGGGTGGGGAGTTGGGGAGAGATAGCGTGGGGAGAAATGCCAGATATAGGTGATGGGGAGGAAGGCAGCAAATCACACTGCCATGTGTGTACCTATGCAACAATCCTGCATGTTCTTCACATGTACCCCAAAACCTAAAATGCAATTAAAAAATAAAAATAAAACAAACAAACAAAAAAGGTCTTTGTCATGGCAGAAGCCACAGACATGAGTCATCTTACCTAGACTGAACACTTAACCAGTAGCAACCCACCCTCTCTAAGGTTTTCAGCAAGTTGACTTATCCGAGCTATGTTGCTTCGCCAATACCTCAAGGTAAAATAACGTACACAAAAAATCTTTGTAAAAACAAATTTAAGACGCTGGAAACCTTCACAGCTTTGAAAGACCATGCTGTGGAAAAGAGGTGAACAAACAATTTAAGGCTTTATGGAAAAAAAAGAATTGTAAGAATCAGCAAATTTACAAGTATCCTCAAATGCATCAGGGGGGTCAGGGAGGGGAATACTTCATAACAAGTAAAGCTGGAAGTCAAGAAGAGGAAGGAGGTATCACAAGACTCAACGTGGGGTAACTTTTTCCACTTCAGGCAGTACTCCTGTGGGGTAACTCTTCCACTTCAGGCAGTACTCCTCTCCTTTCCACTTCAGGCAGTACTCCTCTCCTTTCCGCTTCAGGCAGTACTCCTCTCCTTTCCACTTCAGGCAGTACTCCTCTCCTTTCCACTTCAGGCAGTACTCCTCTCCTTTCCGCTTCAGGCAGTACTCCTCTCCTTTCCGCTTCAGGCAGTACTCCCCTCCTTTCCGCTTCAGGCAGTACTCCTCTCCTTTCCGCTTCAGGCAGTACTCCCCTCCTTTCCACTTCAGGCAGTACTCCTCTCCTTTCCACTTCAGGCAGTACTCCTCTCCTTTCCGCTTCAGGCAGTACTCCTCTCCTTTCCGCTTCAGGCAGTACTCCTCTCCTTTCCGCTTCAGGCAGTACTCCCCTCCTTTCCACTTCAGGCAGTACTCCTCTCCTTTCCACTTCAGGCAGTACTCCTCTCCTTTCCGCTTCAGGCAGTACTCCCCTCCTTTCCGCTTCAGGCAGTACTCCTCTCCTTTCCGCTTCAGGCAGTACTCCTCTCCTTTCCGCTTCAGGCAGTACTCCTCTCCTTTCCGCTTCAGGCAGTACTCCCCTCCTTTCCGATTCAGGCAGTACTCCCCTCCTTTCCGCTTCAGGCAGTACTCCTCTCCTTTCCACTTCAGGCAGTACTCCTCTCCTTTCCGCTTCAGGCAGTACTCCTCTCCTTTCCGCTTCAGGCAGTACTCCTCTCCTTTCCACTTCAGGCAGTACTCCTCTCCTTTCCGCTTCAGGCAGTCCTCCTCTCTATCTGCTTGGTTTCCAGATTTTTAAAAATAGCTTCCTGACAAAATCATCTTAGGGCTCAAATACAAAAAATCAATTACTTAAAACATAAAACACAACGCTGATGATCAGGAAGTGTTTTAACCAATAAAAGCAATAACTGAAAGAGATATGTCCGGTTCTGTGCCCTGAAGGTCAGTTGGCAGTGGCTGCAAACTGAGGACTGATGAGAAATCTCAATGAGGTGGTCAACCTCCATGATTTCTAAGGCTTCTTCAGGCTCTAAAACTCTAAGATTACACTATTTCCCGTGAAATTTTGCAAGTCCTGAAATTCCTCCCCTTCCCCTCCTGGTCAGTCCTACAAACAGTACTTCTTATCCTCAATTCTGCCATATACAGAGCCAGGTTCACCTTGCCTAAATTCTTCAAGGATTTAGTGTGTGTACATTTTTTGTTCATTCAAATGGGAGTTCATTCTACTGGGTCCCAGGCTTTGGAGATAAACAGATATTTAAACCAGTCCTGTCCTCAAAACAATAATGCAATACACTTAAAACCAACATTTCAGCACAGTGGGTTCTACATGAAGAAAAGGCTGAAAAACTGGCTGGAGAAATAAATGACATCAAATATTAACTGTTTTCCAAGGATCCCACACAACTGTGAGAAAGAGGACTTTACTAGGGAATAAAAACACCTGGATTGTCTCTGAGAGGAAGAAGACAGGGCTTCTGCAAAAGGCCTGCAGAAATTTAGCCTACAAAAGAGTCAAACAAGGTTATAACCTCGGAGAGCAACCACTGCCACTTCAGAAATAAACACAAATTAATTCACCCTGGGTAGTAATTTATACTGGGTGTGGAACAAATCATTCTATCTCCCTTCATACTATCACCTTTCTAGGAAAAAGGGCACAGCAGATAAGAAATACCTAATTAGTAAGTCTTCATGGTATTTATACTCTTGTACCCAACCCCAAAAATATGTCTTTGTATTTAAATTTTGAATGTAAAAATCTTCATTCCACATTTCCTATTTTAAAAGGCTATAATGTCTGAGGAAGCAGTGTGACATTAAGGAGTTAAGAAACTTGGTTTGAAACTTAGCTCCACCATTTAACAACTGTGCAACTTGGGCATTTACTGGTCTTCTCTAAGCATTCATTCACTTCCTGTAAAATGGAGAAACCCTCTGCAAAGCTGTTTTAAGTATTACATTTACATAAAGAACTTAGCACACTACTGGGCTCCAAAGAGGAAGCTTAATACCTTGTGGTTATTATGATGGCTCCGGCATGCTTAAGACTGATCAGTCATTGCAATGAATGACAGAATCTTTCCAGAGGCTTCATGGGAATAAAATACTAACTTTTTCCTTTTCATGGCGGGGGAGGGGGCAGAGAATTGGTTTTTTAGAGTTTTTTTTAACCAACATCAAATGTGATACAGTAATGTCATGTGGCTTGGCTATGGGGGTGCTTACAGATCAAATTAAGTCACTAAGTCAAGTGACAAGATGCATTACAGCAGAAAGTGAAGTCAACACGAAGCTTCCAACTGACTGCTCCAGAGTGAAACACACCTACCACCCTCAGCATGCCTGGATGGGAGCAGGGCACCAGGAAGGCCACCCTGTTCCCAAAAATGGATGTATGGCTCAAGTGTTACAATGTCAGACTGCTGTCCATGACTCATGCTCATTTTCAGTAAGCCCCATGAAGCACCCACAGTGTCTAAGTGCTTGAGTCGACTTAAGCATCAGTTGTAGGATTTTGGGTAAGAACTGCAAGCAGAGCAGTTAATGGCAGAGACTTGGAGACTTGAGAGTCAGCCAGATCTTAGTCTAAACTTCAGTTCTTTCCCTTCAGCAGTAAAACATGGGGCGGTTAACTGCTGACTGCCAAGCCTCAGGCCCCTTACCTGAAAATTAAAAAAATTACTAACATTACCCACTTGTTATGAGGATCAAAGGATAAAACATATATCAAGAGCTTGGCAACTCTCACGTCTGTGTTTCCAATCTATAAGATGGGAACCAGAGCATCACTTGCGAGGCTGGTGCAAAGATTAAACAATTTCATGTCTTCAACTTGACTGCCGAGCCCAGTGAAGGACACACACCAAGTGACCAAGGTTCAGTCACCAATGGTTCGTAAACAGGCTTTACGGAAGTCCTGGCACCAAAAAGAGAAAAAGGAAAAGCATTTATTTATATAATTATATATTAACAAAGAAGACACAGAAGAGCAGCAAGAAAGCAGAGTGAAACTAGGAGACTCCTGGCACTGTTTTCTAAGGGTTCACTGGAGCAAGAGGTGGGAGGAGACAGCCAGCTACCCTGTCAGGTTTGATAGGATCTCCATGCCCAACACCTAAAACTACCTTCGGCATAAGCTCCTACAATGCCTCAGCAGGTATTCATATCTTTGAGTGAATCACTGGAGAGATTTCCTTCCAAGAGTCAGCTGAAAGCAGACTTTGGAAAGGAAGATGTCAGTCCTGAGAGAGGGCATTCACGCTGAGGTGGAGAAAAGAATGCCCTGAGTCCCTAAGGGCAAGCAAGACATCTTAGGGGAGAGGAGGATGAAGAAGGGTTCAAGTTGGCAAGGGTAGCACTCTCATGTAAGACCATAGACCTCAGAGACACAAACTCCAGCTTCCCCACTGACCACAAATCCTGGTCAAGTCACTCCTTCCCTCAATGCTCAATTTTCTCACCTGTAAAACGAAGTGAATACTGTTTACCTTCCAGACTTTCTCCTCAGAATACCCAATAATAGAGCCCTTCTGTAAAATACCGCAGGTAAAGTACTTGGCATGGAACTCAGCACATTCTACCAAGAGTGGACCTTGACTTAACAGATATCCATTCTAAGCTGACATCCACTGGGAAAGATGCTCCAGGGAGCTGCTGTTTGGACCCCCGAGGGAAGCAGAGGCCCAACATACCCAGAAGCAATTTCCAAAGACTGAGGAGGGTCTCTCTGAAACTTCGGGAACTGATAAATCATCATCCTAAGAAAAACAAAAGTGGTTGTTACAAACACAGAACGTAACCAACTCACACAACAAAGTGATGGGGTTCCCCTAGCCAAAGGACGGCTCAAGGACAAAATCTGAAATATAACTTGACTTTTAAAAAAGATGCCAATTCTCAGAAACCACAAGTTAAAGTTGCTTTTGGCACCTCACCCCTCCCCCTGACTTCTACCCCTCTCTCCAAAATACTTTCCACCCTACTCCTCAGCCAAGTGTTAATTGGGAAACAACCAAGCTAACTAATTCACAATCACGTGTGAATGAAGTGACAGTATAGGTTGGGTCTGTAAAAAGTACTAAGCCAAAAAGGTTTTCAGCTGGAGAAATGTCCTGTGACTTAGTAATGTGACTTAGGTACATACGTTCTTCCTTGCCTGGACATATATATATGTATGTATGTATGTATGTATGTATATATATATATGTGTGCGTGTGTAAAGGAAGGAGTGCTACCTGAGGCCAGGCAACACGCAGGCTAGAAGCTGGCCATGTCTGATCTTCAACACATTTCTCTTTTCATAGTGAACACTATTTCTTTATTTCTGAGCCCATGAGATGCCTTAACAAACTTATTTCCATGACAAGCAAGAATTTCAGACAAGAGACTGTATGGAACAGAAAGAGAAGTCACCACTAAGGCAGATACAGGCTGATAAGGCAGAGCTACCCACTACCCCTTTACACTGAGATGACACTGGCTTTCAGTTTGCTAAGCAGAGAGTTTGAAAACACCCACACTCATTCCTTTTTCCTTTCACTGCTTAAGTTATAAACCACCAGTTTCCTTTAAATGAATTACAACGAAAAAAAAAAGAGGAGGGAACCCACAGATTAAAAGAAATTTGAAATATATGTCCATCAATTTCAACATACAGATCTCATATGGATCCCAGTTTAAATAAACCATTTTTTTAAAAAAGAGACAACCAGGGAAATTTGAACAGTGACTGAATATTTAATGACACTGAAGAAGTGCTTTTTTCAGATGAGAAAACTTATTATGGTTCAGGTTTATTTTTTTCAAGTTCTTACCTTTAAGAAGTACATCCTGAAATATTTATGGATGAAATGAAGTACCTGATTATTGCCTCAAAAAATCAGAGGAGGTAGAAACGAAAAAAAGATTGGCCAAAAGCAGACAAGTGTTGAAACTGAACAATAGTTACATGTCTCTCTGCTACTGTGTGTACAAAAATTTAAGTTAAAAAACAGGCAAACTGGCTGGGCACAGTGGCTCACGCCTGTAATCCCAACATTTTGGGAGGCTGAGGCAAGAAGATTGCTTGAGCCCAGGAGACAGAACCTGTAGTAAGCATGATTGTGCCACTGCATTCCAGCCTGGGTGGCACGACGAGATTGTATCTCTTAAAAAAAAAAAAAAAGCAAACTAAGAAAAAAATGTCCAAAGTAAAAAACCACTTGGAAGACTGAGCTACTGGTGCAAAACAGACTACAAAAGGTAGCGGGTGGGGGAGAAAGGGGAATCTAATACTGTAAAGTATCACAAAATTATCCAATAATAAAGCCCATATGTTTTAATTCTAAAGCTATCGTTTTAGTTATAAATTACTTGACAAAACGTCTCCAACATAGGTCGGTCTCTTTCAAAGTGAAGGGCAGGGAGACTGGTTGGTAGGACTGACCTCAAGCCTCACCATGCTTTTCCAGGCAAATGATCTTCAAGAAATTATTTTTAACTTTTTGAGCCTGTTTCCTCATCTGCCGAATGAGAAAATGGTGACTTTGTTGCCTACCAAAGTGCTGTGTGGATGAAATGAGAGTATATTATAACAGGGTGCAAAAATGCTGAAGACTAAACTCAGGGCACAACTGCTCATAAAATCATATGATTCACTACTTCCTACCGATAAAGAAAAATCTGACAGGTCAACACTTTTTGAAAATACCAATTCTCTCATTAATCCCTTTCATAACATATGGCTGGCTCCCCCAGATGCATGATGTAAATTATCTAGATTTAAATGCCTCCCCCCTCAACTCAAAGGAAACAAGTCAGGAGGGAAAAATGCTTTCCTCTTCCACTGGCAGATGCATGTCTTATTTGTGTTTGTTTCCACCAAGAAAGTGAATGCCAACCAGACTCTCTTCCGTTTACGTGCACTTTGTAGCTAAATCACTAACAAGGCAAGGCAGGGTGGCAGCGGGGAGGGTGCGGCCATGGAGTCAGGCTAACACTAGCAGTGTAATGTGAGGGTTAAAAACAGCCTACATAAAGTACTCAGCACAGGATGGGTATAGTGGCTCATGCCTATAATCCCACCACTTTGGGAGGCCAAGGCAGGCTGATCACTTGAGCTCAGGAGTTCAAGACCAGCCTGGGCAACACAACAAAAAAGTACTCAGTACAGAGCTGGTCAAAAAATGACCAACTCTGTGACTGGCATTCCTAGGCCAACAGAGGACTGTAGGTTGCAAACATTAAAAGGACAGACTAGGGGTCTCGCTTTAGCATTCGGGTCTGCTGTGCATCTGTGGCACAACTTTCAGGAAATTTAGTAACTGGGATTTTCCAACTGCTCTATGTATATATAAAGCCCAGAGAGGCAGACTTAACTGTATTTGGAAAACTTTTACCAGATCTACCTTTGAAATTTATAAATCAAATGTAGTTTTGCTACAATCTTCATAATTTTACTCAAATATCTGAATGCCAACTACATTAAAAACAAAACAAAACAACCTAAAGATAAAAAGAGAGATGGGGGATGTCTCTGAGGTACTTACAATATACTAAAAGTGAAGACATACATGAACATGAATAAGAACACCACTTAATTCACCAGCCTATCACTAACAAAATTATCCCAAGGTCGGGAGGAAAAAAAAATCCTACTTCCGTGGCCATCTGGTTGGTATGTAATGCCCTGTCAGGAAGTTCTTTTACAAGTCTAACCTAAATATGTCTTGTCTCAGCAGAAGCCTATTTCCTGTTTGTTCTTTTCATTAGCATTGCATGCATATTTGCATTTACAGCATTTTTTTCTTGAGGATGAGTCTGAGCAGAAAGAGGATAAATTGAGTTGAATCCTTTGTAAACCTACTTCATCATCTGTGAAATGGAGAAACAGCACCCACTCCACAGAGCTGTTGGGAGTATTAGATGAGATGATATAGGTAGGGGGACCAGCACAGTTCCCAGCATACGATAAGTTTTTTTTTTTTGAGACAGAGTCTTGCTCTGTTGCCAGGTGCCAGGCTGGAGAGCAGTAGTGCAGTCTCAGCTCACTGCAACCTCCGCCTCCCAGGTTTAAGCGATTTTCCTGCCTCGGCTTCCTGAGAAGCGGGGACTACAGGCGTGCCCCACCACACCTAGTTAATTTTTATATTTTTAGTAGAGACAGGGTTTCACCACGTTTGCCAAGATGGTCTCAATCTCTTGACCTCGTGATCCGCCCGCCTCAGCCTCCCAAAGTGCTGGGATTACAGGCATGAACCACAACGTCCGGCCTAGAGTAGGTTCTTAACAGCAGTGTCTGCAGATTCTGAATTTGTTCAAACTCTTACACACAAAATGTAGAAGCCCTGGGATGTGACAGCACTGACTTGGCAGCATTTTATTTACTGGGAGGCAGCGCATTCACTTGCCTTGCTATGAAAAATATTACCATTATTAAAGCAGCAGCAGCACCTGCTGGGCCAGCAATGAGTGCTTATTTTGATTTGCACTTTGAAAATGAGGAGTATCTAATTTTATGTAAATGCTATTAATGTGAATAAACATTACAAGGAAAAGGAAATGGGCATCATAAAAAAGTGATTAATGAAACACAGAGGAAGGCTCTCCACATTTCAAAACAATGAAGACAATCAAATTTTATTTTGTGTGTAACTGGGCAGTGAAGAAGCTGTTCAATGGAAGTAAAGCCATTAGTCCTCACTGGACCTTTAAGAAGGCTCCTTTATTTAACACTGAGGAAAAACCAATCAAAACAGAAATTTTCCCAAATAGAGCCAAGTTGTCCTGCCTGGTCTTCCATCCATCCTGGGTATCTATGGAAAGATTGTTCAAAGACCACCATGCCATCACTTTGGATTTAGTGGCAATGGGATGTTTCTTCTCTGGCCATACCCTATGTGGAATGTTGATCTTTCCTTACCACATCAGCAAAGCTAAAACTAGGCAGCACAATGCTCTGACCACAGTCATTCCAAGTATCCCAAATGAATACACAGCAGAAAGGATCAAGGGGAGGTGAGACTTGCAGAGGGAAGGGCAGAGAAACTAACATCTTCCAAGTGTCTGAGTGCCAGGCATCTGCCTCCCTTATATTCCTACTGGTTCTCCCAGCAGCTGTGAGGTACCATCATGTCAATGAAAAATGAAGATGAGGCCAGAAGAACTGGATCTAGTCCCAGATTTGCTGTGCGATCTGGGTATAGATGGTATGCTTCCCTATCCTCCTACTCTCCTCTGAGGACCACCATCGCCCCCAGGCTGAAGGGGAGGACTGAGCCCCACCCCATCACATAACCCCCTCATCCTGGCCAAAGCTGAGTGGAGCAAAGGTGGTCTCTTGACCAAGTGGGGTCAATCCAATCCTCCTTCCCAGATATGCCTGCCCCAGAATCAGGCAGACACCAATGTGGTATAGGGCACTGGAGCTGGGAGTAATTTAGTGCTGGAGTTACCATCACCTACCATTTGCCTCAAGGAAAACACCATCATTTTGTTTCATTCTTGCCCCTCATGTTCCGTAAAATACTCCCATGAGTCCTTCTAGTAAGTCCCCATTTTGCTTTAACTAATGTATTTCGTTTTGCTGGGGGAGGGGAAGGAATCTGTTACAACAAACCAGCCGAACACGTGGGTTTTCTGGGCCTCAGCTTCCTCATCCACAAAAAGAAGAGCTGGACTAGATGGTCTCTAAGGCCTTTTCCAGTTCTACAGTACGTGCATCATCATAACATAGTCATCACTATATTCACAGCCCACTGCATGCTGGGTGCTATACCAGGCTCTGGGGACATGGCAAGCCTGACCCGTCTTTGGGTACAATGCTACAGAAATGCAAGGTATCCAGGCTGTTTTAATAATAGAGCTAAGAAGAGCTTACATTTTCCTCCACCCAAAACGCATCTGGCAGGGAAAGCGACGGCCTAGACTGACTGACCCGACTCTGCCTTCTATAATAGTTGGTGCCAAAACGTAGTCGACTCTTGGGCTTTACCTCCTTTCCCAGCTTCTAAGTGGCTAAATCGGGTGCTGTCTTATCAAAGGGACACATATTCCAGTTCTTTGGGGAAAAATTATACCATAGCTTGGCATTCAAATTCAGTTCTTACATAACTGACCACGAACAGTATCATGCCTCTGGGCTGTTCAGACAATGCTCTGTGAACTACTGGATTCTGTTAAGACCAGGTAGAGCCAAGTGCCTCCTGATCTGACCTAACTCCTACCCACAAATAATTAAAACTCATTTTGCTGACACTGAAAACAAGGCGTGAAGCACACAGGAATGAAAATTCAAGGACAGATCCCTTTTGCTTTAAGGCTCCTGCTTCCAAACCAAAATAGAATTCCTTGTGGTCTCAGTGCTTCAAGCTGTAATCAATAAAGCACACAACCTAGCTGCCATGCTCTGTACCAGTCAGGGCATAAATGTTTCACCTCTCCACAAATGACCACAATCAATTAATTATGCAAGTACATAATAGATACCTGCATTTATTATGTAACGGAGAAAATAGCTCATTACCCCAAAGCCCCAGCAAGAATCACAAGGGGCAGCTCTGACCAACCAATGGAGGGAACTCAACAAGTGGGGTGTAGAAGCAAGGAGAAAGATTACAGCAACGACATGAGGAAGCATGGGCAATGCCGTTGCACTGGTAGAGCCCATCAGGCTGGCCTGGGTCAAAGTGGGCAGCACTGGTCTCTGGTTCCCTTACTTCAGAGAGTATAGGGCCCACTAAGGGCTGGCTATACGGTTACACTGAGTTGACAGTCTGCTTCAGATCAAACTGGCTGTGACCAAGACCCACAATGGTCAGTGTTTAGTGCTGCCCCAGTCCCCTCTTTAGTTCCATCTGTACCTCCCCAGTCTAGGTCCTTGATGTTCATACACCTGACTTCATCTCTCTGTCATCTGACATCATGACTTCACCCTTCAAAAATGAGTCTACCAAGTCTCATCTTCTCAGTTACACATGTAATGGTCTAATGCAATAATACAGGGCAATAGCAACAAGGATAATAAGAACAATCATTTACAAAGCATTTAGCACACCAGGAACTATTGTAAGCACTTTACAGATACTGACTCACTGAGAGGTAGGTACTTATCCCCATGGGGAAAGCAGGACACAGCAAGGCTCAGTAACTTGCCCAACACATGCTAGAAGTAATAGGGATGCAATTAACCTAAGCAAGAGAATTTCACCCTCCTCAACCCAAATATTGCCACTGGCCCTCAATACAGAGCAGTCCTGCCCATCTATCTCTCCCTTGAAGCCCATAGGGCCATGCATTACCAACACATTAAGTCACCTGATGAGTGCCTTCCATGCACTGTCTCCTTTGATACTCAAAAAGCAATGCCATTTATTATCAAATGGGAAAACAGAGGCTTAGACATGAAGTGATCTCTAGCCCCAAACTTTACGCATGCTTAAATAATACATGTGGAAATGGCCAAGACCAAGATCTGGCTTTAGTCCCTAAATGACTAGGTTACGTATCTGGAAACCATCTCTCTGAGGCTCCCTGGACAAATAGACAATGAAAGCTTTAAAGGTCTGCACAGGGTTTGAACATCCAACACCACAAATGGCTTCTGATGAAAGGCTCCTAGCCTGACATCAGGGAAGGCTACTGTGGCCTTGCACAGCATGTCTTCTGAGACCAGGACTTACTGTCAGCAGACTGGGCAAGCAAGATCCAGTTCCAAACTTATGGCTTACCCTCTATTCTTTCTGCCTAGAAGCAAGTTCCACAGAGTGACACTGGGGAGGACTCCCATATCGTGTACTGCCCGTCCCTACAGCCCTGTTAAATCGCAGAGTGCAAAGAGCCCTGAGCTGGGAGTTAGCAGCCCTGAATTTAAATTTCTGCATGGTTTCCTTCTCATCTTTGGGCCTCAGTCTCCGCCTCTCAAAGCAATAGGACTAAACTAGTTCTGGTGGGTCCCATCATTCATGAGGTTTCTCCCATGGAAACACAAAGCCCTTCTAGGAAGCCAGTCACCTGAGTGAGGTAACACTTTGCTTTCCCACTTTGTAACTGGCAATCCATGCATCCGATCAGCAGAAGATAATTAGTGCTACACCACCGAGCTGATGCATTTCATCCAAAAATCAAACACATTTGGCATGAGAGTTATGCCAAACCAAGTTACTAGTGGTGTCCACTAATTTCTCCACAAAGCAACTATAGGCCCCCATCACAGCTTCCACGAGCCTTTTGGAGATCAGGCTTTCAGGCTAACAAATCTCAGACTGGATATTCTCCAAGGTCCCTTTTACTTGGACACTTAGCAAGTCCCTAAATAACTGACACCTAGCAAAAAACACATGGCTGTTGTATGGCAAGGAAGCTGGACGCAGAGAGCCAGAGAGCACTGCAGAAACTGCAACTGAGAGTAGTGATTCTTTAGCCAGGGCTCTGGGCAGCTCATAGGCAAATCAGGTTGGGTCAACAGTCCAAGACTAAGCATGCCAGAGGGAGCTGGAAGCAATAGGGTCATTTTCACATGTGTCCAGTCCAAAGAGGACTGCTGGCAGCACTGTCTTTGATGACAAAAGGCAGAGATTTAAAGAGAGGTCCAGCAAGAGGTCTCAGAAGAACAGAGAAAAGCAACTGTCTTTTCATTTTTCTTCCCTCTCCCAAACTGCTTCTCTCTAGCACTAGAAATCAAATAGAGATAAGAAAAATAATTAATACATGCCTTTCTCATGGGTCTTGCAAGGCAAAAAAAACTGGCAGAGAGGAAGCATAAAACACACAGAAATACAGAAGAAACAGAATGGGTTTTCAATGCAGAGATTCTGCATTCAGAGCCCAAGTCTACCATTTACCACTGTGTGAGCTTGGACAAGTCATTTAATGTCTCTGAGCCTTTGTATATTCATACATAAAGCAATAATAAGAATACCACTAGAATAAGCTTTTATTGGATGATAGGTCTAAAAAATTTTCAAACCCCAAAGATGAATTCGAAGGTGTGTGAGGCAGTTCTTGTGCTGTTATAAAGGAATATCTGAGACTGGGTAATTTATAAAGAAAGGAAATTCTGCAGGCTGTACAAACATGGCGCTGGCATCTGCTTGGTTTATGGGGAGGCGTCAGGGAGTGTTCAGTCATGGCAGAAGAAGTGGGAGCAGGCACATCACATATCAAAAGCAGGAGCAAGAGAGAGAGAAAATAGAGGACCCAGACTTTTAAAAAACTGGAATTCATGAGAACTGAGCAAGAACTCACTTATCATCAAGGGGATGATGATGCAATCCATTCATGAAGCATCCACCCCCATGATCCAATCACATCCCACCAAACTCTACCTCCAACACTGGGGATTATGTTTCAACTTGAGATTTGGAGGGGGACAAAAATCCAAACCATATCATAAGGACAAAACGCATTAGCATGGAATATCTGGCTAACAGGTTTTGGAAAGAGGAGGAGATCCAACACTCAAAATTTCCTTCTCCTTTTCATTCTATGGACAGATACATACACTCACGGACCTTTGCTGGTTTCACCCAGACAAAACTCATCGTAAGTACCCCCAGACTGGCTCAAAAGCTTGGGTGAGAGCCTTGAGTTGTGTGTGGGACGGAGCATTACGGGAAGGTTTGTTTGCCTTTTGTTGTAATATCTTCAAGAGGTCAAAGACAGAACCAAACATACTTTCTCTGCCTTAAGCAGAAGTATAAATCTTGATTTTATCTAAATCCGTCCTGAGTTATTTTTAAGACTATAATTTCCATGAAGGTAATTAATGGGCTCCTTAAGTTTAGCAGCTGCAATATACAGTAGCATTTCCTATTAAGTTTACCAGCTTTCAAAATTTAAGAGGTAATGCCCTTGCATTCTTAAGCAAGGGGAGCTGTTGAACGAGATCAGATGTCACGCCCCAAACACACAATTCCCATGCGTAAGATTCCACAGGAAAACACTTAAGGACCTAACAGTATTTATCAGACTGATGATCTCTATCATCAGCATGGAAGACACGCACATCGATAAAGGCTGAAACTTAAATGGAAGGTGAGGAACACAAACGAAGTCTGATTGGCCTGTAAGAGGACTCGATAAATCCCAAATCTGATACTGGTTGTATGACTTGGGCAAAATATTTAACTGCTGTAATCCTGTTTCTTCATCTATAAAACGTGGCCACTGATAATAGTAGAATGAAGAAAAGTATTAATTTAATAGTATATACAGGGTTTGCACATAGTAGGAATGTTACTGTTATGAGATAGATCTTGATACTGCATCTACATTCCACATATTCATTCATTTCATCAAACATTTCTATGTCTTCAGAAAGCACTCAACACAACATGTGAATACGTTAAAAAAAAAGCCTCCAATGCCAGACCCACACTTGATTGCCAATTCCCTTAAGAAAACTTTTAGACTGCATTTCTTGAGGGCAGGGTTCTTCATCATTGTATCCCTGGGACTAGCACACTGCTGGGCATATAAGAGGCACTGAACAATCTGTATATTGACTACATGGTAATTTGAGTTATTTCACTTGTAGTCCTAGGATGTATGTTCTGTACTATTTCCCTCCCCTATGAACTGCCCCTTTCTATCCTGTTAGGAGTTTTAGCCTTATTTCTTTGTTTCTTCAAGACCACTAGCTTCGCCATAATATAATCCAGATAACCCCAATACCTCAGGAGGACTTGGAAAATGACTTGCATATAGCAGGGGCTCCCCAAAAATGTGTTGAACAAATGCTGTTCATGGATTATACCCAAATGAGTTCCCATATTTAAATCTGAAAACTCATATCCAAATATATGAAAGTACAGGGGAAAAAATATTATATTTAAATATCACTATTAAGAACTCTCTGAAACACAAACATGAAGAAACACTAAGCCTCCAAGGAACTTAGGCACCTGTTTAATGAAACCAAAACTTGAAAATGCAATGACAGCGAAGTCTCCTATGTTCCCTGCAAAGCCACTGAAATGTTTTGTAAACATTTAGAATACCTATTTTATGTCTTAAGATTTCTAAACTCTGGGTCCGGCGTGGTGGCTCATGCCTGTAATCTCAGTACTTTGGGAGGCTGAGGCAGCCGGATCACTTGAAGTCAGGAGTTTGAGACCAGCCTGGCCAATATGGTGAAAACCCATCTCTACTAGAAATACAAAAATTAGCCAGACATGATGGCATGCAATTGTAGTCCCAGTCACCCAGGAGGCAGAGGTGGGAGAATCGCTTAAACCCAGGAGGTGGAGGCTGCAGTGAGCCAAGATCGCACCACTGCACTCCAGCCTGGGTGACAGTGTGAGACCCGTTTTAGGGGGAGAACAGGGTGAGATTTTTAAACTCCAATTTATTTACTAACCACTTGACCTTAGACACAAATCATTTCATCTCTCTCAGCCTCAATTTTCTTTCCTATAAAATAGAGATGATAAGTGTCCCTCTTTCAGAGAGCTCATATGAGAGGTTAATGTAAGCATTCATGCCATGTGTCTACAGCAGGCCTGGTATTGAGCAGGTGCTCAATAAATGGGCAGAACTTGCCTCCTTCATTGCCACTAAATTAAAATATGGCTCAATATAAAATACCCAAGTAGACCTTCATTTATGATGTTAGACATTCTCTCCTTCAAAGGTACTAAGTATTAGTCATTCTATGCCTTTAAATGGAGGGTCCCTTCTAATGTCTGAGTCACAGTGGTCCTAAAATGCCTGCCTGCTCCTGTTTAGGGAAAACGCTTATACTCTCCTAGCCTATTACTCGTAACTTACAAATGGTCATGAGTAAAATGGTACATATCAGTGTGCTTTCATTGCTGAATAAATAAAACACTAGGTTTTTGCTTAGAAAACACGCACACATCAAGACAAAACCTTAGCAGAATACCAGCTGATCCATTCCTGCCTCCCCAAGGAAGCCACTCACTGTGTGCCAGCCAAACCCTGACCCTCATAGCCATGTGTAACACTTTGCCCCAAAAGGTGAAGCCCAGTAGTAAACTCCTTTTTGCCTCTTCTTACCATGTTTATTTTTTTTTTCAGACAGTCTTGCTTTGTCACCCAAGCTGGTATGCAGTGGTGTGATCTTGGCTCATTGTAATCTCGGCCTCCCAGGTTTATACGACTCTCCTGCCTCAGACTCCCAAGTAGCTGGGACTACATGCATGTGCCATCATGCCTGGCTAATTTTTTTTGGTAGAGATGGGATTTCCCTATGTTGGCCAGGCTGGTCTCGAACTCCTGACCTCAAGTGATCCACCTGTCTCAGCCTCCCAAAATGCTGGGATTACAGTTATGAGCCATTGTATCCAGCCTTTCCTATCATATATTTCTGATCTACTTCCCAGAGTGCTCATCACAGAGAAATAACTAAAAGCACCAACATTTGCATAATACACCACATTCTTTACCAAGGAGACAGTTAAGGGGAGAGTGTGGGTTAATCTGGGGCTCCAATCCTGGAGATCTAACAGTTTTTCAGTTGAGCTCCATGTATGTTAATTAGTGATCCAAAGAGCAAAAAAGGTCATAAACAAACAGGAAGGTACTTACTAGAACTAGCAAAATATATATATATATATTTTTTTGAGACAGTTTCGCTGTTGTTACCCAGGCTGCAGTGCAATGGCGCAATCTCGGCTCACCGCAACCTCCACCTCCTGGGTTCAGGCAATTCTCCTGTCTCAGCCTCCTAAGTAGCTGGGATTACAGGCACGTGCCACCATGCCCAGCTAATTTTTTGTATTTTTAGTAGAGACGGGGTTTCACCATGTTGACCAGGACGGTCTCGATCTCTTGACCTTGTGATCCACCTGCCTCGGCCTCCCAAAGTGCTGGGATTACAGGCTTTAGCCACCACGCCCGGCCGGAAAATATTTTTTTAAAAAGAGAATTCCAAGTTACCCAAATTAATTCCTATTCCAGTTTCCATATCATCGAAAAGTACCCAAAAGTTCTCTTCCTAAGAATAACCACAAAATAACACAAGCCACATTCTTAAAGTTTCCAAATATCTCACTTGTGAAGCATATGCCAACAAGATTTTGTGGTATGCCCCCCAAATTTTTATTTTGAGTGTGGTAATCTTAAACCCATTTTTAAAAAACTGAATTGTGATCACCTAAGATATTGTAATAAGGCACTCACTACCTGCATATATATGTAAGCACAGAGGGAAAAGTTAAAATTCAACAATGGTAGCTATCCATCAGTAAAATAACCTAAAGTGTACCTTTTACATCTATGTAACACAGAGTCCAACCTTAAGAATTAAAATATGCAGACTGGAGACAATGTTTTCCTGACCAATACCTTACTCAAGCTCGGAAGAATTATAAAATTACTGTGCCATCCTGAATGAAACATTTATTGTTATATTTTTGAGAACATGGGTATCATCAATGTAATGTAGCTTCTAGCCAGGTTCCAAGTTCATAGGTGACCACACTTGCATTATAGTTAAATCTATTTTTCTACCTAATCTTACAACAGTATTTATCATTTTAAAAAAACGGCTTTAATTGCTTTTAAATTTAGTAATCTTAAACTAATATCAACAGCAACTGATGTAATTTAACATTAACTCTCTACTCCAGGATTGCTGCAAAATATGTTCGCACACCCCTACGAAGAGCATCACCAAATACTTAACTTTATCACACCCTTCACAAACAGAACACAGCAACACTATCTGAATGTGCAGGAAGAGAACGTTAAAATAACTGACAGCTCTATTAGCAGGCACTAAAGAACTTATCTAGAAGGAAAATAACTGCTCAGTCTAATCAATGCCACATCCTTAGACGTATATACTATTAGTACAGAAAGGGGATGCAAAATGCTCCTTCATCAGCATGTTTCAATTTATTAAAATTAAGTGAAGGACAGACCCATGATGGGGTTCAATGCCTAGCAACTCTGTTTAATGCCAGACAAGTGTAACAGACTGGCAGTTCACAAAGCTGAAAAGAAAAAATCCATTTACCTCTAGTTTTCAAACAAACCTAGTTAGGTGCTATTTCTCTATCGGCTTCACAATTCACTCCCATCACCCAATACTGACTCCAGAGAGAACTCTGGAAGCATGCCGAATGACACATTCAGTCACAGCACCGAGCAGGCAAGATAGGACCCAACACTAACAGAAGTCTCTCCCCTCTTAAAATTCAGGACCCCTCTACTTCTGAATCCCAGTTCTACCTGTGTGGAAACAACAAAGCTCATTTCATGAGCAGTCAGCCCACAGACGCCCAAGCTTCCTCATATTACAGAGGGCCGTCCTGGGCGTCGGGGGGGGGGGGGGGGGGGGGGGGACGGACTTACATCAGAAAGAGCTCCCCAGACCTCAGACAAACCAGCCACAGCATAACCTACCCAGAGAAAACCATCTCCCTTCCTACCTTCCACCCAAAGTTGCCTTTTTCAGTTGAAATACGTTTTCCTTGTTTGAAGGGGAGGGATGCTTTATGGCACTTATTGATGATGCTGAGTTCCAGGGCAAATATCCTATTTTTATCCTGGCCCCAGAGGCTTCTGTTGCCCCTTGGCTTGCAGGTTCCTCCTTGCCCATGCCACTCTATCATTAATTCACTGAAAATTCATTTGGCCTTGGCCCTGCCCCCGCCGCCCCCCCCCCCACCCGCAACGCTTTCCTGAAGGGTCCAGATAAGTGGAGCTGTCTGACTACAGCCTTGGGCCTCCCTGCGTCCTCTCTGGTCAGTTCAAGCCGGCTACATCGGCCTCAGAGGTCCCCGCAGGCTGGTCCTGCTGGCGCAGCAGCCCCGAGCCCTACCAAACCCTTGGGTTAGGGGAGCCGGGTGTGGGAAGCTGTGTGCACAGGTCTCTTTCCATCTGGGCTTCAGGCACCAGAGAGCAGCAGGGAGGAGTGCTGGAGTGGGGACAGTCCCAGCCTGAGTTCTCTCTGGCTCCTTTGGGATTTTTCCACCGGCCCTTGCCCCGCAGCTACGCCCGCCTGGCCCAGCCGGGCCGCTCAGAGGTGCGTTCACCGCCCATCTCCCTTACTGGTGACCTTGGCTGCGCTGCTTCGCCTCTGTGCCCTCGGTGGCCTGACGCCACCTACCCCGGGGGTTACGGGAGGGTCACGAAGATGTGGAGGCGCTGAACAGCGCCTGCCAGGGAGAGACCTGCCTCTTCTGCGCTCCCGGACTGTCCTCTCCCACCTCCAACCCCCAGGCCTTTCCCCCTAGGACCCCGGAAAGGACGGGGGCATGGGGACGGGGCCGCCCGTCCGAAGTCCTTATTCACCCAGCGACTCCTGGGGGGGGTGGCGCCCCCGGCCCCCGCGGCCCCTTCCTCACAGCTGCGAGAAGAGACCCTCCCGCAGCGCAGCGGCGGCGAGCGCGGATCGCGCGGTCCCGGCCCGACCTACCTCCTCCAGCAGGGTGACGGTGTTCCTGCAGTTGTGCAGCCGCGTGGTGAAGCTGGACGTGGTGGGCGAGTTGTAGTCTTCGGTGGTCTCGGCGATGAACTCCGAGACAGAGATCTGGTCCGGCATCCTGCCGGGGGGACGAGACACAAGCGGGGGCGGGGGGTGAGTCACGGCGCAGGCTCCCGGGGCCGCGGGCCGCCCGGCGGCTCATGAACCCCGGCGCGCAGCCCGCCACCCGCCGCCCGGCCTGGCGCGCGGTCCCGTCCCCGGCGGCGGCGGGAGGGAGAGGAGGAGGCGGGCGAAGGCGGGCGAAGGCGGGCGAAGGCAGGCGGCGGCGGCGCTCGGCGCGGGGCCCTTCAAACTCCGAGCCGCGCGCGAGGCAGGGGGCTCTCTGGGACCCGCCTCCCTCTGCTCATGCCGGCGGCAGCGGCTCCTCAGCGGCGGGGGAGGGGACGCGGCTGCGCGTGGGGCCGCGGCGGGGTCTGGGCTCCGGCCGCCCGCTGGAACGTGCGCGGGCTGGGCGGCTCCGGCGGCCGGCGCTGCCTCCTCGGACGCGCTGACAGGCGGCGGCGCGGGCCCGACTGAAGGAGCTCAGACTCCCGCGGCCGGCGGGCGGGCGGCGCTCCCGCTGCAGTCACGGGGACAAACAAGGAAGTGTTCTGCGCACGCGCGCCGCGCCGCGCCCCGCCCCCCCGCCTGCGCCCCGCCCTCCGGCCGGCCCCCGCCCCGCCCCCGTCCGCGCACTGCCCCCGGGGCCTGGCTCCGAAGCTGCTGCGGACCCTGGCTGCGCCGCTCCGGAAGCCCGAGTGCCTGTACCGCCCCCGGAGCGGTTGCTGCAGCGAGCTCGTTACGCGAGCGTTTTGCAAGAAGGGGGCCCAAAAAAGTTGAACGTGTTCTTTTATAGTCGCGTGTGGGTGCAGGAAGCGAGGCCCCGGGAGTGCCGCCTCCTACTGCGAGGGCCGCCGACCCCGCAAAGGAGGCGCGGGGCGCAGGGGCGGCCTCCCGGGGCCGGGGCTGGCAGCTGCCCGCTCGCCCGGCTCCCGCCCTCGTGGGCCGCCCGCCAGCCCCTTCCCTCCGCGGGGTACGCCTCGCCTCTGAAAGGCTGGTTTTATGCAGTTGCTTGAGGTCGCTACAATGCAGCGTGAAGACGAACGAAGGGTTTGGGGTTTAAAAAAATAATAATTTTCTAATCTTTCATTTGCACTTTTTTTTTTTAACCCGCAGGAACACCGAGGATCAGGGAATGTAACAGGTATTTCCGAGCTGCAAATGGTGTTCGACGCTGTGCGGATGCCAACTTTCGGTGGAAAAAGTACCAACAGATACCTCACTCTTCTGCCTTGGCAATTGGCTAATTTTAAAACTAGCTCAATCTACTTGGTCCGAAGAATCCATTTAATTTCTCACCATTCACTGCGAATGAAATTGATTTAAAAGAAAAAGAAGAAAAAAAAGCTAGGCCTTTGGGGCCACAAGATTGGTACCTTTAAAGTCAGGAGAGCCTTTGATAACCTTAGCGTGGAACGCTGAGCCTCTTCTGCCCAGCACACACCCACCATGCCCTACCCCTCACCCCCAGAATTGGGCTTCTGCCATCTTGCACTGTTAAGCCTCAAATCCGTTCTCTGGTTCTTACCCCTGACTACAAAGGAGCGCCCCAAAGCAGGGATCTTGTCTAAGCCTTTGGCCTGGTACAGAGAAGTAGCAGAGTGGCTGTCAAAATACATCACCTCATTAACTCTCAAAAATTTACTAAGCACCAATTGTATGTCCTGGAGATTGAGTAATGCCATGGCCCCTGCTCTCAAGAAGCTTACCTTCTATGATGGAAATAGACAATTCACAAATATATAAAGTGGAGTGAATATAAAGAAAGGGAAGGAGTCGCTATAGTATAAAGAATCTGCAGAGATGGCTTTGCTGACAAGGTGACATCTTGAGAAAAGAATGACAGGAGTGTCAACCCAGATATCCTGTTGTCTATGGCATCTTGGGCCCTCAGTTGCCTCACATGAAAGCAAAAGATAAGGACACCAACCTCAGGACCTGGCTGTTCTGTTGAGTTCACTGGTGATGGATGAGAAAGTGCTTTGTGTACAGGGAAGCCATTAGAAACGTGTGAGATATTCACCTCCCTCTATTGGCTGTACTGAACCTGCACTGTGCCTCTAGTGATATGCTCCTCAATGTCCTTTAAGAGGTGATGCTTCAGGTAAGCAAGTGTTCCAGCCAACTAAAGGGAGAATTTTGTAAGGGGAATGTACATAAATAAATATTCTTCCCTGGAAAAGGGAATTGAGAAATCAACTTGAAAAGACATTCTTTAAAAAAATTAGTAAATAAATAAACGGGCACCCACTCTGTCCTCATTAGCACTTTAAAAGCTTGGTTTGGGGCCAGGCACGGTGGCTCACACCTGTAATCCCAGCACTTTAGGAGGTCAAGGTGGGCAGATCACTTGAGGTCAGGAGATCAAAACCAGCCTGGCCAACATGGTGAAACCCCATCTCTACTAAAAATACAAAAATTAGCCAGGGTGCTGGTATGTGCCTGTAATCCCAGCTACTTGGGAGGCTGAGGCAGGAGAATTACTTGAACCTGGGAGGCAGAGGTTGCAGTGAGCCGAGATGGATCCATTGCACTCCAGCCTGGGCAAAGAAGCAAGACTCCATTTCAAAAAAAAAAAAAAGAGGTTGGTTTGGGACATACCAACTTTGAAGTTCTAGGGAGACAGCCAGATGATTATAGCAGGCAGCTGAAGATCCTGGATGTAACTTGCTCATGTGTCGTAGTTGACAGAACATGGTCTTTTGAAGTATGAGCCACTCAGGAGAAAATCCTACCACCTTTTCCCCACATACTAACCAAGTCACCCTGCATCTGGAAAATCTGGAAAATTCTGTGACTTGGAACAAATATGGCCCATACTAATTGAGCTAATTAAGCTCTCTGAGACCAGCTACCCCACAGAGCACTGAAAACACACAGCACTTAGAGTTCACTCGAAGAAGCACTTCCTTCCTCCAGGCTGGAAACAAATTCAGACTTGAATTCTTGCATTTATTCCATCTATTCCAAATAGTCGTCTTGCACCTGTCACCTCCACGGGGCTGGCAGTTCCTTCCATCTTCTTTATCTGGCATTATAGTAAAGACTCAATAAACATGAGCTGTTATTGAAAGCCAAAAGTCAGTGTTTAATTGCCTCAATTCCAAGAGGCCCTTCCAGTTTTCTCTCCCAGTAACTGGTGCTGTCATCTTGGGCCTTGATGTTATCCTTTGTAAAATGAAGGGGTGGGTGTGTCAAAATGACCACAGATTCCTCCCAGCAGGAGCTGATTTGTGTATACACTCAGTTCTGCAGATGCAGAAAAGAAAGATTATTACAATAAGCTAAGCTAACTGCAGTGGTAGACAGCTGGGGATTTCTTTCTTGACTGAATTCACCGGAGACTCCAAACTGCTGCCATCAATTGCTGTTTCAGTTTCATCTGAAGATTGTGTTATGTATCTGTTCCTCCCGCCCCCGTCTCCTTCGGCGGAGAAAGGAATAATGTCACAATAAGATACTGTGCTCTGGTAAGTATATACCTCCTCAGACTGCTCTGCAATTAGAATTTCAAAGGTTCACACCTCTACCCACCATTTCTGGAGTTCATGGGCCATAATCCTCTTTAAATTTGAAACTATGCCTCAGTGAAAAACATCTGCACCTCTCATTTTCTCCAATACTCTGAAAACCATTCCTGGATATCTGAAAGCAAATAGAGACTGATGTAGTCAAAACTTAAACGCTGGATTTCTTTGCGTGGAGCTGCCCCGAAATATACACATCCTCTCCAAAGCCAGGAAAACGTGCGTACACACATACGTATACTTGCGTGCACCTGGCTTTATATAAAGCGACCATCATCTTTGTTGTCATCGTTACAATAAGACTGTTGAGCCCCCCGTTCTCCTCATGCCTGCCTCTCACTCTGAGCACTGCTGACTGAGGTAACGCTGTGATTATGGCAGAATGCGCTTTGTCTCCTTGAAACGGGCAGCAGAACAGTGGTGGCTTATTCTTCTGAACAGCGATGGCGCTACCGACCCACTGGCCGTCAGGGAATTGGCTTTCAGTTACATTTCCAGCTGCAGACCTCACTCTTGTCCACCTGTCTTATAACCAAGGAGGTGCATTCGCGAGATGACTGACCAGAAACCAGAGGTGGGGCTGTGGGTGGGGAGTCAGGGGTGCTATCTGGGTCCAAGAAGCCACAAGGAGCTCTTGGTGCTCTGATCTGCATTGTTAGCTAGCGACAGCATTCATCACAGGCCCCGATGCTCTCATGGAACAGCGACAATGGCCAGAGTGGGAAGGGAACCCACTTTTTATTACATGGACCTGAGCTTAAATCCCTACTTTGTAGATCAGCCTCGTTTTCTAAACTATGTTTCAGGTTATTATGTGAAATGAAATTAGAAGATACGGAAAAATAGGCTGAGGCATAGTGAATAATGAGCCAATGTGAATTCCCTTTGAACTCCCTTTTTGTGTGAAAGATGACTATAAATACATCTGCTTTCATTCCACGACTCAGATATCTCTAAATTAGTCACTAGGAGGAGGAAAGAAAAAGGAGAGGGGAAGGTTGCACAGTATTTCCCAAAGTCTAGAATCTCAGATTTGGGAATAAACCAGTCTTCAGAGATCTCGCTTATTCTCAAAGTATCCCTTGTTAGATGAAATCCATTAGTGATGGCTTGGATTTTGGAAGTAGATAGATAGTATCTAGAGTCAAACTGGAAGAATACCAATCAAGATCAGAGGTAAGTTAAGACCAACTCACTAAAATAAAGTAAAAGCCTATTTTCATCCAACACAATCCCTGTAAAGAAGGATAATCTGAGCAAAACAACTTCTAAAGGATGATGGTACGGAGCACTTATTTTGTAGGAGCATGAATTACGGGCTGATTCTCACATAAAAAAGATGGGCTCTGGCCTCTGCCATGAAGTAGCTACTAGACCTTGTTAAAGCATTTCTCTTCTCTAAGTCTATAAAATGGGGCAATGAGAGCCCCTATCTCAGTGTTCTGAGAATTCAATGGGCTAAGGCATAGCAGCGTCTCAGACATCCTAAGTAGACAATTATTTTTCCAATATTATTATAGGAACTTTGAAAACCTTATCAGGAGATATAAGTTATGATATTCTTGCCAGGTGCAGTGGCAAACATCTGTCATCCCAATTACTTGGGAGGCTGAGGTGGGAGGACTGCTGGAGCCCAGGAGTTTGACAGCAGTCTGGGCAACATGGCGAGACTGGATCTCAATTTTTTTTTTTTTTTTTTGAGACAGAGTTTCGCTCTTGTTACCCAGGCTGGAGTGCGATGGCGCGATCTCGGCTCACTGCAACCTCCGCCTCCTGGGTTCAGGCAATTCTCCTGCCTCAGCCTCCTGAGTAGCTGGGATTACAGGCACGCGCCACCATGCCCAGCTAATATTTTGTATTTTCAGTAGAGACAGGGTTTCACCATGTTGACCAGGACGGTCTCGATCTCTTGACCTCGTGATCCACCCGTCTTGGCCTCCCAAAGTGCTGGGATTACAGGCTTGAGTCACCGTGCCCGGCCTCAATATTTTTTAATAAAAAATAAATTCTGATATTCTTGCAAAAACAAAATATTCACCATGACCTGCTATGTACCAGACACTTGGCTAAGTACAGAATTTAGAACATATTTGTCCTTCTTTAAGCCTCATGACAACTTTATGAATTAAGCATACTGATCCCAAATTTACCAGAGAAACTTAAGGCTGCTGAGGTAGAATGCTACTTTCTCAGCTTCCATCTGGAGCCAGGTACTGCATTGCTTGTTATATATGTAATGTCTGAATTCATTCATATAACAGTCCTGAGATACAAGTATTATAATAATGGAAACTGAGACACAATAAAATCTCACTGCAAGTTAATGTCCCTGAGCCTGGCAGACTCTAAATCCCATGCTTTTTCTGCTGCCTGCAGAATTGGTCTCTACTGTACTGGGTATAGTGCTACTTCGTTAGATACAGTATTTTTCCCAGCCCAGGCAACCAAAGAGAGCATCCTTATTTCACTTGACAACTTACAGATTCGTTTTCTACCATGTTAATGAAGTGATGGAGGAAAGGAAAGCAGTGAAGGAGCAGGAGGAGGGAGGGCTGTACTTGATTCCCTGTTTTACGCTGTTGGGTTCACGTTGCCGTAGTCTGCATAAACTAAAGACCGCTTTCTTCCTGTTCTTTACGTGAGTGCTTCCCAAGTGCACTGACGCAATTTCACATAATAAAAAAAGGCCTATTCTAGTCCCAAGTGTACTTAATTCAATTGAGATACTCCAAGCAAAACCACTAAAGTTTTCTAGTTAAGAGAGAACATGGTTTGTTTGGAGACAAAAACCTCCTCTGTTCTTCCTCCCTGTTCCTCTGTTCCTCGGATGGAAGAAGGAAGAAAAGAGGCAGAATGGTGGGAATCCAGAAGACATGTAGTATGAGCGTCAACTGAATGAACTCAGGGATGGATTTCTGTTTAGTCCTATGAAAGAACACTGCGCTTATTATGTGCCCTGTACTATCCTGAGTCATTGCAGGCGCAACCTCACTTAATACTTGCAGCAACAATATAGAGCAGGTACTCTATTAGTCCTGATGTCATATGCAGGGGAAACCTGAAGCTTAGAGGAGACCTGTCAAGTAGTGGAGGAGGACCCACGTAATCCGATTTCAGAGCGTATGTGATCAGCCACCGTATTCTGTTGCCTTATCAAAGACAGTGGATAGGTCCACAGTCCCAGGGGTTTTTTCTGTTGGAGTATATGTGTATGTTTTTTCTTTCTGGGGAACTCATTACAAGCCCAATTCAAATGCAAGCTTGATCGGTCTAGAGAGCACTCACCTTGTCCCATTCCTCCAGGTGGGATTAATCTTCATGTGGGTATTTGCAGTAAGCTTCTCTCACTCTGCCTTAAGCAGCTGGAGGATATTGGTATCATTCAGAGGGAGAAACTGAGAACTTCCTCAGCAACAAATAGCTCTGTTAGCAGAAGGGCTTGGCTCTGACTCATCTCTTGCTTGAGCTCAGGAGTTCGAGGCTGCAGTGAGCTATGCGTGCTTCACTGCACCTCAGCACTCCAGCCTGGACAACGGCAATCCAGTCGCAAAAAAAATAAATAAATAAAATAAAAAACACACTGGTGTCTGTAGGGGGGAAATAGGGGAGGGACAGTGAGGGGTGGGGAGTTGGGGAGAGATAGCATGGGGAGAAATGCCAGATATAGGTGACGGGGAGGAAGGCAGCACATCACACTGCCATGTGTGTACCTATGCAACTATCTTGCATGTTCTTCACATGTACCCAAAACCTAAAATGCAATTTAAAAAATTGAAAAAAAATGGTTACTATAGTAAATTTTATGTTATGTAAATTTTGCCATAATTAAAAAAAAAAAATCTTTTAAATATTTTCAAAAACAAACAAACACCCCATATCTTCCAACTGAGTATCCTACACTACAGAGTCCCAGACTATCAATCCCTGACAGCATTCAGGGACTAAATCCTATCCATGCCTATATCACCTACATCCCCCAGAAATTAAAGCAAGGACGCAAGATTCCTGGAGCCCTGGGCTTGGCCTTTTACAAGCACCATCTCCTAAAATCTTCCTAGTAACTTAGTGGGGTAGTGTGTTTTCTGCAAGAGAACTCAGAGATATGCACAGTCTGCTCAAGCTCAACAGTTAATAAGTGGAGAAATGCTATTCAGTCATTCTGAATCCAAACCATGTAGGCTTTTTCTTCTCTAGGAAGGCACTGCCTAGTTGGAGTCCCTTGGGGGCCCCCAATAAATATGTTTTGAATTGAACTGGCTCCCTTTTATGACCTAACATCATTTCTAATACAAGTAAAACAACCTCCAGTGAAGAAAAATCATAGTGTTTTATGGGATTCCTAAACACTTCAATCTATAGGAACGAGGGATTTAAAATCTTACTTATTTCTGAAAATGTAACATACAACTGAAAAATGAGAAAAACGTAACAAAACATCCAGGTTTCTCTTTTTCTTTGATGAATTTGTTTTAAGTTGAGTTGATCACTTTTAATGATGCCCAACTTCTGTGCTATGTCAAGAATGAGAACGTGCCTCTTTTTTGGCCCTTTTCAATGGTACCATTTTCCAAATATTTGTATTTCTCCAACTAGACTGTGAGCCACCTAAGACCAGGGAGGGTTTCTATCTGCTATTATAGCTCCAGAGCCCCCAAGTGTTTAAGAGATACTTACTGAATAGATGGAAGGAAGAATGAATGAATGAATGAGCAAACATTTGTAGGGGGAGGAATATGAGAGGAATTGAGAGAGGAGAACTGGAGAGATCCAGAAAAGAGCAAGATCTATGGAAGCCATCCTGGTTCTTCGAGTCGCTTTCATTATCTTATATCATTATAAGCAATAAGAGCCAGAGAGAATTTTAAGGATCATGTGCTTTCTAAACTTTTCATTTTTCAGATGAGGAAACTAATACTCAAGCAGTTAGGTGACTTGCTCAGTGTTCCCTGACAGATTTGTGGGAACTGGACCAAATGCCAGGTATCCTGGTTCCCAAGGGCTTCCCACCTCACCTTTCCCAGTTACACTTCAAGGATGGGATTAAAGACCTTGAAAAACTCCCATCTACAACGGATTTTGTTGTCTTGGCATCACAGTATCAAGGAATGCCTATGCACAACTATCTATGATTTAAAAATTACAACAGTATAAAGTTTGGGACAATATCACTTAACTGACATCCGTAATTTGGGGCAAGAAGACTGTGCCCCACGGTACTCAGCTAGTCGTGATATTTTTCTAAGCAACCCACCCTTTACCCAGGGAAGCTTCCCAGCACATGTAGAGTGTAGGTCAAATTTCTCCGCCTCTCAAGTCCAGTTGACTATTGTGACTGACATAGTTCCTTCTCCCTTGGTCATTTTGAGAGCTGAGATCTTTGCCTCCTGAGTCTCTAAGTACATTCTCCACCAGGTACAGAGGTATTAGGAGTGAACCAGTCAATTCAGTTCTAATGCGCAGTTATTCAGCAGCTTTATAAACTTTCTAGTGGCTAAGAGTGTGCGATCTGGATTCAGCTGGTTCAATCTCAGCTCTGCCATTTAATAGGATTTGTTACCTTGGCAAGTTATTTAATTTCAATTGCTTTATCATTAAAAGGAAGATGATGATAAGACCTCTCTCTTAAAGTTGTTGTAAGATTGAAATGAGATAATCCATGCAAGATGCTTAGCACAGTGCCTGGTATATAGTAAGTGATCAGTAAACATTAGCTACTAATATCACTATTTGCATTCCAAACAGGTACTCTGCTAGATTCTTTAGGAGCCAAAAATACATTTTAAAACATAAGAGACAACTTCCGTCATCAAGGAGCTTATATGTAGGCAAAGATACTGGTTTTCAACACAAGCGATGGAATGTTCAAATAATTCAAACAAAATAAAGGTGTGTTTTAAAAATGTGACCAATGAATGTAAAGTCCAAATAAAAGTAATTGGATGTAACTCTCTCTGATTTGCCCACAACCCAGTTAGATCTATTTTTATGAGCACTTTTCAAAGCTGCTGGGCCTCTGAAATACTACTCCAAAAGAAAAGTTTGATAAATGGTAGCTATTTGTGACTTTAACACCAAGATGTTTGTGACATGGCATGCCAGGGAGGTCAGCTCCTTTTCCTCAGCCAAATAATTTCACCTCCCTCGGCCTCATTTTCCTTGTGGGTAAAATGAGCAGCCTGGGGCACAGGCTCTCAGAGGTCCCTTGGCAATAGCATGCTATAACTCGGTAAGCGTGTTTTTGACATCGGTGTGACTACCAACCCCAAACCCCAAGAGGTTTCCAGCTTTGCTTCAAAAAGCCAACTGTCTAGAGGTCTTCTCTCTGGGTTGGGGCCCCCATTAAGGATACCCTGTATTACATTAATCTGTCACAGTATTCTCTTGTTGCTTTTCAAAAATATAATTTCACCTGCAATGTATTTGAACCCACATAACAATGAGTTGTATCATAACAGGGTTTTTCCATAGCCATGTCCAACGTAGGGCATTGCTCCATTTGAAAAAGGAAAATTGCCCACCTGCTGCGGTTTTCTTCTTAACATATGCTATTCAGTGAACATCCTTTTTCAATGTGAACATTCCAAATCACACTACGGGCTCAAATTTAGCAAAAAAAAAAAAGTCACTACAGTTGCTAGCAAACCTTCTGACAGAGCATCTAGCTCTGTTCCCTATTTCCTGTTTTTTTGTTTTTGAAAAATTAGTTTTGCTCTGGCCTCAGACGTTGAGAGGCATTATAAAAACTAATTTATAAAACTGCTATATTTACATGGACAGCAGAGAACTTACTACTGATTGGCCCTGAATATTATTTTCAATATTTTGGGGGGTTTGTGTGAATAAACTGACTTTTCTCCCTATGTGTGGGTTTAAGAATTAACTTTCATTTACTCCCAACTAATTTTAGTATCTTGAAATTATCGGCAGTTCAGAAAGATCTTTAGGACGCTGACTACACTGTCTGTCTGCCCTGCATCCCCTTCTTGTGGGACTACTCCTCTCTGACTCCAGGTAATTCTCTAGACTGTCAGTCATGTATCTACCTTCCCAACTAACGGGCTGGACCCAGGCTGTCCAATCAGAGCATTCCAGGCTCCTGAAAACAGCACTGATGAGCACTGTAACAGGCATTGAACTCAAGCATGGCCAACCAGAATCCTTTATGAAGGACTGTTACAGATGGTAGGGTACAGAGAAATATGCCTCTTCTCTCTAAGGTCTAGCTCAGAAGACTTAGCAGGCCTTCAGCTACTGGTGACCATCTTTGCCATACATGAGAGAGCTGGCCTAAGAATCATTATAACCAAAAGATGGCAAGAGATGGGGGAGAGTCCTGGTGACATCGTTTGAACTACTGGATCCACAAAATCTATACCATGCCTAATGCTGGTCCAACCCTTGGACTTCCCAGTTACGTAAGCAGCTGTACTTCTTTTTTTAGGGTAAGCTAGTCTGAGTTGGGTTTCTACCACCAAAACTAAAAGAGCCCTGGCTCATCTTTCCTGGGTCCCAGTACCATCTTCACAGTTACTAGATGTGTTATCTTAGGCAAGCTGTTCACTGCCTTAGAGCCTCAGCTTCCTCATCTGTAAAATGGGGTAATGTTATCTACCTCAAAGGATTGCTATAAAGAATCAATTAGATAATACACATAAGGAATTGGAGAACATATTTTCAAATCATATACAGGTTGAGTATTCCTTATCTGAAATGCTTGGGGCCAGAGCATTTCAGTTTTAAAAAAAATTATTTCTGGAATATTTGCACATATATAATGAGATATATTGGGGATAGAACTCAAGACTAAACATGAAATTCACTTATGTTTCATATAAACCTTATTCACAGAGCCTGAAGTTAATCTTATACTATATTCTTAATGATTTTGTGCAAGAAACAATGTTTGTATACAATGAAATATTAGAAAGCAAAAGTGTCAGTATCTCATGTTGGCATTCACAAAGTTTTGGATTTGGGAGAATTCCAGATTTTGGATTTTCAGATTAGGAATTCTCAACTTGTATTTGATGAAGGTCTAGTATCCAAAATATTTAAATGTTTGCAACCCAACAATAAGAAGGTAAACAACTAATTTAAAAGTGAGCAAAGGGGTTGAATAAACATTTTTCCAAAGATATACAAATGGATAATAAGCACATGGAAAGATGCTCAACATCACAAATCATTAGGAAAATGCAAATCAAAAACACAGTAAAATGCCACTTTGCACCCACTTAGGATGGTTATAATAAAAAAGATGGAAAGTGACAAGTATTGTCAAGGATGTGAAGAAATTGAAACACGCCACACATTGCTGGTAGGAATATAAAATGGTACAGCAGCTTTGAAAGACAATTTGGCAACTCCTCAAAAGGTTAAACCTACTGTTATCATCTGACCTAGGAATTGTATACTATTATGGACTAAATGGTGTGTCTCACCTAAATTCATATGTTGAAATCCTAACCCAATGTGATGGTATTATGACATGAAGCTTTTGAGAGGTAATTAAGTCATGAGGGTGGAGCCCTCATGAATGAGAGTCCCCAGGCAGGGTGCAGTGGCTCATGCCTGTAATCTCAACACTTCGGGAGGCTGAGGCGCAGGGAGGGGGGATCACCTGAGGTCAGGAGTTCAAGACCAGCCTGGCCATCATGGCGAAACCTGTCTCTACTCAAAATACAAAAACTTAGCTGGGCATGATGGTACATGCCTGTAGTCCTAGCTACTTGGGAGGCTGAGGTAGGAGAATCGCTTGAACCCAGGAGGCAGATGTTGCAGTGAGCCAAGACCATACCATTGCACTCCAGCCTGGGTGATACAGTGAGATCGCATCTCAAAAACCAAAAAAAAAAAAAAGAGAGAGAGACAGAGAGAGCTCTAGCTGTTTTTCAGCCATATGAGGACACAATGAGAGGTCAGCAGTCTGCCTCACCAGAACCCAGTCATGCTGGTACCCTGATCTCGGTCTTCTAACTTTCAGAACTGAGAGAAATACATTTGTTGCTTGTAAGCCATTCAGTCTATGGTGATTTGTTACACCAGCCCGAACTGACTAGGACACACTCCTAGGCACACACAAGAGAAATGAAAACATATGTCCACAGAAAACCTAGCCCACCAATGTTCACAGCAGCATCATTCATAAAGTCGAAAATTGGAAACAGCTCAAACATTCAAGAACAAACAAATGGATAAACAAAATGTGGTATAGCCATGCAATGGAATATTATTCAGCCATAAAAAGGAATCAAGTAGTGGCAAATGCTACAACACAGATGAAACTTGGATACATTATGCGAAGTCAAAAGCCAGATACACAAGACCATGCACTGTATGATCCCTTTTATATTAAAGGTCCAGAATAGGCAAATCTGTAGACAGAAAGCAGATGCGTGGTTACGGGAGCTGGGGGGAAGTAATAATGTGCAATGACTACCAGCGGGAACAGGGTTTCTCATGGGGAGTGACAAAAACGTTCTGGAATTAGACCACGGTGACAGCTTTATCACTTTGTAAATACACTAAAAACCACTGAATGGTATATCTTTTGTCATTTGTTTGTTTGAGATGGAGTCTCCCTCTGTCGCCCGGGCTGGAGTACAGTGGTGCAATCTCAGCTCACTGCAACCTCCACTTCCCAGGTTCAAGTGATTCTTCTGCATCAGCCTCCCAAGCAGCTGGGACTACAGGCGCATGACACCATGCCCGGCTAATTTTTGTATTTTAGTAGAGACAGGGTTTCACTATATTGGTCAGGCTGGTCTTGAACTCCTGACCTCATGATCCACCTGCCTCAGCTTCCCAAAGTGCTGAATTGTATATCTTAAATGGGCAAATTTTATAGGAATTATCCCAATTTTAAAAATAACTACTATGGTGGTAAAGATAGAAGGCACAACTTCCCTGTTAATAACAACTACAATGGCTATGATTTAGTATCTACTGTATACAAGGCCATTTATATATATGATTTCATTTAACCCTCACAGCAACCCTACAAAGTAGCTATTACTCTCCTCATGTTTCACAGATAGGAAATTGAGACTCAAAGAAGTTAAGTGCTAGACCCAGGGTGCTGAAATGATTAAGTGTTGGAGTTGAGATTCAAAGAGAAGCCTATCTAATTTCAAAGTTCCAGGCCCTTCCACTACATTGCGCTCTCCGATGTGGCACAACCACTGGTTATGTACCTGCTCTCTAGTCTCCCCTTCTTCAGTAACACAGCCCCAGTTTGATTTGGGGCAGCAGTGTGTTCAGCTCAAAGACTCATCCTCCAGCCTCCCTTACAGCTGGGGTGCTGTATGGCTAAATCCAGCCAGCGAGATGCAAGCAGAAATACTATGTAGGACTTCTGGTAAGTGCCTCAAAAGAGCTAACACAGCTGCAAGAGGACTCCTGTTATCCTTCCTTTCTCATTCCATCCTGCTGCCTGCTGTGATGTGTTGTGATGGCTGACACTCCAGCAACCATTTGGGATCCTAAAGCAATATGGTAAGGACAGTAGAGCCAGAGAAACAGAAAACGCTTGGGTTCCTGATAACCACAGAGGCACCGACCAGCTTTGAAAGCTTTGAAGCACCTCCAGACTTCTCTGGTCTGAGAGCGAAAACAAACCTAAGTGCTAATGTTATTTGGATTTTTGTTGGTACAGAGTGGAAATCTAACCCTAATTTACACAGTGGGCCTATGAAAATGCTGAACCAACTAAGGACGTATGAACAGCTTATGTCAGAAGTGGTCAGATTAGAAGTACTCTGCCAGAGTCATTTTCCTAACAAGTCCTCTGTGTTTTGGATTGTATATTTAAGAAGCTTAGGGATCCTACTGAATTATTCTGAAGACATGCAACAGGCCTATTTTGTGAAGTTATAGAATCACTGAAAAGACTGGTCTCAATCCACCAAGTATAGGCATTACATTTTATAAGCACTTAAATTTCATCTCAGAAATTGTTTCAGAAATACAGCCACAGAGGAGCCAACAGGCTCCCACAGAGAGGATTTCTGAAGAAGCAAATTTATTTACGGAACCCTTGCACAATTTGGCTAAGGAAGAGGAGACAGGGCAGATTCCACACAGGAAGGAAGATGATAAAGCTCTGAGACTTCTTTGCTTTATAATCAATGTTCTGCCCAATCTCTTCAGAGCAATCATTTAAAATTCCAAAATTATGCTCCCTGCCAAAGAGACAAATGGCAGTGGGCTTGCCACAGCCGAAACAGAACCCCACGTTTGTTGTTTGTTTGTTTACATAAAATAGATGTGATCCTTACCCGGGTATTATCCAAAGCTCAACAGCAGGCTGATACAGCACTGCTGGGTCAAGAGTGGCTTTTCTTTGGTTTTCCTTCTTTCTCATCAGGGTTCTTTAGAATTCAAGCCACAATGACGTAAGTGAGGATGAAACATTTGCAGGAAGGAAAGTTTTTTTCAGTTTTTTTCTGTAGCTTGATATATCTAATTTTGTATGCTCTATGGATGGCTAGAGCTGGTAACCCACATATTCTTTATGAGGGCAAAAATCTTGGTTTTATTTTCTATTGTAGGCTGTTGCCTGAGAGAGAATTCAAAGAAAAATGTATTGCAATCCTTTTTCCAGACCGTGGCTGGAATTTTTACCCCACTCTTTCCTTTTATCAGAGAGCACACATACAGACATACAGACATACAGACATATGCACATACACACAGACATACATACACAGACACACACACAGACATACATAGACACATAACACACACACACACATAAACACAGACACACACAGACATACGCACATACACACAGACATACACAGACACACACACAGACATACATAGACACATAACACACACACACATAAACACAGACACACAGACACACACAGACATAAGCACACACAGACACACAGACATACATAGACACATAACACACAAACACACACACACATAAACACAGACACACAGACACACACAGACATAAGCACACACACACACACAGACAGACATACACAGACACACACGCAGACATACATAGACACATAACACAAAAACACACACACATAAACACAGACACACAGACACACACAGACATAAGCACACACAGACACACAGACATACACACACATACATGCACACACACGCACACACACACAGTCTCATCTTTTCTAGAAAACAAGAGCCAAAAAAAATCATGTAGATCTCCAGACAGACACATTCATTATGAATGGGTTTTTTTTGCATACAAAACCTATGCATTTTAATCACATGCGGACTCTCTTAGCTCTGACTTGCTCCTATTTTCTCTTACTATACACAAAATTCTAACAAGTTTGATGAGCTAGTTTTTAGATCTTCAACAAACTGAATGCATCAGTTATGCTGGGAATAGTGAAAGGGGGCTACAAGAAAGGGAGGAAAATGTACCACCACGAACTAGAAATTTACGAATACATCATTCCACAAAAAAATAAATTCTAAATACATGGGCCTGCTACTGAGTGAAAAACATTCTAACTAACCGATCCCAACCTCAACTAGTAAGTGATATTCAAAATAATAAACCTGGCCAGACGTGGTGGTTCATGCCTATAATCCCAGCACTTTGGGGGGCCAAGGAGGGTGGATCGCCTGAGGTTGGGAGTTCAAGACTGGCCTGGCCAACATGGTGAAACCCTGTCCCTCCTAAAAATACAAAAATAGCCAGGCGTGGTGGCATGTACCTGTAATCCAGCTACTTTGAAGACTGAGGAGGAGAATCACTTGAACCCAGGAGGCAGAGGCTGCAGTGAGCCAAGATCATGCCACTGTACTCCAGTCTGGGCGACAGAGCAAGACTCGTCTCAAAAAAAAAAAAGAAACAAAGAAAGAAAGAAAAGAAAAGAAAGAAAAAGGGGAAAAAAAGGTAAACCTGTGTAATAAAAAAAAAAAAGCTTTTAGGTATGATTCAAGCTACCAAGCTGGATTCAGATTCTTATAAGACTTTCCAATCAAACCAGCGAAGATAATATAAAATTTAAAGATACTTGGTGCTCAAAGTCCTTGGAAAAAGTGCAACTCCCAATAATAATAATAATAACAATAGTAACAATAATACCCCTTAATAATAATAATAATAATAATAGCAGCAGCCACGTCCAAGCTAAATACAGAACTTAGAACTCAAAAGACCTGGAATCAAATCCTTGCCCTACTATTTACAGATTGCATGATATTGGGCAAAAGACTCAATTTAGACACACTTCCCTCATCTCTAAAACAAGGCTCACGACAGCAACTTCAGAGGCTGTTCTAAATATTAAATAAGATAATATACGTGAGAGCACAACATAAGTAGCCCACAAATGTTCTTTCCAAAACTGAGATTTTACTGTGTATGCGAATCTTCATTGCTTTCTGTGAAGATAATATTAAAATTATTATTTGTGCTGATGATGTTAATTAAAATAAAAGGATAGGGCTGGGCTCAGTGGCTCACACCTGTAATTCCAGTACCTTGGGAGTCCAAGGCAGGAGGACTGCTTGAGCCCAAAAGTTCAAGAACAGCCCAGGCAATGAAGTGAAACCCTGTCTCCACAAAAATAATCATTAGCCGGGCATGGTGGCTCACGCCTGTAGTCCCGCCTACTCAGGAGACTAAGAGTGGGGATCGCTTGAGCCAAGAGTTGGAGGTTACAGTGAACTACTGTGCCATTGTACTCCAGCCTGGGGCAACAGAACAAGAGACTGTCTCTAAAAAAACATAAATAAATACAAAATTAAAAAATAAAAGGATAATGTGAGCCAGCAATTTCACTCCTACGTATACATACCTAATAGAAGCATACCTCTGTTCACCAAAAGACATACATAACAATGTTCATCAAGTATTGTATGTATAATTTATACACACACACACAAATACATGCTCAGGAAAAAATCTGAACTCTCAAAGTAACGACTCCATGAGATCCTATGGGAAACACAACTACACTTTCACCCCTGGTCATTATATTCCAGACTATCTGTGGTCTTGAATTTTATGCATATATATTTCCATTGGTTTGTATATTTCTTTTTTTTTTAACAGCCCAAGTAATAGTAAGACGCTTGGGGTCTATTAGTAGTGCCCTACTATTACTGCGGCTCTTGAATTCTACTTGGTAGGTCTGTATATTTCTTTTTCTTTTTTGTTTTTGAGACAGAGTCTTGCTCTGTCACCAGGCTGAAATGTAGTGGTGCAGTCTCGGCTCACTGCAACCTCTGCCTCCTGGGTTCAAGCGATTCTTCCGCCTCAGCCTCCCGAATAGGCACCTGCCACCGTGTCCGGCTAATTTTTTTGTATTTTTAGTAGAGACGGGGTTCCGCCATGGCCAGAATGGTCTTGATCTCTTGACCTCGTGATCCGCCCGCCTCAGCTTCCCAAAGTGCTAGGATTACAGGCGTGAGCCACTGCGCCCGGCGGTTTGTATATTTCTTAACATAAGCTGTCCTATTCTCTGAAGAATAAAGTGGAGTATAAATACGACACACTTTCTCTCTCTCTCTTTAACACACACACACACACACACACACGCGCGCGCGCGCGCGCGATCTGACCCAAGCCCTCTTTCACATTCTCTAATTTGAATAAGGAACCAACTCTTCTAGCCAGAAAATGAGCCCGCATTCAGGAACTCTACGGTACCCCTGTCCCTTGAGCTTTCACACCTTTGCCAAGGTTGACTGCAACACGTGTATATTCACAACAGAGGCAGACTAATATCAACAGGCCATAAGTATGGAGAAGCTAAAGAGATGAATATAGGAAGGAAATTATGACATTTAGCACTGATAACACAGCGGGCAAGGGACTTGGTGCTTTCAGATACGTATCTCATTTCATCCTCAACACAACCCTGTTAAAATAGAGTAATTTTAGGGAGTTTAAGAAGCCTACCTACCACCAAGTAGCTACTAACTGCTTTTGAAACCAGCTCTGACTCGAGTTGGCTTCTCTTTCAACCACACCATAGTTGAAGGCTGCTGAAGAAAGAGACATTGATTAGCCGTGGATCTGGAATGGACTGGATCTGGGCAGAACTTCTGCATTCTGGTGTTTAAAAACCAGATCCTCCTATTACCAACAACACACATAGTTAACTGTTTCTAAAACTACAAAGTTTTGGAATCAGGTTCCCAGGTAATGCAGTCTCCTCTTCAGAATGCAAAAAGACATTTAGTTAGGGTCAAGCTTTGGTCTAGGGCAGCTCTATTCTTTTGTAGAATTGCTTTTTAACAAGCTTATATACTTGTCGACTTTAATAAAGTGCAGGTTTTGCCCCGCTCAGCGAATTGGCGTCATCCTCACTTCCTCACTGATGGAGAAGCAGCACAGATGTTGAAAGTCGCGCTGAGCGAGTGAGTCTGAATCCTGACCTGTACAAAGATGTGTAGCTTCCACAGGAGGTGCCCAACCTCCTAGCCCTGGAAAAGGTCAGAAGCCCAGTGCAACCAGCTTCTTTTCACACGAAGAGGATGACAGAGCTGCAATGATTTATCCCTTAAAGATAGTGGTGTCGCTGTTCACAGAGCCCCCATCCACAAGATGTCCCAGACTGCCTCCAAGGTAACATGTGAAAGAAGATTCTGCAAAAAAGCATCATTTGTGGGCGCCCTTCAGGGAGCTGACTCTTAACAAAGTCAGCTTTGGAATCTCAGCCTAACTGAACTCATCATCCACTGCTCACCTCGCCCACCTGCACGTTTAATGGCTCTGGTTTCCTAACTGCTCCATATTGCCGCTCTTGGCCTGGGGCTATTTAGACTTCCCTGGTGGGCACCTGGGGATCAGCAGGCGGAAGGAACCTAGGCCAATGTCAGGATGGTTTATGGTTATTGACTTGTGTTTAGCTGCAGGGCTCTAAACCCTTGGATCCTCCAGGCTTAAGGAAGATAATGTGCCCTCCCTGTTTAATATTCTATTGGTCACTGCAGGAATGGGCCATGGAGAGCAAGATCCTGGAGAACTGCTGGGAAGAGAGGCCCAAGGGGTCTGGCTATGGCTAGAGGTGTGGGAGCTGCACAGGAAAAAAAAAGTAATGGAAGCAAAACGAGCTGGGCACAGTGGCTCATGCCTGTAATCCCAGCAATTGGAGAGGCTGAGGCTGAAGGACTGCTTGAGCCCAGGAGTTCGAGGTTACAGTGAGCTATGATTGTGCCACTGCACTCCAGTCTGAGCTGGACTCTTAGAAAGAAAATAAAAAAGAGGTCTCCTCCTTCTGGTTTTACTGGAAAGTGTTTAAATGTGTAATAGAAAGTGTAGGCGGCCGGACATGGTGGCTCATGCCTGTAATCTCAGCACTTTGGGAGGCTGAGGCGGGCAGATCACAAGGTCAAGAGATCAAGACCATCCTGGCCAACATGGTGAAACCCTGTCTCTACTAAAATCTCCTTTAATTCTTACACTATCCTGTGAGTGACATAAGATGCTCCCCACTTTATACACAAGGAAATTGAGGCACAGAGAGGTTAAATACTAAAAAGCAGGATTTCAAAGCCAGGACTGTTTTTCTACATCAGCTGTCTACAGCCATACCTTTGCTGACATGCTTGAAAAATGAATAACAAAACAGGAAAACAGACATTTCCATGTGAGCTAAAGTCCTCAGGGGCCGAGGAGAAGGCAAGGGGTGATTTACCTCTACCCCTGCCTCTTCAGAGACATAAACACACCACACACAAATTAACAACAAAAAAAGACATAATCAATTTGGAATTAGTTTCCAGGAAATGCAGGCTCCCAGATACACATACTACAGTAATTCGGGTTGTTTCTCTCCCTCTCTCTCTGGTTGGGAGATATTCTGATGATTTCCAATTGGAAGCACAAACAGGGCCTCCTAACCACAAGGCGTGGAGATGTGGCCACAAGGCTGGGCTGGGTGCTCCACCCTGAATGCCAGCGCATCCTACCGGGTCCACGAACCCAGGACCTAGCGGACTCCACATCCGGGCTGCTTTTCTTTCCTTTGTCTCAGAAATTCAGGCGAAGGCTAAAGGATGAGGTCCAGTTATCTCAGTGATTGTGGCTATATGCAGCTGGTGCAAGAACATCGCGGCCTTTACACTTGTTTCCTCGAAAAAAAACCAAAAAAGTCTTGCTCTCCACTTTCACATCCAAGTTGAAATGGGGCAAGAGGTGCGAAAACTCTTCTGAGAGCCACAGAAAAGAATCAGATCGTCTCAGAGTTAGAGAGGTTGTGCCATCATCTTCCCCATGCCAAACCTCACAAACAGCACGGACAGAGAGACACACACACATTACTTAGAATTCCTGAGTCCAGGAATGGAAAACAAGAATCGTATGTTCTCACTCGTAAGTCAGAGCTAAGTCATGAGGATGTGAAGGCCCAGGAAGGATACAGTAAACTTTGGGGATTCAGGGGGAGAGGATGGGAAGGGGCTGAGGGATAAAAGACAACAATTGGGTTCAGTGTATACTACTCACACAAGGTGATGGGTGCACCAAAATCTCACAAATCACCAGGAAATAACTTACTCATGTAACCAAATACCACCTGTTCCCCCAAAACCAAAAAAAAAAATCACTCCTGAGACCATGTGTGATCAACAAGCAGACAGTGCTGAAGCAGTGTTCCGTACTAAACATCGGTCCCTCATTGTCGATTCATCCGACACGCACTGACCCAGCACCTCCTGCCCGCTGGCCTCTGTGCCGAGTACTGGGGTGTAAACAGGAGCAACACCCGGCCCCAGCTCTCAAGGAGCCTGTGGTCAGTCAGTGTGTGCAGGTGGTCTGCCAGGCCCACTCTGTACGCCCCCTGTCCTGCTGACCTGCTCCAGACACATCTCAGAGATCCTCGGTCCTCCGGCTTCCACGTGGATTCCGGCAAAGGCACACGGTAAAATGCAACCGGCAGAAGAACATCAGAGGTGGGAGTGCTCCCCGGCTCTCCAGGCTCCAGCCCTCCGGGCTCAGGGCATGTTCCATACAGCCTCTCTGGCTCCTGCTTCCCAGAGGCCTCCTCTCCCTCACCCCTTCGGACCTCTGAGGGGCTGGGTGCCCCACTATCCTCTGTGTGTCTCCTGCCCATTGCCCACGCTTCTCTTGTATTAAACTCTCTTCGGATTGCCCTATTTCCATTGTGCTTTGTGTTTCCTCCTGGGACCCTGACTGATACAGGGAAATAGCCATGTAAATGGACAGTTACAATATAAGGCAGAACAGTGAAAGATAATGTTGTTCCCCAGTGAGATCCAAGAGCTCTGGTCTGACTGCCATCCTTGCTCTGCTACTGACTATCTCTTCAATTTAACCTCTTTAATCCTCAGTTTGCACTTCTGAAATATGGAGTTCATAGCAGTGTGTACTTAGTAGGGTGGCCGCGAGGATTAAATGAGTGCGTCAGTGCTGACAAAGATTAGCAGGGATTCCTATAGTGCAATTCCTTTAATAGAGGAAGCGGCCAATGTGTACCTGTTGAATGACGGAAGTGCTAGGAGAAATAGGTACTGGGACACAGAATAAGGGACAAGGTAATGGTAAAGAGGAAATCAGGAAGGACTGCACAGAGGCCGTGACCCTGAGCTACCTCCTGAAGGAGGTTAACTAGAAGATGTTGGCAAATAATGGTCCAGGCACGAGTACAGCAGGTGCAAGTACACGGAGGCTTGACACATACAGAGGTGGAGGGGGGCGAAGAACTCAAGGCAAAGAAACGAAGAAGACACGCAGGTCAGAGCTGAGGCCAGAGGAGTAAGAAGACATGCAGGGGAGGGTCAGAGCTGAGGCCAGAGGGGCAGGCAGGGCGGCCGACCGAGGAAGACCTTGGATGTCATGTCAACAAACTTGGTTGTTGCTTTAAAAGTGAGGGAGAGTTTCTAAGCTGGCAATGGGCAAATGGACACGAACAGTTCTGATGCTGACAAGGTTCAGTCTGGCGGCAATGCTGGGCCTGCCTTGGGCACTGCATGAGCACACAGTGGGTGCCTGGCAGATGTCTGTTAAATGCACATCAGCAGTGCTAGACAGAAGATCTGTCACTTCCCTGCTTCCTTCCAATAAATGTGCACACATATAACGTGCCCTGATCCAGGCAACTCACCGGTCACAGCCCTTTCCACATGTCTTCTCATCTGATCTCATTAATATTATGACATCAGGGAAACCCCACAAGAGCTGAGGCAAGGGTCTGAAGCCTCAGCGTGTTCTCGTATATACATAGAATTAGAAAAGAATTAGAGATATAGTTATAGATATTCCGATATATAATCACACAGCTATTCATACGTAATTACAAATATCTACATCTATATAGTCTTTAATCTTACTAAGTCTCAGGTCAAGAAGTATGGAACTGAAGTAGCATTGGAAAAGAGGTGACCCTAAGGCAAGATGCTCTTAAGTCCTCTGTCACACCCGCATAAGGGCTGAAGGATGCCTGGACTGTGTGACAGTGTCAACGCTGTGAACGTGCCCGCTGCTTAACCAGCCAGGGAAGGAGACGTACAAGAGGGCCAGGACATCTTCCCCGGAGGAGTGAGGAGAAAACTCCACTCCTCCGAGCTCTTGCGGTGGGCCTGAGGGCTGTCAGGGAGACCCACAGAACCCAGGGACTGAACTGTCTGTGTGGTGCTGAGCTTCAGCGGTCACGGTCCACGCTACTTTCAAGTCCTGCTTCTGCACCTGGTTCCTCTTCTTCTTAGAAGACAAGAATTAGTAACAGTAACACAAATCTTAGTGACCTTGCTATTTCTCGACAAGTAAGAAACAGTGCTGACACCTTAGGTTTTCTCCTCACCTCGGCTTCTTCCAAGTCTTGGGCCCCCTGTCTCGAAGACATGTGATTTACCTGGCCGTATCACTGACCACCGTTACCTCATCCTACCTGCCCTGCCCCCTGCTTCGTACTCAACAAAAGCCAGAGTGTTCGGGCACCAGGGCCACTGCTGGTGTCTGAGCTTTGGGTGGCAGTGGACCCCTGGGCCCAAACTCTCTTTTCTCTATCTCTGTGTATTGTGTGTTTATTTCTAATTTCTCGTCTCCACACCAGCAGGGAGGGACTCACAGGACTCTGCACAGCTGGACCCTATTTTATGAGATCATTGTGGTGTCATAAAAAATAGATTTGGTCTTTGTCCTTGACTTCTGGCACAAAACTCCTGCGATCTCCTGAGTGATGAGAGTGGCTGTTGTATGCTAGTAAGACAGCCAGAAAGAAGTCTGGGGGAAGGAGAAGGGCCGGAGACAGGAGCTCAGTCACCAATCGTCAATGATCTAATGAGCGAATCAATCATTCCTACATAATAAAACCTCCAAAAACCCCTAAACCACAGAGACTAAGATCGAGGAGCTTCTGGTGGGTAAGTACAGCTATGTTCTGGGAAGGTGGCACACCCCGAGAGGGCGTGGAGACTGTACCACCACCCCCTCCCCATACCCAGCCCCAGCATCGCTTCCATTGGGCTGTCCCTGAGTTGTATCCTTTATAATAAATCGGTAATAATAAGTATTTTTCCAAGTTCTGACGAGATTGAGCATGTTCAGGGTAGTAGGGCCGTAAATGCATTTTCCCGGGTTCTGTGAGCTGTTCTAGCAAATCAGACTTGAGAAGGAGACTGTGGAAACCTCTCAGTTTGCAGCTGGTTGGTCAGACACACTCAGCCTCTCGCATCTGAAGTGGGACTAGCACACAGAACTGTGGGGTTTGCCCTAACTCCACAGTTAGGGTCAGAATTAAATTCAACTGTTCAACATCTCGTCCAGGTAGGACATTTGGAGAACTGCTTCGTATAGAGAAAACCCCAAACATTTGGAGTCAGAAGTGATGTCAGAAAGAAGACATTGCACCTGGAAACAGTCAAAAAAGCTGCCTCCCCATTCCTGCTGTGAAACCCTCCCCAGCCCTACTGCCATATTGACACAAGAGGCGGGTGCTCAGCAGGGTGGCTCTGCCCTCACTGACTCAGCTGCTGATTCAACTCTTGCTGGGTGTGGCAGCTAGAGGCACTGGGTACCAACCAGTGAGCCTGGGACCAACCCAGGACCACACCCCAAGCCTGGGACACTCATGTCCCTGCTCCTTGTCCTCAGGCTCAAAGGTCCAGAGGCTGCAGGAGACTGGCCAGGATCCCCCTGCCACCTCACCCACTCCCTACCCCCGACAGCAGGCAGCCAGCCTACACCAGGCAAGTGCTGGAGAGACGGGCCTCTCCTACTGAGCTCCTACATGTTGGCCGCCCTGGGTCTCAGGTTGTGTTCCCCCAGAAGCCCAGCTTGAGAGGACGATCTGAGGACACAGACTTTATTTGAGAAGTGACCCCAACCAGATGAATGGAGAGGTAGAACAGGGACAGAAAGGAGGCCAGCACTGGGTGTACCGCAGAGCAGGTCACCACTGAAGGTGACCTTCGGGAAACGCTGGAGAACACACCTCAGAGCTGTGCACCCGAGAAGCAGGACGATGAGTGTGTATTCACCAACTCTGCTCCTTCCTTGGCTGAAGGCTGCTCCCGGGGAGTGAACTCCCAGCACTTCTAACCTGCCTGCATGCAGCTGAGCATGCCAAAGAAGCCCTCAGGAGCCAGCAGCCAAGGGTGTGAAGGGTGCAGGGAACCCGGGGGCGCCAAGGGGACCCAGGGGGGCCACCAATGTGGTGGCTACTGCATTAGATGACGCGGTTTGAGCATCGAAGAGAATGGAGAATTACTGTGCATCTAAGGGGCAGAATGACCCCCAGCTTGGAGAGTGCTTCCTCCAAGCCAGTCAAGAATCACTACAGTGGCTTTTCAAGGCACTTAGAATAACATTTATTCCCACTACTTGGTCTAAAGGCCTTCCTTATATGACCAGGCCACCGTCCACCTCCCTGACCTCTATTTCCAAACCTTTGTCCTCTCTTCTCAGCACAGCCCTGCTTTTTGTCACTCCTGGAACACACCCCCTTGAGGGCCTTTTCACGTGCTGTTCCCCTCACCTAGAATGCCCTGCACCCAGGTCTTCGCACCCTTGTGCCTTGTCACCCTCCAGGTCCTATTCCACAGGGTCCCTCCTTCCTGACCACTCTCCTCCCACCCTAATCCCCATCTCTTGTTCTCCCTTTACCCATGTTTATTTTTGTAAGGTACACACCATCAGAAATTACTTTGCTCATTAACATGATTTATTGATTTTATTGCCTCTCCCACTGTCCGCTGAATCTCCAGCTTCTAGACGAACGCTTGGAAAAATACAAGGTGCTTAATAAAGATGTGCTGGATAAATAACAAGTAACTGCTCTGATAAAGGAGAAACAGAGCAGAGAGGAAGGATCAAACTGATTCTGACACCGGCACTGTCATGTATTCTCATTTGTATCCTCGGCACACAGTGCTATCACCGACAGAGGCTTGTTCAAAAATGGAAAAGCAGCCAGGCGCGGTGGCTCACGTCTATAATCCCAGCACTTTGGGAGGCCGAGGCGGGTGGATCACGAGGTCAAGAGATCGAGACCATCCTGGTCAACATGGTGAAACCCCGTCTCTACTAAAAAAATACAAAAATTAGCTGGGCACGGTGGTGTGCACCTGTAGTCCCAGCTACTCAGGAGGCTGAGGCAGGAGAATTGCTTGAACCCAGAAGGCAGAGGTTGCGGTGAGCCGAGATCGCGCCATTGCACTCCAGCCTGGGTAACAAGAGTGAAACTCCGTCTCAAAAAAAAAAAACAAAAAAATGGAAAAGCAATCCCAGCACTTTGGGAAACTGAGGCAGGTGAATCACTTGAGGCCAAGAGCTTGAGATCAGCATGGCCAACATGGTAAAACTCAGTCTCTATTAAAAAATACAAAAATTAGCTGGACATACATAGGGGTGTACCTTTAATTCTAGCTACTCAGGAGGCTGAGGCAGGAGAATCGCTTGAACCTGGGAGGTGGAGGCTGCAGCAAGCCAAGATCATGCCACTGCACTCCAATCTGGGCAACAAAGCATGATTGTCTCAAAAGGAAAGGAAAAGCAATTAATGATAGGGAAATGGGGCTGGAGGGGACGGATAGTGGCTACTTTGGCCAGAAAAAGCTTTATTAAGAAGTTGGGTCGAAGGGGATGAATGGGAGTGTGCAGGGTGGATGAGGAGGTTCTAGCAAAGAGAACAGCATGTGCGAAGGCAGAGGCACAGAAGAGCATGTCGCATGTCGCTAATATACACGCAAGGTCTTCCTCTCCCCTGGTTTCCCCTCTCTCAAAACAAGGCTTGCAAGGCTCTTTATTCAATCTTCTGTCTGAAATGACATCTTACCTTCATCTGGTCCCCACCCGCTTTTTGCCCAGCCTCCCTGCCAACAAGGCAGGCAGACTGCTCACCTCTCAGACATCTCCCTCAGAAGGTCCCCAAGCTCCAGTCCCTGAAAGGAGGGCTTCCTGGCTGGTAGCATCAGCCTGCAGCCAGTGAGCATGGAGCTCATGGCCACCTCCCAGACCTTTTACGGAAAAGAAACTCTTTACAGTGGACTAGAAGCCAGGAGTCTATAAGCCCAGAACCACTAGGGACCAACGAGGGGAGAAAGCCTGCCCGAAAATGAGGCCATCGGAGAGGACAGCAGAGCTCAGAGGACCTACTATGAAGCAGGCACAGTGCAGAGGACCTACTGTGCACCATGCACCAGGCACAGAGTGCTAAGCAATCTTGTGAACTGCCTTCCCTCTTCACTGCAGTGGCGCGTGGGATCTCAGATTATTCGAGGCTCACAGGGGTTAATTGTCCAAGGTCACACAGCAGGGAAATATTAGATGGGGAATAATGTTTATTATGTCTCTGTGTGCTTATCTTAACGTTTATGTATGCAGTATCACAACAAAAGACAGAGGCCTGACCACACCCACACCGTGCCATCCCTGGTTCTACAAGAGCCCTGAGGCCAGCACTAGACTTGGATTTCTCTTTCTTTTCTACCACTTGACACTGAAAGATGCTTACCTGATAGGGAACCCCACAGAGGTGAAAGGACTTGCCCTTGTCTCCCTCCGCAGCAGTATGGGTGCCATAAGGAGGACCCAGGTCTCCTGTCTCCTTTCTAGAGCTGGCCGTCCGCCATTCCTATGGTTTGTGATGAAGACTGCCCTTTGTGACACAGGTCACACACCCAAACTCTTATTCTAACGCTTGCATGGGGAAGTCAGATTAAATGTGAGGCTGGGGTGGCAAGTCAACATCCCATCCTTGCATGGCTCCAGGTCCTCTTCATAACCAAAGGAGATTATGGCAACCCAAGGACAAGACGGCCCTCTGGGATGAGACGGAAGGACCTCAGAGGGTCATTCCGGCAGGAAGGGGCCTCTCTGATTAAAATAAAGCACAAACCACTTTCCCCTCCACCGTAAGAGAGACCTGCTGGAAGGGGCAATTACACCTTCTCAGCTGCAACATCAAAGCTGTCATTGCTATGTAATTTACACCCTGGTCTGCATATAAGCATCCATTCTGTGTTAATATGTCCCACCCTCCCCTTCTTCTTATTCAGAGAATCCCACTGCTGGCTGGTGGTTGGAGGGGGATGGGGAGATAGAGAGTCAGAAGACATGGACTTCAGGGAGGATAGTGTCTTTTTTTCAGATGGGGGGGATCTTGCTGTCACCCAGGCTGGAGTGCAATGGCGCAATCTCAGCTCACTGCAACCTCCACCTCCGGGGTTCAAGTGATTCTCATTCCTTGGCCTTCTAAGTAGCTGGGATTACAAAGGCACCCATTATTGCACCTGGCTAATTTTTGTATTTTTAGTAGAGATGGGGTTTCACCATGTTGCCCAGGCTGATCTTGACCTCCTGACCTCAAGTGATCCACTGATAGTGTGTTCTACTATCGTTGAGCAAGTCACCCTGTCCCACTTCACATCCCTCAATGGCTCCCCATTGCCTTGTCATTCGTTCATTCAACAAACATTTACTGACGGTTCACTATGTCCTCAAAGCTGTGCACTGTGGTAAGAAAGGCCAAGATGAGCCCCACTCTCCTGGAGGTTATAATCTAGTAAGAAAGGCTGAACATGAATAAAAGCGAGAAGGTGTCCCATGTACATACACACACTATGGGGAGCTGCGTAAGGCTCTATGGAGGCCAGGGCTTGAGGTCCAAATATTGTCTTTGATCCAAGGGGATGAGCTTGAACAAGGAGCTACAAGAAGAGGGTGGGAAACATCGCTCCACCTACTGCACCTGGCCTAGGGCAATCCCAGAGGCAGCAGGCAGGTGGCTGGCTGGTGGAGGTGCACTTGAGGTACACTTAAAAGGCCCGTGCGGTGGCTCACATCTATAATCCCAGCACTTTGGGAGGCCAAGGTTGGTGGATCACGAGGTCAAGAAATGGAGACCATCCTGGTCAACATGGTGAAACCCCGTCTCTACTAAAATACCAAAAATTAGCTGGGCATGGTGGTGCATGCCTGTAGTCCCAGCTACTCAGGGGGCTGAGGCAGGAGAATTGCCTGAACCCAGGAGGAGGAGGTTGCGGTGAGCTGAGATCACGCCATTGCACTCCAGCCTGGGTAACAAGAGCGAAACTCCATCTCAAAAAGAAAAAAAAAGGCAAAGTGGCTGGCCAGGCACGGTGGCTCAAGCCTGTAATCCCAGCCCTTTGGGAGACCATGGTAGGCGGATCACCAGAGTTTGGGCGTTTGAGACCAGCCTGACCAACATGGACAAACCCCATTTCTACTGAAAATACAAAAGTAGCTAAGGGCAGTGACACGTGCCTGTAACCCCAGCTACTCGGGAAGCTGAGGCAGGAGAATCGCTTGAACCCAGGAGGCGGAGGCTGTGGCAAACTAAGAACACACCACTGCACTCCAGCCTGGGCAATAAGAGTGAAACTCTGTCTCAAAAAAAAAAAAGAGCCAAAGCAGGTAGAAGGTGGTGGCTCACACCTGTAACCCAGGTAGAAGGTGGTGGCTCACACCTGTAACCCCAGCACTTTGGGAGGCCAAGGTGGGCAGATCACTTGAGGTCGGCCTGGTCAACATGGCGAAACCCCATCTCTACTAAAAAATACGTAAATAAATAAATTAGAGACTTGCATGTGTCTAGTTCCCTCCACCCCAGAGTGGGTGAATTAAGAGCCAACCACAGGGAACCTTAGAGTTAGGGTGGTCCTGGTGAGGCCCAAAGCCTCCTCTCCATGGGGAGATGCTGGGTGCTGGGATTCTTTTTCCCTCGGCTCAGTGGCCGAGGTGGGGGCATGCCCAAGGGAGCCTCAGCTTTTCCCATCCGTTACATGGGGATATTTTCTCAGTTACAGGATGGTTAGGAGTCTCTCAAGTGGTCTCTGACTCTCTGGGAGGGAACTGACTGGTGAACGGATGGTTACTTGGAGTGCCCACGAGTGGAGGGAGAGTCAGGAGCTTCTCTTCGGCCACGTTGCTGACGTCACGCTCTGAACAGAGGCTTTTGAACATCCCAGGAAGCTGATTTGAATTTGAGCTACTTGCTCTCCCTACAACCAGCTACTTGGTTACAGGAGTGGGCATTTGTGCTTTTGCTTCCCGAGCACCCAGTACCCCTTCTGGCGAACGCATTTCAAGTTCCCACTGGGGAGACCCCCCCACACCCTTTGGTTCCTATGGTTCTCACCTTCAACCTCTCCCGCAAGTTGGGCAAATGGTCAGGTGACATGGGCCTATCTGATCAGAATAGTCCACGGCCACATCCACAGTGATTGGTACAGGGCTGGCCACATAACCCAAGTCAGACCAAGATTCCACGTATTGGGAATCTTCTGGGAAGAAAAGCTCTCTATCGGGTGGGGTCTTTATAACCAATGGCTGGAGGACTGATGCGTCCGGAAACCACACTTGGAGAACCTGAGAATACAGCCCGTGGAGGAAAAGGCACTAGAGAGGAAGTGGGTGAGAGATACCGTGGTGACGCAGAACAAAGGGAGAGACCAGATCTAGGAATCCAGTCACTTCCGGGACCCGGGTTTAGCCCTGGACTCCTCTCTTCCTGAGCCAGTATATTCCCTTCTTGCCTAAGGCAACCTGAGTTGAGTTTCTATCACTCAGAACTAAAACTGTGCTGACCACGTGTTACCTACATCACCAGTTCCACAGTCTGGAGCTCTGCCTGCCCCCACTCCCACACCGTCCTGACGAGAACAGACCTGGGCACAGGAAATTCAGATCGTGGCCTCAGCCCACATGCCTGTCAACACAGAGCTGAGTGCGCTCTGCACCCTGTGGATAATCGCTACATGATGTTTTACTGGTGAAAACTCCATTTCCAGTCTCCTCTTACCAAACTCACACTGTTTGGGAACTTCTGACCACTGTACCTCACCCTGCAGAAACGGCTAGACGAGAGGACTCACCTCTGCCGTGGTCTGTGGCTTGGGAGTGTAACAGTCAATTATCTCGCTGCTGATGAAAAGGCGGCCGCTGTGAAGACTCAGGGAGCTCACGGCAGCCAGTCGCGCTGATGACCTGTCTGCAGTCACTTTGAAACCTTCACTTCCAGGTTCACAGCTCAGCCAAAAGCAGTCACTCCACACTTCAGCTCGGCAAGCACGTTTGCATTGTGGAATGACGTCCTGTTGCCGTGGCCATCAACCCTCAGGAAAACCTCTGCAGTTGTTTGTAAGCACCAAACCCCAAGTATTTGCAGAGAACCCCTTTCAGGAGCTACTGGCACTATGGTAACTCACACAGTTATCCCACATTTTGTTCTTTATTTTCTTAAAAACAGAGAAAACTGTTCTCTACTCAAATCTGTAAAATGCATTAGCTCAGAGTTTCCATTTTAAACTGAAATCAAACCTACTTTCATATGGATTGGGCATCCAAGGCTGCTGTTTTTCCTAAGATCATCTCAGTAAGTCCTAACACTCTGGATGACCCAGGAAGAAGAAATGTGAAAACAGACACCAAGGCCCATCGAAAAGCCCAGGTCCGGTGGGTGCGGTGGCTCATGCCTGTAATCCCAATACTTTGGGAGGCCAAGGTGGGCAGATCACTTGAGGTCAGGAGTTCGAGACCAGGCTGGCTAACATGGCAAAACCTCATCCCTACTCAAAATACAAAAATTAGCAGAGCATGGTGACACACATCTATAATCCCACCTACTCGGGAGGCTGAGGCAGGAGAACTGCTTGAACGCAGGTGGTGGAGACTGCAGTGAGCTGAGATCAGACCACTGAACTCCAGCCTGGGTGACAGAGTGACACTCCATCTTAGAAACAAACAAAAAAAACCAAGTCCGAACCAATGTTTTAACCACTTGTATACATATATGAAAACTCTAGTCCGTGAAAGGATTCTACAAATAACAAGCCTAGAACTGGTATTTTATATTCCTGGTTGACTCAGCAGTGGTAAATGATTTGATTTCAACAACGCTACATATCATAACATCTGTGTGCCAGGCTCTATGCCCAGCACTGGAGTAACTTTACCGGATAAGCAGCCATCACTGACATTGACCACTGGGAGCTTCTAGCCTGGTGGGGATGGCAGACACACACAAAAGAACAAGCAATTCCAGATTGTTACAAGTGCTCAGAAGAAAACATACAGGGAGCAATCAAAGAGAATAAGGCTGGAGTGGCTAGGAGGATCCTTCTGAGGACACAGCATTTAAGCTGAGACTCCAGGACGTGATGACCAGGGAGGACACAGCATTTAAGCTGAGACTCCAGGACCTGATGACCAGGGAGGACACAGCATTTAAGCTGAGACTCCAGGACCTGATGACCAGGGAGGACACAGCATTTAAGCTGAGACTCCAGCATGTGATGACCAGGGAGTGGGGAACAGGAGGTACAGGAACAAGGCCCTGCAGCAGTGAAGAGCATGAAGTACGGTCCTGAGACAGGACAGCATTTGCTGAATGTGAGGAACAGACAGAAGGTCAGTGTGCTGAAGCCTCTTGGGGAAATGGGGTGGGGGCCGAGGAGGGGGCAAAGGCAGGCAGGGGTTAGATCATGCTAGTCTTTAAAGGTCACGGTAAGAAATCTGAGTTTCATTCTAAGTAAAATGGGCAGGGGTCTTGGAGGTCAGCGGTGGCTGTAACCAGGGGTGCAGCATGATCTCCTGTAGGAGGAGTGAGGAGAATAGTCCATGTTGAACATAGTGAGTTTGAAACACCCGCTAGACTTCCAAATGGGGATATTAATCAGGCGTCGTTGAGTCTGGAACTCAGAGGACAGATTCAGCCAGAGATATAAGTTGAAAGCATATAATACAATTTGTATGTCTGTATAATTTGCATACAGACATCTTCAAAAATATTTTGAGGTAAGTTGGAGCAAGGGGTGCCCAACGGAGAGACGGAGAGTGTAGAGTCACAATAAGAAATCCGAGCCGGCTCGGCATCACGGAAGCCAAAAGGAAACTGTTTTTAGAGGGAGGGAGTGATCAACTGGGTCAGATGCTTTGTGGAAGCTGAGTTGACTTACAGATTAATTCCAAAGCTTTGAGATTTAGAGCTCGGGCTAGGGGGAGGGAATGCAAGGATCATCTTAACAGGCTTTCCTTAGAGCCTGGGGATAAAGCAATAGCACAGGCAGTAAAAGTGAAAACTGCAGGTTCCAGGGCCAGATTTCCTGCAACCGAGTTCCACTTCTGCCATTAAGCAGCAATGTGGCCTTAAATAATTGTCCAGACCTCTGTGAGCTTTAGCTTGTCTTTACAAAGGAAATAACAGTACTGACTACTCACAAGGTTGTCGTAAGGATTGAACGAGTTAATAAACAGCAGGTGCTTAGAAGAAAGTGCCTGTCATGTTAAATGCTCAGTGAGCACGAGCTGTTAGTATTGTTGCCAGTGCTGTTGTTACAACAATGAATACTTAGGGCCAAGTGCTGGGCTTTACATGTATCGTCTCGGGTAGCAGTTACTGTTATACCCGTTTTGCAGATGAGGAAACTTGCCTAGGACCACCCAGTAGGCTCTAGGGTGGAAACTGGATTCACGGCCAGGTCAGACAGCCTGTTTTTAATCACTACTCTGCGGTTCCACCATGTGACGCCAAGATGGCTGGTTAAAGTCCAGGGCAAGGGGAGAAATGGCTGACTAATGCGCTAATTGTTTCTGCTTCAACTTGCATTTCCAGAGGTACCTGTGGTTTGTAATTGGTGCTGGCATGCTTATAGGTATTAGAAAACCAAATCTTATTTTGCATTTCACAGGTTGTAAGATTAATAAAGTGATGTGCTTGTGCTAGGTTAGAGTTATACAAATTATGCTCCAAGAAACCCCAGTTCCTTCCCCAGAGAGGGTAGTTTGGTCCCCTAATATGTATAAAGTTCTGGAAGCAGCCTGACCTACCTAAGCCGGGACAACTCTACTCTCTGTTCTGAACACTGGGCTCTCTCTTTAGCTTTCTTTTTTTCTTTTCTCTCTCTCTCTCTCTCTCTCTCTCTCTCTCTCTCTCTCTCTCTCTCTCTCTCTCTCTCTTCCTGAGAGAGGGTCTTCTGTTGCTTAGGCTGAAGTGTAGTCACACAATAGCAGCTCACTGCAGCCTCAACCTTACAGGCTTAAGCAATTCTCCCACCTCAGCCTCCCAACTAGCTGGGACTACAGGTGTACGCCACCATACCCAGCTAATATTTTTAGGGTTTTTTTTTCTGTAAAGATGGGGTCCCATTATGTTGCCCAGGCTTTAAGCTTCCACTTGAAGAAAATATTCTGAGGATGCAAAAGCTTGAAAACCACAATATTTGGCATTTCTCAAACTGCAACCGCAAAGAATCACCTGTGGTAGTTGTTAAAATACAGGTTCCTTGACCCTACCACAACTTAAGGAATTAGAAACATTAAAGGAAGGGCCTGAGAATCTGGTTTTTTTTTTTTTTTGAGATGGAGTCTCCCCTTGTTGCCCAGGATAGAGAGTAGTGGCGCCATCTGGGCTCACTGCAACCTCCGCCTCCCAGGTCCAAGTGAGAGAATCTGCTTTTTAACAGCTCCCCAGGTAACTCACATGCATATTCAAGCATGAGAATCAGGAAAGAATGCCCACTGTTACCTCGCTGTCTCACAGAGTAGCCACTACTTATAGCTAACTTTAACTTAAACATAAATTCACTACAATGATAGGAACTTTATAATTTCTGCTTCTCAGTTGCACTAGACTTGTTTGTTTATTTATTTATTTTTGAGATGGAATCTCGATATGTCGCCCAGGCTGGAGTGCAATGGCATGATCTCAGCTCACTGCAACCTCCACCTCCTGGGTTCAAGCAATTCTCCTGCCTCAGCCTCCTGAGTAGCTAGGATTACAGGCGCATGCCACTATGCCCAGCTAATTTTTGTATTTTTATTATAGGGAGGGTTTCATGATGCTGGTCAGGCTGGTCTCAAACTCCTGACATCCTGATCCGCCCACCTCAGCCTCCTAAAGTGTTGGGATTACAGATGTGAGCCACCAAACCCAACCCTAGGCACATTTTAAGTGCTCAAAAGCCACACATGGCAGACACAGAACATTTCCATTTCACAGAAAGTTCTACTGGAAAATACCAAAAGTCCCTTCCAGCCTAAATATTCTAGGAATCTCGATTGCTTGAATGATGTCCTGTGTTTTACACTAAGGCATCAAACTCAGTCAAGATTTCCTGGAATGTTCAACTATATTTAAGGCATAATGTGCTACCTAAGAATACATGATGACATTAACCATACTAGACTGACGGTACCTGTTAGGTATCCATTTCCTCTGACATACTCTGAGTGCCCTGAAGGCAGGTGCCGGGCATGTACTATTTAGGTCTGCATTCTCGGTGCATACGGCTGAAATAACTGGACCACACGACCTAAGTGAAATACAAAGCTGAAAATGGAATGTCCTCACTAAAGGCATTCACCACTTAAAAGCATTCATACCTACTAAAATGGCTACTATCAGAAAAACAGAAAATAACAGGTGTTGGTGATGATACAGAGAAATGGGAATTCTTGTGCGCTATTGGTGGGAATGTACAGTACACTGATGCAGCCTCTATGGAAAATACCCTGACGGTTCCTCAAAAATGTAAATGTAGAATTACCATATAATCTGGCAATTCCACTTCTGGTTATTTATCCCCGGCCCACCCGACTGAAAGCAGGATCTGGAGATATTCGTATACCCGTATTCATAGCAGCATTATTCATAACAAACAAAAGGCAGAAGCACCCACGTATTCATCCACAGATGAATGGATAAACGAGGTGTGATAGGTTCATACAACGGAATGTCATTCAGTCTTAAAAATGAAGGAAATTCTGATAGATGCTGCAATAGGGATGAACCTTGAGAACATTGTACTAAGTTAAGTAGGGCAGTAACAAAAAGACAAATACCGTATGTGTCCACTTATATAAGATACCTAGAGTCGTCAAATTCATACAGACAGAAAGTAGAATGGTGGCTTCCAGGAATGGGAGGGGGGGAGTTGTAATTTGATGGGTACGGAATTTCAGTTTTGCAAGATGAAAATAATTCTGGAGATGGATTTGGCGGCAATGGTCGCACAACAGTGTCAACATACTTAATGCCACTGCTCTTAAAAATAGTTGATGATAGTAATTTCTATGTTATGTGTATTTCAGCAAAATTAAAATAGATAAAAATAAAGATTTTTAAAAAGCATTCACTACTACCAGCCAGAGAAAATACATCAGTTCTCATGGTTTTGAGAAAATGACTTTGGAAAAACTTTGGTTCTGAATCTAGCCTGCTGTACCTAGGCAGGTACTGGGGGCCAGGTGAGGTCAATGCCAAGATGAGACGCAGAGGCAGCACCACAGGGCTGAGCAAAGCATGCATGCTTCCTGCCTTCAAGACACGAGAGTATGTCAGGGGAAACGGATATCTAACAGGTAATTTCAGTCCGGAATAGTAGGTGTAATAGCGTATTCTTTGACAGCACATTATGCCTCTTTAGAAGGAGCTCCTTTGACAACCCCAGGCCAGAGGGACCCCCTGCATTCTCTCAAACAGGAAGCACACACAGTCCTCACCCATGGTCCTCAACCAGGGTGATCACCAGAACCTCGGGAAACGCTTCGCCCTGGGCGTCTGATTCCACGTCTAGAGGTACAAGAAAAACCATCTTCATTTTTGCAAAGCTGTGCAGCGGGAGCCGGGGCTGGGAGCCCCTAGTCCATAGCACTTACATTCTGCCTCATGCCACTGCTCGTCCCATCTTCTCGTCTAGTTTGCAGACTTCTTGAGGGGAAGGATTGTAACTTATATATCAACCTTGAGAGTCAAAATCATTTGTGAAATATTTTTTAAGACTGCAGATGTCTGGGAATCACCAAACATCTATTGAATCAGCATCTCTAAGCATCCGTGTTTTTAAAAAGGCCTCCAAAAGGGATTCTCATACACACTCCTAAAGGGAGACCTGCTGCCTTTCAGGCTGTCAGAGTGCTTGATACAGAGAAGCTGTGCAATGTTTGCTGACAGAAGAACGTTCCTTTGAATAAGGTATCTAAAAGGGAAAAGGTGTGCGTATTCATCCGCATTACCTATTCTACTCTTTTTCTATGAATACTTTACACACGGTTTAGACCATAGGGTGAATAACTAACAATAACAATTAGCATTTAGTGAGTACCTCATATGTGCCAAGTACTGTTCATGTGCTTTAGATGTATTGTCCCACTTAATTCCCAAAACAATCCTATGTACGAGAAAAGTACTGTTATCACCTCCATTTTATAGATGAGGAAGCTGAGGGTCTCGGTCCATTGGTCCTGCTCTAACGGGAAAACTGGGGCTGGGTAATTCATAAAGAAAAGAGGGTTATGTGGTTCATGGTTCTGCAGGTTGTACAAGAAGCATGGTGCCAGCATCTGCTTCTGGTGAGGGCCTCAGTTTGCTTCCACCCATGGCAGAAGGGGAAGGGGAGCCAGTATGAGTAGAGATCAGATGGTGAGAGAAGGGAGAGGAGGTGCCAGGATCTTTTAAACAAGCAGCCGTCATGGGAACTTACAGAGTGAGAACTCATTCATGAGGGATCTGCCTCCATAACCCCAACACTTCCCGTGAGGCCCCACCTTCAACAGGAGGATCAGAAGGGTCAAGTATCCAAACCATGGCACTGAGGCACAGAGAAATTAAGGCGTTTCCTCAAAAATAAACCTTTCTTTTTTTAACATGACAGTTATATCATGAGCATTCTCATAACTTACCTTCCTTTTTAATGGCTGCATTATTTCACCCTAATTTGTTTTTCATCCTTCTACCCCTAATTTGTTAACCGACTGCTCACTGTACAGCAAGATTTTATCTTGTTTGGAACAATCATTGTTTGTAATCATTTTAAATGACGCTCTAACGGACATCTTTGTGCAACTGCTATTTTCCATACTCCTGAGAAACTTTCCTCAGGAAAATCACGAGGAAATGTTCTGATGGTCAATGGTGCTAATCAATAACCAAGAGTCTTCACTGAGGGGAATGTGCTGAATGGGCCAGGTAAGCCCTTCTCCCTGGAAGGTGTTAAATGTCTTGGAATACTCCCCCAAACAAGCACCAAACATTGACTGTGGGCCTGACACTCTTTCAAATATTTGATCCCACCTGGCCCTCACAAAGACTCCTGGGAAGGCCAAGCATAGTGGCTCATACCTGTAATCCCAGCACTTCGGGAGGCCAAGGAAGGAGGATCATTTGAGGTCAGGAGTTTGAGACCAGCCTGACCAACATGGTGAAACCCTATCACTACTAAAAATACAAAAATTAGACATGTGTGGTGACGCACACCTGTAATCCCAGCTACTCGGGAGGCTGAGGCATGAGAATCGCTGGAACCTGGGAGGCAGAGATTGCAGTGAGCCAAGATTTCACCACTGCACTCCAGCCTGGGTAACACAGTGAGACTCCGTCTCAAAACAAACAAATAAAAAGATGCCTAGGGGGTACAGATGGGATGCCTGGAGTCAGTGATAGAGTAGGAAACGTACCCAAGCTCACATGACTAGCAAACAGCAGAATCAGGAGAGAAACCTGGCTTACCATTTTAACTACCAGGCCCAGCTTTCCAATCACGTTATTCTTTCCCCATGACTCCCTCATTAACCATCAGCATAAGAAACAAAAATTAATCACAGTAGCAAGAAAGAGCCTTTCTCATCAACCAGGGGCCACATAAGAATGTCCCTGCTGAAGCATAAGAAAAACATCCATCTCACTTCCCTGGCAAGAAAGCTGGAAGCACTCAGAGTAACTCAGAGTTCCAGAGGTAGTCTAGATGCAGAGATAAAGTGGAAAGAAGGGAAGGCAATAACACCCCCCCAGGGCCCACCATGCACCAGGCACTGTGGGAGCTTTCCATCATTATGGATGTTTGGGATGGGTTGATTTGTGTCCTCTTGCAAAAAGTAGAGCTCTTAGCCACTCACTCATACAGGCACATGAACGTACTTGGAAATGGGGTCTTTGCAGAGATCATTACGGTGGTGACTAAGATGAAGTCACATGGGAGGGCAGTCCTGCAATCCAGTATGACTGCTGTCCTTACAGGAGAGAAGAGAGGCCACAGGACAACACAGGCAGGAACTGGAGTGATGAGGCTGCAGCCAAGGAACATCAAGGACTGCCAGCAACACCAGGAGCCAGGAAGGGCAAGGAAGGTTCTCCCCGCAGGTTTCAGAGGGAGCACGACTCTGCCGACACCTTGGTCCTGAACTGCTGGCCTCCAAACTACGAGATGATAGATTTCTGGGTTTTTTTTGGAGACAGAGTCTTACTCTGTCACCCAGGCTGGAGTGCAACGGCACAATCCCAGCTCACTGCAACCTCTCTGCTTCCCGGGTTCAAGTGAGTCTCCTGCTTCAGCCTCCTGAGTAGCTGGGATTATAGGCGCCCACCACCATGCCCAACTAATTTTGTATTTTTATTAGAGACAGGGTTTCAGCATGTGAGCCAGGCTGATCGTGACATCCCCCCACCTCAGGTGATCCGCCCACCTCAGCCTCCCAAAGTGCTGGCATTACAGGTATGAGCCACCACGCCTGGCCACATTTCTGTTGTTTTAAGCCACCAAGTTTGTGGTACTTTGCCACGGCAGTCCTAGGAAACTCATGGGACAGTTTATAGTCATTTATCTCCATCAAAGCGGATGTTTTTGCTTCCCTTGGTATCCTGGCAGCTGGTGCAGATCCTAGCACATAGCAGGTCGCCAGAAAAATGATTTTTGTCTACAAAGTATACATGTAGTAAGAGGAAGAACCATGTATTTTATCTCTACTAAGAGATGTGAGCAAATCAGGTGCTCAGGAACCATTTGTAGAACGAATATGTTTTCTAAAAACAAATGAAGGATAAGCTCAAGAAGGCTTTACAATGAATCTTATTCATGTACTTCCCCAGGATTTAGCGTAGGACCTGGCACACAGTCACTGCTTAATACATTTTAAAGGCGGGAAGGGAAAAATGAAGGGTGGGAGGAAGACAACACCAGGATCATAATTTCCCATCTCCCAGTTTCGCCAGAACCTTCCTTCCTTTGTGTGTCTAATTGAGGTAGAGTCAATGCTGTGAAATAACCAGTTGAATTTTAAATAGACTCAATTATTTTGAAAGGGCTTTCGCGGCAGAACTTCGATACTGTTTTTCTAAAACACATTTCTTTTTCTTACACATCCAGAAGTCATAAGGCTTCCTAACCCTTCCAACTACGTTAGAAATGCAGAGTGGAGAGGTCAGCCTTCTGCGTTCAGCGCCGGGGACACGCTTCCCGTCATGCGCAGCATGCGTTCCTGACCCCTGCCCTGCAGCCAAAAAGGGACATCAGCTGGGCTCAGGGAAATTCAATTTGGGCTGACAGCCGGCGGCATGATAATGACAGGGCGTCTGCTTGACATTTGGAAAGGCAAAAGAGGGAGGGGGAGACACAGAGGTTTCTCATGAGCTTGGTTTAGGAGGGTCTAAAGTTTAGGTCACTCTCTTTCTGCGTGTAGAGAAAAACATGAACATAAGGCTAGCTGGTTTCTACTGCTAGATCAGAATCAGAATTCCACTCCACTTCCATGTGCTGTGCTCCCTTCTCCCGATGGCACTGGGGTGAATAAAGGACACTGGTCTTATTCTTTATTCCCGTGGAACTGAGTTTTCCCAGGGATGACAATTGCATTGCTGTGGATTGTGATTTTATTCATTGGTTGCATTCATGTATTTATTTCATGAGAATTTTGTTGTTGCTGTTGTTGTTGAGACAGAGTCCCACTTTGTTGCCCAGGCTGTGGTGCAGTGGCACAATCCTGGCTCACTGAAACGTCTGCCTCTGGGGTTCAAGTGATTCTCCTGCCTCAGCCTCCCAAGCAGCTGGGACTACAGGTACCCAACACCAGCACTGGCTAATTTTTGTATTTTTAGTAGAGATAGGGTTTCGCCATATTGGCCATGCTGGTCTCAAACTCCTGGCATCAGGTGATCCACCCACCTTGGCCTCCCAAAGTGCTGGGATTACAGGCATGAGCCACCATGACCAACCCACATCTTTATTTTAAATTAGAGCTCCCTGTATACATACTAGGTAAGTGAAGTCTCTGCTCCTGCAATTCCCTTGTCTTCTCCTCATGGAACACCAGGTAGGTTCCCAATGACGATGAAAACAAGACCAGAAAAGCTGACTGCTTCTTAGTGCTGATTAAGCAGAGGATGGAGGGAACCGCTTTGAATTTCTTCATGTAGCCTCCTGTGGTCAGCTTACTTACTGATGTGAGAACTTTTCCCCCATCGAAGGAGTCGGTGGAAAGACACATCTGTGTTATTTTAGCAGATGCAGCCTGTGGGGCTGGGTAAGCTTCCATGCCCCTCCCGTGGCCCAGGGCATCCCACACTGAACCTAACCTGGTGGCTGCTAATCTGTGTATTTACCTCTTTCCTTTTCCTCTAGATAGGAAGCCCCATGAGGGCAGGATGTTGTCTACAGCATGCACCTTTGTATCCCAGGCATCCTAGCCAGGTTCCTGGCACATAAATAATAAGCAGTTATCGACACAAGTTAGATGAATGAATCAATCAATCAATCACAGAAATAAAGGTGCTGGCCTTGTGTTATAGCTAAGAGCACAGGCTTTGGAATCAGGCAAGTGTAGGTTTCACTCAGGCCCTACCACATTCCAGCTGCATGACATGTTTTTATTGAAATATAAAGATACATACACAAAATTGTCTCTGTCCTAAGTGTGTCATGCAAGGAACTTTTACACTAATGAACCATCACCCAGATCAGGAACCAAACAGCACATTAGCAGAATCGCAGAAACCTGCCTATGCTCCCTTCAAGTCGCTCCCTCCTACCCACCCAAGGGTAGACCATTGATGGCACCTGACAAGTTACTATCCTCTCTGACTCTTACCTTCTATTGGGAAAAATAGTACTTACCATGCTATGAGCATACAATTTAAAATAATAACGGCACTGTAGTAACAGCAGTACGAGAGAAGCAGAAGTAGTCACAGCAGTACCAGCAGCGGCAGAAGTAACAGTAGGAGCATCAGCAGACGCAGCAGTCACGGTGAGAGTGGAAGTATGAACAGTCACAATGGTAACAGGAGGAGCAGTAGTCACAGCAGAAGTGGCAGCAGAAGCAGTACAGAGACACCGGTACCCACAGCAGCAGTGACAATAGCTAAAACTTACCTTGTGCCAGGCACTGTTCCAAGTGCTTCACCTTAACCAATACTCAAAACAACCCTTGTAAGTCTGTATAAAATCGGAGAGAACAGGAGGAAGCTGAGGCACAGAGGAGTTAAGGAGTTTTCCGAGGTCACATAACTGAAACCATGGATCCAGATCCAAACTCCAGCTGGCTGGCTGCCAAGCCCATCGTCTCAGCAGAATCTTTCAAGAACTATTAGCATGGCAAGGAAAGATCTGTCCTCCAGTATTGGTTCTCTTCTTCTATAGTAACAACTCTCAGTGTGGTAAGCGCACAGTCTTGCAGAATAAAGATTACATTTCCCAGCCTTCTCTGCTGCAAAATTTAGCCAGAGAACTAAATTCTGGCCAATAGAATGTAAGTAGGAGCAGGAGGTACGACTTCCAGGAAACATCCTTAAAGGACGGAACCTGCCTTTCTCCTTCTCGTTCTTTCTTCCTGCTGTTAGATGTGATGGCTAGAGCAGAAGCAGCTAAAATGGGGCCATGAGGTGACCTTGGGAATGGAGGCTCATATGACAGACGAATGAGAGAAAAAGCCCAGGTCTCCCCTAGATTGCTGTAGAAGATCTGTACGACTTGTACCTGAACTTTTAGGTAAGAGAGACACTTCTCCAAGTCAATGTTCTTTTAGACTTTATGTCATTGCCAGCAAAAACTAATTCTAATAATGTACTGAGTTATTGCAATGATAATTAGTATCACCTAAAAAGTTACCTGCAAAACAAACACCATTGTGTGCTGAACTCTTGACTTAAAAAAAAGAAAAAACAAAGGTCACGTAACTACAAAACCATGGATCCAGAATTCAAACGCCAGCAGTAATCCTCTAACACACAGATTCTGAAAACAGTAGAGCTTCGTTTACCGTGGAAGGCGGTACCATGTCTGGATCACATCAAAAGCCTCTCTGCCTCCAGCCTCTCACCTCGTCCACCTATTTAGGACACTTTTGCTTACCTTATCATCCTTTAAAAACCATTTTCATCCTAAAAATTGATGTGATTACAATGCCCTATGTGCCTACTTTACATAAGATACTTTACCATGTATTTTTCCTGAACTACACAAAAAAATCTGAAACATAAATATTACCCCTTTTTCGTAGAAAACAGAGAAAGCCAGTGTCTTATATGAGATCACACGGCAAGTCGGTGCCAGGGCCAGGATTCAACCACCCCTTTTGGCACCCACACACTTGCCACCACATGGAATTCTTAGAAACCCTGGTCCCAACAGGTCACCCCTGTGCCAGTCACCCTGCTAATTTTAAGCTTCTCAGACTCTACATGATTTCCCTGCCTAGCTTTTCGTGGTTCTTCCTGTCCAGTCCAGTGTTTTACTATCCTGTGACACAGACCTCCATCTACAACACCAGGCTCCTTCATCAGGTGTCCCTACATCAGGCCTCAGGATTCCCAGCTGCAAAACGGAATAAGTCACACCTCTACCTCTCCCAAGAGGTAACACGGCATAGAGAAAAAAGGCAAGGGTCTTACAGTCAGGGAAAATTGACTTCTATCTAGCTGGGCAAGTTCTTTATCTGTAAAATGAATGTAGAAATTCTTAACTGGCAGGATTGTTGGGTAGAGTACATGAAATTTTATTATATTTATTTTTAATTTTTAATTTTAATTTTTTTTTGAGAGGGAGTCTCACTCTTGTCACCCAGGCTGCAGTGCAGCGGCACAATCTTGGCTCACTGCAACCTCCACCTCCTGAGTTCAAGCGATTCTCCTGCCCCAGCCTCCCAAGCAGCTGAGATTACAGGCACCTGGCATCATGCTCAGCTAATTTTTGTATTTTAGTAGAGACAAGGTTTCACCATGTTGGTCAAGCTGGTCTTGAACTCCTGACGTCAAACAATCCACCCGCCTCAGCCTCCCAAAGTGCTGGGATTACAGGCATGAGCCACCGTGCCCGGCCTGAAATCTTTTTAAAGAACCTAAAATGCAGTGGACTCCTATAGCACCTTAAATTATTCATGGTGTCACTGTTGTTGCTACTCTGGACTTCTTACGGACACCACCACCCAGACAACTTTCCTTCTAAATAAAGGCAACGGATAATGTGACAGAAAACACAGTAGACCGTATGCTCCTCTACAAATGCTAGAGGTCTATTCTCTGCTCACAGTCGGGCCAACGGTCTCTGTTAGACTCCCGCACTGTGTTTGATTAAATGTTGTATTTCAGCTCCCAAGAAGAATCCCTCTGTATCTCCCAGGCCAGGTTCTCTGGACAGGATGGGCTGGAGACCACTCACCGATTCCATAGTGAATCTCTGGACGAAAAGCTGGAGAGCCTAGAGGCTGAAGATCTCATGTCTCAGCCGTCACATCAGAAAATGACCTGGATGGGGCGGGAAAGAAAGATGGCAAGAGTCATCCAGTGAAACTGGGCAGGAGACACTGTCTCAGACCAACATGAGATTTCGTTTGGAGGCTGCACCTCTGTCAGGAATGTTCTCACACCACAGGAATGTGAGGGAAACTATTTCAGCCCCCTGCGGTGGGGCTGGCACCTCCATCATCGAATCCCTGTGCGAGTTAAGTGCTCAGGAATCCTTCCGGCATTTATTTCTACCTCCACATTGGAGAGCAATTTATAAGTCATTAAATTCTCCAGACCTAGGCTCCTAAACATAAAATTAAAGTGTGCTGATGGATGCAACAGACAGACAGATACCTTCAGCTGCGTGCCCACGAGAAAGCAAAAGTGTTCACCTGCAAAGGAAACCAGTTCCAGGAAGAAGGCAGATAGACATGAATATACGTATTTCGGGACGGCCCCTCTGAACCTGGGAGAGGGTTTTAATTAATTCATGCATACCCAAGCTTAATTAACTGCTGAGTGCACACAGCACAGGAAGTCTGGGATAAAGGATGTTACATAAGGGAACAGCTTCAATATTTGCAGAATGGAGGGAAACAGAGGTGGGGATATAAAAACAAGTGGAGCCAAGGAACCTCCTTGGTTGTTGTCCAGGGATTCCTAGCTCAGTGTGGCATCTCCATCTAGGGACAAAAACAGAGACATCCCGGTTCCGCCATCACCCTCACTCCTCCATCCAATCCATCCCCAGTTCGTGTCTACTTTACTTCCTGAAGATCTTTTCACTTCTCTCTCCCCACCTCCACTGGCCCAGCTCTGGACGGAGCCTCCATCATTCTTACCTGGGCCTCTGCAACTGCCTCCTAACTGATCTCCCCTCATCACCATTTCTCCCTCTGAAATCTAGTCTTCCATGCTGAAAGCAGAATACTTTTTTGTGGGTTTGTTTTTTTTTTTTTACCTCTTATTACAGGGAATTGTGTACAGACACAAAAACAGAGAAGTGTATCATGCATCCCCTGAACCCATCAACCAGTCCAATCACATCATACATCCCCTGAACCCATCAACCAGTCCAATCGCATTAACCCATAATCATACCTGCCTCATCCAAACCCTCATCCTTCCTGCCCATGCAGTATTATTTCAAGGAAATTTCCAGACATCTTATCATTCCAGTCATAAATATTATAGTATGGATTTCTAAGATAAGGTCTTTGGAAAAATATATCACTGTAAAACCACTACCATACCTAAAAAAGATGGCAGTAATTCCTTGATACCATCAAATATTTACACAATGTTCAAATTCCTAATAGTCTCATCAGTGTCAAAAATCGTTTTTAACAAGTGTTTTCTTAAAACCCAGATCCAAATAAGACTGACACTTAACAATTGAATGATATAAAGAATACAATTTTTTTTAATTTTTTTTTTTTTTTTTTTGGTTAATGAATGAGAGCTTCTTATGTTGCTCAGGTTGGCCTTGAACTCATAGCCTCGCCTCCTCAAGTGCCAGGACAACTGGCCGGAGCCACCGCGGCTCCCTGAAGAATACAATTTTGAAAACACAAACTTGATTGTGTCGTCCCTCAACTCTCCACCCCCAGCTTAACTTCCCTCAATAGCTTGTCAGTGCTTCGGAATAAAAATCCAAACCATTAAACATGTTCTGACTCTTGTCCACCTCTCTGACCTTACCTGTCCACCAGGCACAACGCTGCAGCCACAGGACATTTCCTTAGATCCTGGAACATGCTGCAGTCGTTCCACCGCGGGCCCTTAGCCCACGCTGTTCTTGCTGCCTGGAAGGCTTCGTCTCTCATCTTCTGGGTCTAGGTAACTCCTATACCTCCTTAAATGGTAAACTCTCAGAGAAACTCTGCACCTTCAGATTAGATGGCATTCATCTCAGTTTTTAATGTAAAGGTTGATTAATATCTGCTAATTTGATTCAATTATAAGCTACATGGGCACAAAGACTGTGTTTGGATTTGTTGTCCATTGGTGTATGTTGTAGCACCGACTATATAATGCCTGACACAACAATATTAATAAATATTTGTTATTTATTATAAATATAAACTTAGATTTATTTATAATAAATAACTCTTCCTTCAAACTTACATGCCAACAGCAATTGAATCTTCCTGAGCACTGAATCACAATTTTAAATCAGACGGGGAACTGACAAGCTGATCTTAAAATCCATATGGAAATGCAATGGACTCAGGATAGCCAAAGCAATCTTAAAAATGAAGAACAATGAAAAAAAAAAACCAAGAACAATGTTGGACTCCTGTTTCCTGACTTTGAAACCTACAAAGCTAGAGAAATCAAGACAGTGTGACAGTGGCAAAGGATAAGCATATGCTCTCCTTCAGAATCCAAGATCATGATCTTCCCACAATATTTACCTCCAGAACCCAAATTTATGAAGCACATGTTTACGAAAAATAAGTATCTGTTACTTTCATATATAGAAGGGGCCTCCCCCAGCCCATTCCTCAGTTTGTTATTCCTTTGCTTTTCTTGCTTCACCCAAGTGGGCCAGCTGAGTTAGCACGGCAGGCTGGGTGAGTCTTCCCAGTTCCTCACTTCCAACATGACTATATATTTCTGCCCTTGGTCACGGGACTTGGTGTACTTCCCACTAGAGTGCGTGGTGTTTACTTCCCTGTCTCACTGGATTCTGGACTGGATCACTGACTTGCTTTGGCCAATGGCACGTGGCTAGAAGCGACAGTGTGCTGGTCCCAAGTCCGTCCCTCTTGCCCTCCTATGATGCACCACAAAAGGAATATATCTCCATGGCCACTGTCTGTTGCTGCCTTTTAGTCTGAACTCGGATCAAAGACATGTGGAGCAGATGTGAACCCAACCACAAGTCCAGCATGAACCAGCCAGGCACAGCCGAGATCAGCCAAACCACAACCAACCCCAGATCCTTGAGCATGAAGACACAGATCTGCTGTCAGACAAGCCTCTGACATTCTCAAGTTTTTGCTACTCAGCAAAAACTGCCTAATTGGCATGGGAATATTAATGTATGAACACCAGCAAGTATCAACGCAGGTCAGGAAAATGAAAGCCATGCATACAGACAGCACAAGTACGATGGCCATCAACAACTACTCTTGCAGAATTCCCACCTCCTTGGTGCCAACTGAACTTACACAAGGGAGACACTGGGCCAGGTTCACAGATGAAAACACAGAAACTCACAGGATGTGAAATAATGTGTCCAAGACAGTGTGTGCAGAACTAGGTCCTGAAATAGTGTGTCCAAGACAGTGTGTGCAGAACTAGGTCCTGAAATAGTGTGTCCAAGACAGTGTGTGCAGAACTAGGTCCTGAAATAGTGTGTCCAAGACAGTGTGTGCAGAACTAGGTCCTGAAATAGTGTGTCCAAGACAGTGTGTGCAGAACTAGGTCCTGAAATAGTGTGTCCAAGACAGTGTGTGCAGAACTAGGTCCTGAAACAGTGTGTCCAAGACAGTGTGTGCAGAACTAGGTCCTGAAACAGTGTGTCCAAGACAGTGTGTGCAGAACTAGGTCCTGAAACAGTGTGTCCAAGACAGTGTGTGCAGAACTAGGTCCTGAAACAGTGTGTCCAAGACAGTGTGTGCAGAACTAGGTCCTGAAACAGTGTGTCCAAGACAGTGTGTGCAGAACTAGGTCCTGAAACAGTGTGTCCAAGACAGTGTGTGCAGAACTAGGTCCTGAAACAGTGTGTCCAAGACAGTGTGTGCAGAACTAGGTCCTGAAACAGTGTGTCCAAGACAGTGTGTGCAGAACTAGGTCCTGAAACAGTGTGTCCAAGACAGTGTGTGCAGAACTAGGTCCTGAAACAGTGTGTCCAAGACAGTGTGTGCAGAACTAGGTCCTGAAACAGTGTGTCCAAGACAGTGTGTGCAGAACTAGGTCCTGAAACAGTGTGTCCAAGACAGTGTGTGCAGAACTAGGTCCTGAAACAGTGTGTCCAAGACAGTGTGTGCAGAACTAGGTCCTGAAACAGTGTGTCCAAGACAGTGTGTGCAGAACTAGGTCCTGAAACAGTGTGTCCAAGACAGTGTGTGCAGAACTAGGTCCTGAAACAGTGTGTCCAAGACAGTGTGTGCAGAACTAGGTCCTGAAACAGTGTGTCCAAGACAGTGTGTGCAGAACTAGGTCCTGAAACAGTGTGTCCAAGACAGTGTGTGCAGAACTAGGTCCTGAAACAGTGTGTCCAAGACAGTGTGTGCAGAACTAGGTCCTGAAACAGTGTGTCCAAGACAGTGTGTGCAGAACTAGGTCCTGAAATAGTGTGTCCAAGACAGTGTGTGCAGAACTAGGTCCTGAAATAGTGTGTCCAAGACAGTGTGTGCAGAACTAGGTCCTGAAACAGTGTGTCCAAGACAGTGTGTGCAGAACTAGGTCCTGAAACAGTGTGTCCAAGACAGTGTGTGCAGAACTAGGTCCTGAAATAGTGTGTCCAAGACAGTGTGTGCAGAACTAGGTCCTGAAATAGTGTGTCCAAGACAGTGTGTGCAGAACTAGGTCCTGAAACAGTGTGTCCAAGACAGTGTGTGCAGAACTAGGTCCTGAAATAGTGTGTCCAAGACAGTGTGTGCAGAACTAGGTCCTGAAACAGTGTGTCCAAGACAGTGTGTGCAGAACTAGGTCCTGAAACAGTGTGTCCAAGACAGTGTGTGCAGAACTAGGTCCTGAAATAGTGTGTCCAAGACAGTGTGTGCAGAACTAGGTCCTGAAATAGTGTGTCCAAGACAGTGTGTGCAGAACTAGGTCCTGAAATAGTGTGTCCAAGACAGTGTGTGCAGAACTAGGTCCTGAAACAGTGTGTCCAAGACAGTGTGTGCAGAACTAGGTCCTGAAACAGTGTGTCCAAGACAGTGTGTGCAGAACTAGGTCCTGAAATAGTGTGTCCAAGACAGTGTGTGCAGAACTAGGTCCTGAAATAGTGTGTCCAAGACAGTGTGTGCAGAACTAGGTCCTGAAACAGTGTGTCCAAGACAGTGTGTGCAGAACTAGGTCCTGAAACAGTGTGTCCAAGACAGTGTGTGCAGAACTAGGTCCTGAAACAGTGTGTCCAAGACAGTGTGTGCAGAACTAGGTCCTGAAATAGTGTGTCCAAGACAGTGTGTGCAGAACTAGGTCCTGAAATAGTGTGTCCAAGACAGTGTGTGCAGAACTAGGTCCTGAAACAGTGTGTCCAAGACAGTGTGTGCAGAACTAGGTCCTGAAATAGTGTGTCCAAGACAGTGTGTGCAGAACTAGGTCCTGAAACAGTGTGTCCAAGACAGTGTGTGCAGAACTAGGTCCTGAAATAATGTGTCCAAGACAGTGTGTGCAGAACTAGGTCCTGCTCTGGGTGTTCTAAAAACCTCCAAGCCAGGCTTACTCTGCATAAACCATGAAAGGGTCTTGCAGATGCTGTCCCGTGAGTCTGTGATGCACCAGTCTCCCTCCACTCTTGTCCCATTCCTTTGTGGGTCTTCACGAGAGGCTGGTGGGGTCAGGGGAAGGCCGCTGGGCCTAACGTCGAAAGTTCCAGTCCCAGCTCCACCCCCACGCAGAGCTTCACCCTTGTCAGTGAGCCTCTTTAGCCCTCAGGGTTATGAAATGAGGCCGCTAATCCCTGCCTGGCCTACGTCACTAGACCATCGTGAACGTCCAGAGCCGTGTGAGGTGTGACACCAGAGTCGGTTCACATCCTGCTGCCTTGATTCTGAACTCCCTCAAAGTAGGTTACAGCTACGTCTACTTCCATATCTCACCCATGGCACTTGGAGACTCATTTGATGCTTTGAGACTGATTTTTTATACAAATGGAGATTATTTCTTTCCAGTTAAGAAATTAATCCAGGTTCATCAGAAAAGATATTAAGGCGTAAAACGAAAATCAATTATTATCTCAATACCTGAAGATAAATACCGTTCCTATATTAAGGCCATTTTATTTCTGGGACTTTTTTTTGTAATGCTGAAACAAAGAATACGTTTCCATTACCATGATTTTCTTAGAAGCAGGGAACTACCCTGCTCTTGCTGCCTAAAGACAGAACGCAGAACAAAAGAAAGTTCGTGATCTTAAAGGACTAATGTTCATTCATCCGTTATTTTTTTATTCCATAAATACAGGTCACCGCTATGTGCTGGACACTGGACGATGATGATGATGATGATGATGACGACGACGACAGCTTCCTTGCTACACCCTATATTCTAAAAGTATGACTTATTAAATGTTGGTCCCTAGAACAAACACATCTGGGTTAGAATCTAAATTATGAATCTTTGATGAGTCATTTATCCTTTCATATTTTAGTTGTCTCTTTTTTTTTTGAAACAGAGTCTCACTGTGTCACCCAGACTGGAGTGCTGGAGTGCAGAGGCAGAATCTCTGCTCACTGCAACCCCCGTCTCCTGGGTTCAAGCGATTCTCCTGCTTCAGCCTCCCAAGTAGGCATGCGCCACCAGGCCCAGCTAATTTTTTGTATTTTTAGCAGAGAAGGGGTTTCACCACGTGGGCCAGGCTGATTTCAAACTCCTGACCTCAGGTGATCCACCCACCTCGGCCTCGCACAGCGCAGGGGTTGCAGGCCTGAGCCACCGTGCCCAGCCTAGTTCTCTCGTTAAAATTGGATTTCCTGTTCTCTGGAAGCTGTACTTAGAAAATCAGGGACTTAAAAGAAAACAGACCAAACATATTTTCATGACACTATTCCTCTTAAGCTATCAGAAGCCCAACTTGTCTAGTCCCAGCTAAAATTCCACCTTTTCTAAGAAGCTTTCTCCAAGTTCCCCCGTCCAACGATCTGTCCATTTCTGAACTCTCATAGCACAGCTAGTAACCACAAGTAAAGTACCTGTATCATGAGGTCATTGCAAGAATAAGAGAACTTGATTAAAGAACTAAGCAAAAAATGGTTGGCTCCCCATAACTGATGAATGCATGGAAGCTAACTGTGTTGGTAGTGATATTACTGCCTCATTTAATCCCCACACCCGTCCTAGGAGAAGCCAACACTCAGACATTGAAGAACCTGTCCAAGGTTATGTAGGTCACTGCTTGGGCACCTCAGGCTAATCGCTCTGGGGACCTTCTGAGAGACCGTGGAGAGCACACCTTAGAACTGCCCCGCTGAAGGGGAAGGAATGTGGGGCATTTACCTGCTACCTTCCATCCCTCACTGCCCCAGCACAACTAGGGCATAGTCTCAGGCTGAGATGCAGGAAGCCCTCTGTGTGAACGGGCAGTGGCTGCCAGGAAGCACTCAGAGATATGAGCAGGAACGTGGCAACATCTGTACACAGAGGCTCAACAAATATCTGTCAAAGGAGTGAGTGAACGACGTCTATCGACCCCGCGGTCTCTGTGCAACCTCTCATTTCCCGCTGCCACCAGAGGCAGAAGATTTAAAGCACCTGCCTGCCAAAGTGAGCCAGAATTCACATCACCGTCAAGCATCACATTCGTTACCACCCACGTTTCTGCTTCTCCACTGAAATTCTTTTCGATGACTTACAGTTTGTCAGTCAGGACAGCAATTCCTGATGCCATCCAGGAATCAGGGACATAAATCATTTGGTACATAAACCCTTCTTTACTGCCATTCCTCAAATAGGTGTTTTTTATTCAGCAGAAGTCGCTCCGCAAATGTTGGGATTTGTATCCTTTTATAGAGGATGTTATAAACTCTTGAGTCATCTGCAGCTGGCTACAGCTTGGACAATTTCTTCCCCATACTATCACAGCAAACATTTTTCCTACTTACTGATGTAATTCTTTCCTGTTCCGTGCAAGCTGTACTTAGAAAATCAGGGACCTAAAGAAAATAGACCAAACATATTTTTGTGACACTATTCCTCTTAAGCAATCAGAAGCCCAACTTGTCCCAGTAGAAATTCCACCTCTTCCAGGAAGCTTTCTCGAACTTTCCCAGCCCAACAATCTAACCACCTGTCAACTCTTACGGGACTGCTAATAACCCCAGCAACCCCTTATTGTTGTTTTATGTGTCAACTTGACCGGGCTAAAGGATGCCCAGACAGCTGGTAAAACAGTATTTCTGCTTGTGTCTATGAGGGTGTTTCTGCAAGAGATTAACATTTAAATCAGGAGACTGAGCAAGGAAGATTACCCTTCCCAACGCGAGTGGGCATCATCCGATACACGGAGGGCCTAACGTTAAGAGAACCGAAAGTAGCAGGCAGGGCGAATTTACTCTCTGCCTGAGCTGGGACATGCATCTTGTTCTGCCTTTGGACACTGGCCCTCCTGGTTCTCAGAACTTCAAATATAGACTGGGATTTATACCATCAGTTCCCTCCGTTTTTAGGCCTTCAGGCTAGGACTGAATTGCACCACTGGCTTTCCTGGTTGTCCAGCTTACAGATGACAGATCAGGGGACCAATCGGCCTCCATAATCAATTCCACTTATTATAGGGATAAGCCAATTCCCTATAATAAATCTCCCCTTATGTATATAGGTTCTGTTTCTCTGAAGAACTCTTCTATATATCAGACCCCATCCTAGGCACATTCATTATCTCATTAAATCCTACAAGGAACTGTGCAAGGAACTGTGATAGTCTGAATTTTCGATAAGGAAAGTGAGGCTCACAGGAATTATGTAACATTTCCCACGTCATACAGCTTGATTTCAAAGCTCAGAACTTTATCTGCTGTGATCATGACTAGGGATCATGACCAAATACACCCCATTTGGTATCATATCCTTATTGTTCGTAAAGGTAAGTGAAATCTCCTCTCCTGGCTGGATGTGGTGGCTCATGTTTGTAATCCTAGCACTTCGGGAGGCCGAGGCAGTGGATCACCTGAGGTCAGGAGTTCCACCCCAGCCTGGCCAACATGGTGAAACTCCATCTCTACCAAAAATTCAAAACTCCATCTCTACAGGTACCCAGGTGGGTACCTGTAGTCCCAGCTACCCGGGAGCCTGGGCAGGAAACAGCTTGAACTCAGGAGGCGGAGGTTGCAGTGAGTCGAGATCACGACCCTGCACTCCAGCCTGGGTGACAGAGTGAGACTGCATCTTACAAAACAAAACAAGAGAAAACAGAAACACTCTTCTCCTGTGGTGATTCTTGAATGTAAATGCTGAGCCCATCTGAATTGGTCCTGGGGATTTTGTACTAACTGCGAGGTCTTTCGGTTTTCATATCTTTTAGCAAACAAGTCCCGCCTCCCTACCAACCCTGATCAGCCCTGAGTTAGGCATCTGTAGCCTCAGGCCAGGCAACTTTGGACCCCTGCTCTTCCTCCTAATCCCTCTTCTCCCTGGCCAGCATGCATGTGTGTGAGATGGGCCCTTCCAGGAACTCTATCTGCCCAGGATTATCTAACAGGCTATGGCTCAGAGAGATACAGAGGAGACCTTGCAGAAACCCACCCCAAGAAGCAAGCCAAGGAGGGCTGCAGAATTCTCCCTGACAATGCTGAGGCTGCCTGACATTAGCTTTGGTCCTGCCCCAACCCCTGCCTCACTTGTTAATTCAAATAATAACAATCAAAGATGGTTTGGGTCTCTCCTCGCCAAAGCAGAGGTTACTGCAAAGGATCCACAGCTCAGAAGACCAGAACCACCGTCTTGCTGGATTACAAATTCCTGACACTGTGACTGCATGTCTCACAGCCTACTCCGAGTGGATTAGAGGCACCGGGTCTGACAGGGAGGAGGGCGAGCTGAGTAACACAAGGGCATTGCCCATAGAGAGCTCACAGTCTGGCAGGGCAGGGACGGGTATAGAAACAGGCGAGATGAACGCTGTGAGCAGTATCATCTGGGTGTGACCACCTCTGTCATAGGACCTGCCTCACACACCCCGTAAGTGCCCACTGCATGCTACTTGCCACTGCCTACAGCTTCCCAAGGTGAGAATTTTCTGCCAGGAAAATGCATCTGTTCATCAACTAATTTAAGCTAAATATCAAGGAAGTATTGGTTAGTAAAATGGACATGGTTGCTGCTTAAGGAACAAGACCCTCAGCAAATAACCTCACAGGTGACAAGAAAAAAGCCAAGTACTGGTGCCGTAGGAACCCACCTACTGTAAGTGATTAGTAAGTCCTCAGCATTTTAAAAAGTTACATCCCAAGAATTTTGTGAATCTTAAAATAAGTGAATGCCAGAGAAATAGCCTCTGGGCCCCTAGGACAGAACAACCAAATAAACTTGAGAGTCTATGCCCAGAGGCAGGCTAGGCTCCCTCCCAGCCACGCAATCCGCTCCTCACGCCAGCAGAAGCAGGCTCAAGCCAGTCTGTGCCACCACAAATTACACATTTCCTTCAGGGTCCTCTGGGAAGAAGTGAGTGTGGAATGTGAAATCCGAGGGAGCCTGGGGTCTGCTGTGCTGCCCACCGTGTGATCATGGAGTCAAGGTCATTTCAAACAATCCTGAGTTCACTCTCAGTGAGTTTGCTGAGCACGGAGCCACCTGGGCAGCTGCTCTCTGACGCTGCAGTGCAGGGCTCGGGGAATTTCCCAAGCGGAGCAAGGAGGGGAGCCCTTGGGACAGAAAGACACATTCCAACACGGGCTCTCCCACCTAACTGCTGGCTGATCTTGAGTGGTTAAAAAATCACTTCTAGGAACCTGTATCGTCTTCTCTTTTTTGTTATTTGAGACAGTCTTGCTCTGTCACCCAGATTGGAGTGCAGTGACGCAATCTCCGCTCGGCAACCTCCGTCTCCCGAGTTCAAGCAATTCTGCCTAAGCCTCCCAAGCAGCTGGGATTACAGGTGCGTGCCACTATGCCCAGCTAATTTTTGTATTTTGAATAGACAGGGTTTTGCCATATTGGGCAGGCTGGTCTTGAACTCCTGACCTCAGGTGATCTACCCATTTTGGGGTGGGTGGATCCCAAATTGTTGGGATTGCAGGTGTGAGCCACTGCACCCAGCCTTATGTCTTCTTCTGAAAAATGGAGATGTCCACAGACTATGGTGATGCCCACACACATTGCCTGTATTCTCACGGGCCATTACAGGCCACGCACATCTCACTGCAAGCAACACCTGCCACTCTGCCCAAGAGCTTGCTCTCAGCCACCAAGGAGCAGGCTGGGGGTGTCAGGAAATAAATGCTCCTAGGTGTGGCCTTCAGACAAGGACGGGTGGAAACAATATCCCAGCTCCCTGCCCCTTGGTTCTGACAACCCCGAGAGGTCCCCAGAGTGATGAAACTCCAGTTGCCTTGCTGATAACACGCCCTTCATCAGCTCCTTCGCCTCTGTGTCACTTCCTCATTCTTCCACCTGTGTTTCCGTGCATCACCTCCCAAATAAACTACTCATGCTCCAATATTTTCTCAGCATTGGCTTCTTGGAGAAAACACCCCAAGACACGGATGAGGATACTTTTAACAGAGTGTAGTTAGGAGGGAAAAAGGGAGATCGTGTAAGTGTGAGAAATGCCGGCATAAAGCAGGTGTGCAATGAACAACTGCCACTATTGTGACAACCCAAAACTAGAAATGGCATCTGCAGCCCAGGGTCCTGACTCAGTGGTTTCCCAGCAAGGCCAGCTCCATCGGCATGTTTCATGTGGCTGGACATCCTGTTGGTGTCCACTGGCCACTGGCCCAGTGACAGAGAGAGAAAACAACCAAGGCCTGGAAGTCACCTTCTGGGAGCAGCACCCCAGTGTCCCAGCCTCCACCCTATCCAAAGAAAAGGGAGCCAGGATGGAAAGGGGCCTGCCGGGAAACGGGTTCACTCCCCCTCAGGAAGCCCCCATTGCCCAGGGCTCACCAGGTCCCACCATCGCCCCTTTCAATCATGCTGAATCTTCACCCAGCCCAGAGCAGTGAGAGGCACAGCTCGTAATGTTATCCCGCTTTGCAGAGGAAGCAACAGCTCTCACAGAATAAATAACAACAGGTCCGACAGTCTGGATCTGTGTCCCAGCCCAAATCTCATATTGAAATACAATCCCTAGGATTGGAAGTGGGGCCTGGCGGGAGGTAAATTTCTCATTAATGATTTTACCACCTCCTTGTTGCTGTCCCTGCCACACTGAGTACGTGACTTCTCACGAGACCTGCTTGTTTAAAACTGGGCGGTGCCTTGCTCACTCCTTCTTGCTCCTGCTTAGCCCATGTGACATGCCTGCTCCCCTTTCACTTTCCACCATGATTAAAAGTTTTCTGAGACCCCCCAGAAGCCCAGCAGACACCAGCATCATGCTTCCTATACAGCCTGCAGAACCATGAGCCAATTAAACCTCTTTTCTTTATAAATTACCCAGTCTCAGATATTTCTTCACAGCAATGCAAGAATGACCTAACATGAATCTAGCAGAAAAGTTTTTTTTTATACGGAGTCTTGCTCTGTCACCCAGGCTAGAGTGCAGTGGTGTAATCTCAGCTTATTTCAACCTCCGCATCCTGGGTTCAAGCAAGTATCCTGCCTCAGCCTCCTGAATAGCTGGGATTACAGGCACGCGCCATCTCACCCAGCTAATTTTTATATTTTTAGTATACATGAGGTTTCACGTGTTGGCCAGGCTGGTCTTGAACTCCTGACCTTAGGTGATCCACCCACCTCGGCCCCCTAAAGTGCTGGGATTACAGGTGTGAGCCACTGTGTCCGGCCACAATTTTTTAAAATAGTAAAGCTAGCATATATTGCATGATTATTATGTATACCTGACACTAACTACATAAGCAATAACTTATTTAACCTTCAAAACAAACTGAGGAGACAGTATTGTTGTTTGACTTTATAGAGAAGAAAACTGAGGCAAATACAGGATGAGTATCTTGCCAGAGTTTTTACAGCTAATAAATGGAACCCAGATCTGTCTGATTAAAAAGACTTATCTTTCCTTTAAATCTCACCAGCCTTTCAGAGCAGGCACAGCCTCAGGAGAGGTCTCTGCTGCATGCATTTCCCTTCTAATTTTAGAACTAAAAAAAAATCTTTAACACATGAACAAGACCAGCCTCACTCGAGCTCATTCCTAACACTCAGGAGTAGGACAATCAACATCACCCCCACTCGACCACACTCTTCGTAATTACCTCATTTCCTCCGTTTTATGATGACCACATTTTCACATTTTAGCGTTTCTGAAACAGGATGTGTCTTCCTATCAATAAAAGATAACATGGCAGAGCTAGTTTCTCTTCCAACACTGTTATGATATCAATAATGCATCTTAAAATCAAAGGCATCTCAGAATCAAAGGAAATAAAGTAGATGTAAGAAATGTTCAAATCCCATCAAGATAAAGCCCAGATCTGGCCTTAGAAGACGGTAATTTTGAAAAATGAGGAGCCTGAATCATCTCATTCAAACCTTCCCCCGCAAAAAAAAAATCCATCAAAGTATATCTGCCCCTGCATAAAGTTCCGCCCCACACGGCACCCCACAACCATCTATCCATCTGTGGCTCAGAAATCTCGTGGAATCCCTATATATCTGCATTTTTAAGTTATAAAAAAAGGAAACAATTCCTCACTTGTCCGTCCACAGATAACATCAAATGAGTGCCCATTATGTTGTAAAAATACGAAATACATAGTTGACTACATCTTCTATTTTGCCAGATTCATTCATTCATTCATTCATTTCTGTAACAGTCCAAGAGACGCCTAGTGGGTACCCATCCAAGCAGGGCACTTTCCTCTGGTGTCAGGCAAACAGGTGAACCAGGGATTGCTGGTACCTGCAAGAACAGAAGTTCCTACAAAGCAGAGAAAATAACGTGGAGGACTGGACGAGGAGTGGCTTTATGGGGAAGTAGTAGCAGCATCTTGTTTTGAGGATGAACAGGAGGACACCAGACAGAAGGGTAAGAAGAGGGAATTTTGAATGACAGAACACTAGGTTCAAAGGTCTTAAAAAGACCTTTCGGCCGGGCGCGGTGGCTCACGCCTGTAATCCCAGCGCTTTGGGAGGCCGAGGCGGGAGGATCACAAAGTCAAGAGATCAAGACCATCCTGGTCAACATGGTGAGACCCCGTCTCTACTAAAAATACAAAAAAACAGCTGGGCATGGTGCCATGTGCCTGTGACCCCAGCTACTCAGGAGGCTGAGGCAGAAGAATTGCTTGAATCCGGGAGGCGGAGGTTGCAGTGAGCCAAGATTGCGCCACTGCATCCAGCCTGGCAACAGAGCAAGACTCCGTCTAAAAAAAAAAAAAAGACCTTTCATTGGACAAATGTTTGCTGACCCATCTGCTATGTCCAAGGCACAATGATGGTACTTCTAGAACCTTAAGATAATAAATGTCTGTTGTTTCAAGCCATTAAGTCTGTGCTTCCATCTAACACCTTGTTACCACCCATACAAATATGCAGATTTGCATGTAGAAGCTTCTGGACCTGAAATGTGCAGTAAAGCAGAAGGAAAAAGCCAGAGTTTTAAAATTAGGGAACTAGAATTTGAGAATCCTGGCTCTTCCCTGTACCAGTCTTGGGCAAGCAACCTTATCTCTCTGAACCTCAGTTTCCTCATCTGTAGAAACTGGCATAGTAATATTAACCTTAGGTACTTGCTATGAATCAGGCTTTGTGATTTCCACACAAAAATACACACATAACTGATGTCTCTCTTGCCAATTATTTGGCCCTCTAGCCTCAAAATATTGCAAATGTAGCTTCTCCAGAATCAGCCAAAGTACGTCATCTACTTAAAAATGATTTTTTTTCTTTCTTGATAATACATCAGAACGTTTTATTTGTGAGGGTAGGAATACTGTTTGTTCACTTCTATAACTATTTTTTTTTGAGACAGGGTCTCCCTCTATCGCCCATGCTGGAGTGTAGTGGCATAATCTTGGTTCACCGCAACCCCTGCCTCCCGGGTTCAAGCAATTCTCCTGCCTCAGCCTCCTGAGTAGCTGGGACTACAGGCAAGCAGCACCACAGCCCAGCTAACCTCCCACCACAGCCCTCCCAACCTCAGGCAAAGCCCCCACCTCGGCCTCCCAAAGTGCTGGGATTACAGGAGGGAGCTGCTGTGCCCAGCCCACTTCCATAACTTTTAAAACGCCTGGTGCACAGCAGGTGCTCAACAAATTATCTGTTGATGAATATATGAACAGAATTCGATAAAAACAAATAAGGAAAGCATCAAAAAGACATCTGCATGCATTGTCAAAATGGGAAACTGGGGATGCCTTTTAAACTATAAGAAAATTCAAGCTGAGGCAGAAGAATAGATTGAGGCCAGGAGTTCAAGACCAGCATAGGCAATATAGTTAGAAGCATATCTAAAAATATTTAAAAACGAGTGGGGTGTGGTGGTATTCGCCTATAGTCCCAGCTACTCTGGAGTCTAAGGCAGGAGGATCGCTTGAGCCCTGGAGTTCAAGGCCTCAGTGAGCTATGATTGTGCCACAGTACCTCTAGCCTGAGCAACACAGCAAGACCCTATCTCTTAAAAAAACAATGGCCAGGTGTGGTGGCTCACGTTTGTAAATCCCAGTACTTTGGGAGGCTGAGGTGGGTGGATCACCTGAGGTCAAGAGTTCAAGACCAGCCTGGCCAACATGGTAAAACCCTATCTCTACTAAAATATAAAAACTAGCTAGGCGTGGTGGGGGCACCTGTAATTTCAGCTACTTGGGAGGCTGAGGCAGGAGAATTGCTTCAATGCGGGAGGAGGAGGTTGCAGTGAGCCAAGATTGCACCATTGCACTCCAGCCTGGGAAACAAGAGTGATAGCCAATCTCAAAAAAAAAAACTACAGGGAAATAGTCATGTGACCTAAAACTGGCCCTTCCACTGGAAGTCCTACAACAAATGACATTTCAGCCAATCCTGACAAAGCCTGTGACCAGGGAACAGTACTGTCCCAGTCCTCAACCATCTTCCTGAAGGCCCATCTCCATTTCTTAGAGAGTTCACCGCCTGTAAACGGGGAAGATCAGCCAATTTCCACAAGACTCCTTTTCAAAATGAAGTTGCCCCAGAGTCTAGACTCTCCTTTTAATGAGGTTTTAAATATTTTCTATTTCAACAGCTGTTTGTCTCCCAGGCCAAGTGGGCCACACCTGGGCAGGATGCTAAGCCTAGATGCAGCTGACTCACCACAGGGCCGACGCCACTCCCTGCCCCACTCAGTGTTGCCAGTTCCCGAGGACAAGCTGCTGATTTCAGGGTGCCCATTAGAAGGGAAGGCCCTTGAAAAATCACCCAAGCAGGCAAAATAGCAGTGTAAGCAAAGCAACCCCACACTCCATCTCTTCCTCCTCTCCAGAGAAAACTTCAGGGTAACAGGACGCTGCAGTTAGCACAGTGCCTGGCCTCGTAAATGTTTGTTGAATGAATTAATTAATGAATGCCTAAACAAACACCCTCATGCCAAGACTTTCTGGGCACACGCGGTCATTTCCCATCCGAGTCAGTTCCCAGCTGCCGACCAGTCAACACCATCTACTCAGAGCCATGGATGTCCTGCAAGTCGCTTGCTTTGCAACTGTCTCCAAAATAGGTTACTCTGTCATCTTCTGGGGGCTGCTGTAAACTAGATTTCTCTTAGAATCCAATTAAGGCTTCCCACCTGTCTGAACCCTATTTCCCCTGAATGACAGAGGCCTACAAAGAATTAGTCTGAGGCAGAATGCATTAGTGTCCCAAAGGGGCAAGACATCTACCTGGCTCAGGTACCCGCTTTGGCTACCACCTAAGGGAAAGCACACTGGTGCCTCGGAGACTCAGATGCCACAGTGGTAACACAGAAGTCATAATGCCCACATCCCACAATCACTGTGAGGTCTATGGAGCCAAGGAGAAAACGCTGAGAGAGCATCAGACTTCCCATTCTGGTATCAGGACAGGCTGAGCTGACGGGGCAGCCTTCCCTCTGCTGTTACCAGCACATCAAATCTGGAATGACTATGATCCAAATGGGACGACACGTGGCCAAATGGAAGAAATAAAGGCCACAGCTCCAGGTGCACACATCGGTGTACAGCTGCATACGCACACACGCAAAAGTGCAACCCATGTACAACTGCGTGCACACATACACATACAAAAGTGCGACCCATGTACAACCGCACACACACACACAGAAATACAGCCCCGTACAACTGCGTGCACACATACACATACAAAAGTGCGACCCATGTACAACCGCACACACACAAAGACACAGAAATACAGCCCCGTACAACTGCGTGCACACATACACATAAAAAAGTGCAACCCATGTACAACAGCACACATACAAACACACAGAAATACAGCCCCGTACAACTGCGTGCACACACACACATACAAAAGTGCAACCCATGTACAACCGCACACAAACACACAGAAATACAGCCCCGTACAACTGCGTGCACACATACACATACAAAAGTGCGACCCATGTACAACTGCACACACACACACACACAGAAATACAGCCCCGTACAACTGCGTGCACACACACACATACAAAAGTGCGACCCATGTACAACTGCACACACACAAAGACACAGAAATACAGCCCCGTACAACTGTGTGCACACATACACATACAAAAGTGCAACCCATGTACAACCGCACACATACAAACACACAGAAATACAGCCCCGTACAACTGCGTGCACACACACACATACAAAAGTGCAACCCATGTACAACTGCACACACACAAAGACACAGAAATACAGCCCCGTACAACTGCGTGCACACATACACATACAAAAGTGCAACCCATGTACAACCGCACACACACAAAGACACAGAAATACAGCCCCGTACAACTGCGTGCACACATACACATACAAAAGTGCAACCCCTGTATAACCGCACACATACACACAGAAATACAGCCCCCGTACAACTGCGTGCACACACATACAAAAGTGCAACCCATGTACAACCGCACACATACAAACACACAGAAATACAGCCCCGTACAACTGCGTGCACACATACACATGCAAAACTGCGACCCATGTACAACTGCACACATACACACAGAAATACAGCCCCCGTACAACTGCGTGCACACATACACATACAAAAGTGCGACCCATGTACAACCGCACACATACACACAGAAATACAGCCCCGTACAACTGCGTGCACACATACGCATACAAAAGTGCAACCCATGTACAACCGCACACACACACACAGAAATACAGCCCCCGTACAACTGCGTGCACACATACACATACAAAAGTGCGACCCATGTACAACTGCACACATACACACAGAAATACAGCCCCCGTACAACTGCGCGCACACATACACATACAAAAGTGCGACCCACGTACAACTGCACACATACACACAGAAATACAGCCCCCGTACAACTGCGTGCACACATACACATACAAAAGTGCAACCCATGTACAACCGCACACATACACACAGAAATACAGCCCCGTACAACTGCGTGCACACATACACATACAAAAGTGCAACCCACATACAACAGCACACATACAAAGACACAGAAATACAGCCCCCGTACAACTGCGTGCACACATACACATACAAAAGTGCAACCCATGTACAACCGCACACATACACAAATACAGCCCCGTACAACTGCGTGCACACATACGCATACAAAAGTGCAACCCATGTACAACCGCACACACACACACACACAGAAATACAGCCCCCGTACAACTGCGTGCACACATACACATACAAAAGTGCGACCCATGTACAACTGCACACATACACACAGAAATACAGCCCCGTACAACTGCGTGCACACATACACATACAAAAGTGCAACCCATGTACAACTGCACACATACACACAGAAATACAGTCCCCGTACAACTGCGTGCACACATACACATACAAAAGTGCAACCCATGTACAACTGCACACATACAAACACACAGAAATACAGACCCGTACAACTGCGTGCACACACACAGACGTGCAGAAGTGCCGTGGAATGCGTGTCGCAGCGGCAGGGCTGCTCCCTGTGGGCCCGTGGAAAGGATGCTGGGCGGTTCCCAGACGCCCTTCCAGAGGTCCTTCCGAAGGACTTCATGTGCTGGGTCGGGACATTCCATCGTCAGCGCATTTCCTCTGTGGAAGCTGTTTTCTTGGCTCATTCTGACACAAGTGACACAGGCGGAAAGAGCAGTCCCTTCTCATGGTCCAGAGATTGTTGTGAACAAGGGGTCAGGCTGGAGGGTCCAAGTTTGCAGAACCCATCCTTAGATGTGCTCCAGGAGACAGAAACCCCACAAGTCCTGGCTTTAGGGGGAGAAAAAAGGAGAGGGAAATGTATGGACTGGGGACAAGACTGCCAAGTCCAGGAAGGACGGAAATTCAGGCCTCAGACTCAGGGGCTCGGAGGATGCGGTTGGGGAGAGGTTATTCTTCATCTGTTGGCTCTGCATTTCTGGACAGGGGAAGGGCGGTATTTTCAGGGAGGCTTTGGCCAAGGCGGCCACTGGCCTTCAGGCTTATGTCAGACACAATTCAGCAATCCCTGCAGGAAAGCCTCGCTTTGCTAGTGGTTCTAATAAAAGTCTCAGGGTTGACTCTGTTCATCCATCCTTGCACTAATCTCTGGTGCCAGGAGCTAGAATACTCACTGGACTAGCCAGGTGTTGCTTACGTGCCCGACGGGCACAGGGAGCGGCTCAGCTCCACAGGAGACCCACAGACTAAGGGAGGGGAGGAGAACTTGTCCCAAGGCCAGGCTCAGCTCCACAGGAGACCCACAGACTAAGGGAAGAGAGGAGAGGAGCTGGTGTAAACTATAATTTTTATTAGAGAAGAAGGAGCAATCAACTTCAGCCTGAAATAAAACAAAGAAAATAAGAGCCTACGTTTTTTGTTTTTAATGTTTTTATCCAACAGCTTTCTTGAGTTATAATTCACATACAATTCATCACAATTTAAAGTACACAATTCAGGCCCGGGGCGGTGGCTCACGTCTGTAATCCCAGCACTTTGGGAGGCCAAGGTGAGCGGATCACCTAGGTCAGGAGTTGAAAACCAGCCTGGCCAACATGGTGAAAACTCATCTCTACTAAAAATACAAAAATCAGTTGGGCAACATGGTAGGCGCCTGTAGTCCCAGCTACTCGGAGGCTGAGGCACAAGCATCACTTGAATCTGGGAGGCAGAGGTTGCAGTGAGCTGAGATTATGCCACTGCGCTCCAGCCTGGGTGGCAAAGCAAGGCTCTGTCTCAAAATAAATAAATATACAATTCAATGGTTTTTAGCATAATTCACAGACTTGTGCAACCATCACCACAATCCACCTTCATCGCCTCGAAATGAAATCCCGATCCCTTACTCCCCATTCCACCCTCTGTCCACCTCTGGCAAAAATAACAATATAACCTTTATCTCTATAGCTTTGCCTGTTTGGACAGAATCATAGAATAGGTGCCATGGATTCGTGTTTAATTTTTTTTAATTATTCTTTCTTTTGTGGCAAAATCTACACAAAGATCTTCTTCCACAAACTCCTGGCTGAACTCTGCCCTTGCGGCTCTGATTAAGTCAAGTCCCACTCCCGGGAATCACTGCTATGGAAGGCGCGTCAGTTCATCCCTGCAGTGACATGGGTCAGAGAAGGAATGAGAGGCTTAGGAGACCCTGTCTAAGAGGCCTGAGAAAAGGCAGAAGCTGGAAATGGGGCTTCCCAGTAGGCCTGAGCCAAACATGGGACATCGGGCCCTGTACCCAGGGCAGGAACCCTTCCTGGAGGCCTGGGTCCAGCATGCACCGTCCCACCCCAACCAGTGCATGGTGGAGCAGAAAAAAACCCAGGCTTTAGTCAAACAGATGGTCCAAGGACTCCCTAAGGACATGGCGCTGTGGGTTTTCTGCCCAGTAACCCTCCTCATTCCCGATTTCGACTGGGATCTCTCTTCCCATGAAGCACATGTGCCCACAGTCCCAGGTGTGGTCCTCACTGCCTTAAAACTGTTCCCATCGTCTGCCACTAATTAGTTTAGAAGAAATATGTAACACAATTGGGGTCAATCAGACATGAGGCTGGAGGTTTCTGGGAAAACTCTTTCTCTGTTGCCTAGAAGTTTCTGAAGTAGTGTTTTCTCTCTTCTTCTGGATGTTGTAAGAAAGACGTAAAGCTAAAAATGGCTGCAGCCGATGTCACTACCAGTCTTGGGGAGACACCAACATAGGAAGGATGAACCCGAAGAACTACGGGAGAAGGAAGCTGTGCTGCCGCTGCGCCAGGCCCTCTCCGCTTGTCCTCCCTTCTCCGTCCTACTCTGCACTGCAAACTGACCTCAGGGACCAGGGCAAGGGCTCGCTCTCCCTCTGCTGCAGCACGGTTTTAGCAACAGGGAGCCTCGGCAGAAGACAGGAGGGAGAGGGAGGCTGAGGCATCCGATCTCCTCCCCTGGGGATCCCTCTCTGGGGGTCACTGCAAAATGGCTACTTGCCTCCATCCAAGTTTCAGCTCTGGCCAGGGCCCTGCTGCACAGCCCCTGCCATCTCCAGTTTCCAGTAACCGTTCCCTCCTTGCTCCGCAAAACTAGGCACACTCTGGAGCCTCAGGGCTGTGCTGTCCCTGGAGCTTCCCTACAGCTGCCTGTACCACCTTCTTCTTTTTTTTTTTCTAAATAGAGATTGGGTCTTGCTATGTTTACCAGGCTGGTCTTGAACTCCTGGCCTCAAGCAATCCTCCCATCTCTGCCTAGCAAAGTGCTGGGATTACAGACATGAGCCATTGCTCCTGGCCAACCTGCCTACACCTTCTTAAAGATCCCTTTACGCAGCCAAAAAAACAGGTGGGAAGATGCCTAAAGGCATTAGCCATTAGAGAAATGCAAATCAAAACCACAGTGAGATGCCACTTCACACCCACTAGGTTAGCCATAAACACACACACAAACACATACACACACACATACACACACACACACAAAAAAAAAAAAAAAAAAAAAAATAGCGGGTCTTGGCAAGGATGTGGAGAAACTGGAACCCTCATTCATTGCTGGTAGGAGTGTAAAACCGTTCGGCTGTTTTGGAAAACTGGCAATTCCTCAAAAAATGGGTTACCAGATGACCCAGCAATTCCACTCCCAGCCATACGACAGAAGTGAAATGTACATTCAAATAAACACTTGTAAATGAATGTTCCCAGCAGCACTATCCATGATAGCTGGGAGGCAAAACAACCCAAAGTCCATCAACCAAGGAATGGAATGGATCAACCAAGGAACGGAATGGATCAACCAAGGAACGGAATGGATCAACCAAGGAACGGAATGGATCAACCAAGGAACGGAATGGATCAACCAAGGAACGGAATGGATCAACCAAGGAACGGAATGGATCAACCAAGGAACGGAATGGATCAACCAAGGAACGGAATGGATCAACCAAGGAACGGAATAGATAAACCAAGGAATGGAATGGATAAACCAAGGAATGGAATGGATAAACCAAGGAATGGAATGGATCAACAAAGGAATGGAATGGATAAACCAAGGAATGGAATGGATAAACCAAGCAATGGAATGGATAAACCAAGCAATGGAATGGATCAACCAAGGAATGGAATGCATAAACCAAGGAATGGAATGGATTAACCAAGGAATGGAATGGATCAACCAAGGAATGGAATGGATAAACCAAGGAATGGAATGGATAAACCAAGCAATGGAATGGATCAACCAAGGAATGGAATGGATCAACCAAGGAATGGAATGGATAAACCAAGCAATGGAATGGATAAACCAAGCAATGGAATGGATCAACCAAGGAATGGAATGGATCAACCAAGGAATGGAATGGATAAACCAAGGAGGTGCAGGTTGCAGTGACCCAAGATTGCACCACTACACTCCAGCCTGGGACACAAGAGCAAGACTCCATCTCAAAAAAATAAATACGTAAAATAAAATGTCTTTATGAAATTATCCTTGAATTATCCGAATTCAAGGGTGCACTGTGTTTCCTGCTGCGACAATAGCTGATACCTCACCTGACTGTGGACCAGCAGCAACTGAGTCAGTGCCCTTCCTCATTGTTTTCTTTAAGCCAGCCTTGTTCCTTGCAGCTAGAAGCTTCCTAACTGACATAGGCAGTCAACAATTTCCCGGCTGGGTGAACTCAGGCAACTGTCAAAGCTTCTCTGAGTTTTAGTTTCCTCATCTGTAAAATAGGGCTAATAATACCAACTTCATTAAGATAGTTTAGGATTATTAAGACAGCTACTTAGGAGAACGTATAAAACATAATTAGAACATTAGGTGGAGCTCAAAAGGTGATTTCAGGCTGGGTGTGGTGGCTCATGCCTGTATTCCCAGCACTTTGGGAGGCCAAGGTGGGTGGATCACCCAATGTCAGGAGCTCGAGACCAACCTGGCCAACATGGCAAAAACCTGTCTCTACTGAAAATACAAAATTAGCTGGGCATGGTGGCATGTACCTGCAGTCCCAGCTACTCCAGAGGCTGAGGCAGGAGAATCACTTGAACCTGGGAGACAGAGGCTGCATTGACCTGACCTCATGTCACTGTACTCCAGCCTGGGTAAAAAGAGTGAAACTCCCATCTCAAAAAAAAAAAAAAAAGGTGATTTCATTAATTCCTCATTCCTCTTAACAACAAATTATGACTCTCTCTCAGAGGCAATAATAATATCTACTTGGTAGAATGGGTACTGGGCCCAAATGAGGAACATACAGCATAGCCACTAAGCGGGCAGGCTCTGTTGCCAGCTTGCTGGAGCCCAAATCTCAGCTCCATGCCTTGCTAGCTGCATAACCTTGAGCAAATTACTTCTCTGAGATTCAGTTTAGTCATCTATAAAATAGGGTATTAGAAGTGAGGACTGAACGTAAGGCCCTCGGCACAGTTCTTGGCACACAGCAAGTGTCTAACAAATGTCAGTTACTATGATCATCACCATAAAGTGTAAATATAGGGCCCAGTAATTGGCACAGCATGGAGTTCAAGCTTGCTTGTCCCCTGCCTCCCTCCTCCCCTCCCACCAACAACAGTCTTAGGGTTCTGTATACACTGGGTGGATAATAAAAAAAAAATTACAGCATCTAGAGTTGGGAGGGACTTTGGACTCTCTAGACTAAGGGTTGGCAAATTATAGCCCTGGTCACAAATATCACTTTATCAGGAGTTTTGCTTCTTCAAGCAGACATTCCCCATCCCTTCAACCAAACCTCAGAGGACAAGGTGCTGAGGCCCACTCACCACCTGTGGCAGCACTGCTAGTTCACCAAAACTCCACTTCCTCTTCTTCCCGGGTGCATGGCTAGACTACATTTCCCAGACTCCCTTGCAGCTGGGTGTGACCATGTGTCAGAGTTTTAGCCAAGGATAATGAGAGAAATGTTGCATGCCATTTTTCAAGCCAAGGTTTTTAAGAAGTGGGTGTGCTTTTTCTCAGGCTCCTTCCTCCTTCTGCCAATGGATGCTGACAGCAACAAAGCTCTAGGCAGTGGCAGGGCCACAAAAGGTAGTAGAGGCCTAGGTCCATGAGCCACCACGTGGGGGGGAGCCTCCCACTGAACTAGAAATACACATTTTGGGCTTTTACATGAATGAGAAAAAAACATTTCTTGTGTTTGAGCCAATAAACATTGTGGGGACTATTTGTTACTGCCGCTATTATCACTGTATTACTAACTAATACACCATCCCAGTCTCCTTAATATGTATCTACTGAATTGAATTACAGGCTTCATTAATTCACCCAAAAAAAGCTTCACCTGAATATCTACTATGTGAGAAATCCTGTGAGTTCCAAATAAAGAAAATATAAGACTATCTGCTCTCAGAAAGCCACAAAATAGTAGGGGAGACAGAGGAAGAAAACAGACATTGAAATGTTTCACGTGCTTTGAGAAGAACATGTACAAGGTAGAGGGGGTGGGCACAGACAAGAAGGTGGTCAATTCTACCCGGAATCAGGCTGGTTAGGAGCAGCCTCCTGGAAGAGGGAAATACTCCAGCTCAGGATAAGGGACTCATCATGTAGACAAACATCACAGGCCTTCAGAGACCAACTGAGCCACAGTGTGGAGGCCTGAAACCGGGAGGGACGTGTGAGGGGGTTGGGCACATCTTCAACAACAGCTGCAGGTGGAAGAAGGGGGCGTGGAGATGAAGCTGATGAGGACCGTGGAGCCCGACCACCACAGGTGCCTGGTGAGGGTTCAGGAGCATATAAACTGTGACTACAGAGAAACACTGATTTAATCTAATCTAGCCCTTCCCAGATGAGGCCTGACTTTCTAATTCCCTGATGCAAAAGTACATTTCCAGGCTGGGATCACCCATGCTTCCCGGCTCCTGCTCCCCAGCCCATGCTTGTCTCTTACACAGGTGCCTTCCTGCCTTCTCACTTGCCTCAGGCTTCTCTGTGGCTCTTCCTAAGTGTCTCTGTCAAGACTGCATTGTCCGTAGAAATCCAGATATTTTTCCGGTTATCTCTACCTTTTCTTCCCTGTTCCCCAAACTCTCTCCCATGGATCAGCCTCCGGGAGGGGATTCACACCCCCTGAAGTAGGCCCAGGGACTAACAATCATCTTGACAAATCTTGGTTCATTTCCCATAAAGGGGACTGGACCCAGGGGAAGAGCAAGAAGCCTGGTCCTGGGTTCAAATCTGTGCTGTCAATTATGAATTCTGGGACTTGGAGCAAGTCCGTAGGCAGGCTGAAGCCTCAGTTTCCTCACCATTGCTTCCTTCTGTTATTCTTAATATGGAATGATAAAGATGGATCCAGAAACAACCTCAAATACCATCTGCTTCACCTCCCACACGTCACAGGATAGGAAATTGGGGGCCTTAGAGGCTGAGCAAGCAGCCTGAGGTCACAGTTGATGGCCGAGTCAGGTCTATGTAAAAGCACAGTATCAAGTAATAGAACTAAATTGCCCCAATGGGCTTAGGTCTGTTTACAACTATCGCAATCCACATTTATGCCTTTTGTTGTTGAGACACGCTCGCTCTGTCACCCAGGCTGGAGTACACTGGCACAATCTCGGCTCACTACGACCTCCACCTCTCAGGTTCAAGTGATTCCCCTGCCTCAGCCACCTGAGTAGCTGGGATTGCAAGTGTGCGCCACCGTGCATGGCTACTTTTTATATTTTTAGTAGAGAAGGGGTTTCGCCATGTTGGCCAGGCTGGTCTCGAACTCCCCACCTCAAGTGATCCACCCACCTCGGCCTCCCATAGTGCTGGGATTACAGGTGTGAGCCACCATAACTGACTCCCATATTTATACCACTTTCTATGAAAATATGTTCAACTTAGCATTAAATTTAAGAATGAAAATAAAGAACATTTATCTTTAGTCCATCAGCTATGCAAAAATTAGCATAATTGACAGTGCCTGGGGCAGGCAAGGATCTGAAGAAATGTATACTCGAAAAATTGCTCTTAGAAATACAGATTGTTAAACCATTCTTGAGGGTGGCTTGGTAATACATACAACACTTGAAAATGTGTCTACCCTTTGTCCCAGAAATTCTACCTCTGGGAATTTGTCAAAAGTACATATTTGGACAAGTATGTACATGCAAAAACTAGAAACAACCTAAATGTTCATTTAAAAAGAACCAGTCAGATAAATTATGATATATCCATGCCAGCCAAAATGATCATGTAAATCTATATTTATTCAACATGGAAAGAGAGTCCCTACATATTAAATGAAGGAATAAGTTGAAAACAATGTGTAAGATGACACTGTTTGCAAAATCTATGTGTCTGTGAGTATATCAGCATAGACAAAAGTGGTTCTCTCCCAGTGGCTGGATAATTCTGGATGGTCATTATCTGCCTCTTTATCTTTTTCTGTTCTTTCTGAAATTTCCGTTATGAGCATTCTGTTTACATTCAGGGGAAAAAAGAAATTGTGTAGAAAGTAGATTAAAGGTCTGGACAGTTTTTTGAGGTGGGGTGATGAAAGTGTTCTAAAATTGACTGCAGCAATGGCTGCCAACTCTGAATATACTAAACCCACAACATTCTGCAATTTAAATGGTGATTAGCATGGTATGTGAATTATATGTCAATAAAGTTATTACAAAAATTTAATTTTTAAATGGATAACAAAAGAAATTGTAAAAGGCCTTGAGGTTAAAAAAAATCAATAAATGTGATCTGAGCCTGAAAATGTGAGAGTTGCATGTTTTCACGAGACTATGGCTGCCCACTCTCTGGTCCATACAGGCAAACTCAGTCAACCACAATTTCTGGAAATACTGTTCCGTTTAGCTTGGATCTCCCAGCCCAGGAGGAATCTGGCCCACCCCTGCCTATCAGTCTAGCAGCCAAGCACCCCCCACTCTCCTGATGCGATTACTCACATGCCTCTGCCATGTAGACAAGCCTCAGAGAGCACTCCGCTTCCCAAGAGCCCTTCAGCACCGCGGATTCAAACAGCAACGGGCCCCGACTTTGCTCCTCCCTTCGAAAAGCCCAGAGGCTACCCTGTAGGCTCAGGGTTTTTAACAATATCATCTTCCCAGTGACATGCTGGGATTGGAACAGATGCTGGCTGATACCAGTGCCCTTCTGAGCAGGTGATAAAAGGGACCAGCTGCATTCATTCATCTAAAAGAGCAGTTCCTCAGCACCAACCAGGTGTCAGGCCCAGAAAGAGATACTGCTCTTACAAGAACGGACCAAACAGCGTGGTCAGGCTGGGCTCAGTGGCCCCTGCCAGTAATCCCAATACTGAGAGGCCAAAGTGGGCAGATCACTTGAGATCAGGAATTGGAGGCTAGCCAGGCCAACATGGCAAAAACCCATCTCTACTAAAAATACAAAAATTAGCTGGGTGTGGTAGTGGGCACCTGTTATCCCAGCTACTTGGGAGGCTGAGACAGGAGAGTCACTTGAACTTGGGAGGCGGAGGTTATACTGAGCCAAGATTGTGCCACTGCACTCCAGCCTGGGTGACAGAGTGACACTCCGTCTCAAAAAATGTATATATAAATAAAAATACAAAAATTAGCCAGGGGTGGTGGTGTGCACCTGTATTCCCAACTGCTTGGGAGGCTGAGATATGAGAATCCTCTGAACCTGGGAGGCAGAGGCTGCAGTGAGTCCTCTCACTACTGCACTCCAGCCTGGGTGACAGAGCAAGACTCTGTCTCAAAAAATAAAAACAAAAACACGGCATGAGTCTCCTGAAGATCACGGACCAGCAGAGGGAAGAGACACACAATGAAAGATCAGGGTGACAGATGTTCTGAAACAGTTGAAGCACAAGGGGACCCCGAGAGCACTGAAGACGACTCCACACTCCATCTTAGGGATCAGATAGTGACAGGCTAATCATCATAAGCATGGAAAATGCCCCCCACTTACGCCAGGCACTGGGCTAGGTTCTGAGGACACTAAGAAAAAAGAAACATTCCTGTGTTCAAGGGGGTCACAGACTAACATACTTGACGTACAGTATCTCCAAATTCCTCCCAATCTCCCTACAATGGCCAAGGTACAACTGACCCTGCTTGGCAGTGATTTGGATGAGCTGAGGGAGGGAGAGGAAATCCATATTTCAGCGTTCAACCATCCCCGCCGCTGTCACTGCTTCCACTCTCACCAGCAACAAGCAGCAGCCTCCCTGTTCTACGCTTGCCCATTTCAACCCATTCTCTACAGAGCAGACAGAAAATACTGCTTGATAGGGTTTGCATCTGTGTCCCCACCCAAGTCTCATTTCAAATTGTAACTCCAGTGTTGGAGGAGGGGCCTGGTGGAGGTGACTGAATCAGGAAGGTGGTTTCCAATGGTTAGCACTGTGCTCCTAGTGCTGTCCTGTGACAGAGTTCTCCCAGGATCTCCTGCTTAAGGGCATAGCACCTCCCTCTTCTCTCTTTCTCCTGCTCTGCCATGTAACATATGCCTGCTTCCCGGTCACTTTTCACCGTGATTGTGTTTCCTGAGGCCTCCCCAGAAGCAGAAGCCTGTACAGCCTGCAGAATCATGTGCTGTTTAAACCTTTTTCTTTATAAATTATCCAGTTTCAAGTAGTGGAAGCATAATTATCCAGTTACAGGAGTGAAAGCATGAACTAATACACTGGTCAGAAAAAAAAAATGGTAAGCCAAGCTCATATCACTCTTCTGCTCACAACCCTCCAAGAGATGCTTTTCTTATTCAGAGCAAAAGCTAAAGTCCTCAAAGTGCCCAGCTGCAAGGTCAGGCCCTCGTCCCCACCCCATCAACCTTTTCCTGCACCAAGGACTCTCCTGTCACTCACTCCACTCCAGCCACACTGGCCTCCTCCAGGTACATTTAATGTGCCACACATGTGGCTACCGCAGCCTCCGTGTGGGGCAAGCCCTGTGCCTAAGACTCATTTCTCCCCAAACTCCCATGTGCTCACTCCCTCGGCTCCTTTAGGTCTTTGCTTAATGTCACATTCTCAGGGAGAACTTCCTTGAACACCCCATTTAACAGTTCACATCCCCAGCCTCCTCTCCAGATGATTTTTTTTCCATAAGGACTATTCATCATCTCATACACCATCCATTTAATGTCTGTTTGCTATCTGTTGCCCCACTGCAATGTAAGGTCCATGAAGATAGGGATTTTTCTGGGTCATTTTTGCTACTGTTGCCAAGCCCCTAGAATACCACTGATATGCAATGGAAATGCAAACAAGTATGTGTGGAATAAATATCAAGGTTCCTCGCTGGAGGGTCTGGGATGAGGCTACATGAGGAGTCATTACTGGACAGAGACGGCAGAGCAGGAATTGGGGGAAAGGGGAC